>CM043709.1:2209383-2651883 GCA_023969325.1 Oryzias curvinotus | reverse complement strand
CAAAAAAACATCTGATTTCTACTTTTGGTTTATTTTTAACATTTTATTTTGATTTCTTGAAATTATTTTTCTTTTCCAAAATGTTTCTTTTTTGTGGAACTGGTGGTACATCGCTGATTGAATGATGAAGTTTGTCCATCAGTTAAACCTTATGATGATTTGTTGGTGGAATTTGCACTTCTGGGCCACCATACTCCCTACCTAATGTGTCTTTTACTGTGTGCAGAAATCTGTGATACAACACCAGCTGTGACTGTATGAACATCAACCTGAGGCACTGACCTCCTGTGCACAGTGTGTTTTTTCACACAAACATAAATATGCAAGTCGGCTAATTTTGGTTTAATTTTTTTTTCAGAGAACTGCTTTTTTTTTCTAAGCAAAGTCATAATGAGAAATGATGGCTTTACCTGATTGGCCACAAAAATACAGTGTCCAGCAGCAAAAAAATTACATCTTCCTGCTGCTAATAGGACTTTTAAGTTAATTCGATGTGATCACTATGAATTGGTCAATTAGTCTGAACATTTTTCTGCACTTCTGGATGATTGCATGATTTAACCTGGATTTACTGTTCACTCAGTTACACAGACAGACAAAGTGTAAAGCCCACAGAGCCCACAGCTGCAGTGAGGGACCTTCTGCTGCTGCTGAACTATGAAGGGTTGGAGGTTTGACCCCCTGCCCTCCCACAGCCAACTGTCATTGTGTCCTTGGGCAAGGTACTTCCCCCTCCTTGCCTCCAGTGTACCACCACTGGTGTGTGAATGCATATGAATGTCCAGTTGATGGTCAGAGGGGCCGTAGGTGTCTACTGGCAGCCACACCTCTGTCAGTCTGCCCCAGGGCAGCTGAATCTACATCAGTAGCTACCATCACCAAGTATGAATGAGGAGTGAATGGATGGATACACATTTTAACCCTTGTGCTATCCTATGACCCCACCCTTACATTGATGTGTTATATCTACCATGACAAAGGTGGATAAAGGTGGAGAGGATTTCATGTAAATCACAAATCATTGAAGAAAAAAGGTTCAGCACACCGTCTTGTGGGGTCTAGATGACCCGACTCCCAATGTTAAAGTGTCTAGGATAGCACAAGGGTCCAATCCAATCCATTATTATTATTATTATTATTACTGTTATTATACTGTGAATACTTAGGCCATGACAAGATCCTGCAGAGTCAGAAAAAATTTGAAGGGTAATCACTGGTTTTTCTGCCTGCTTTGATACATATACCAGGACCAAAACTAACCATGAATAAACCATATTTTAATGGTTTCCCCTTAGTTTTTTTTTTTTTTTTAAACAATACTTTAGGCACTCTACATTCTTAAGTACTGTATAACTATAAAACATTGTCAAAGTAAAGTTTTGTTTTTGTTTTACACCTTTCAGCAGATCCTGTTTCAGCAGGTGTTGCTGCAAACTGCAAATCAGTGAAAGCTGACAGTTTAAACATGTATTTTGATCCTTTTTTCATTTTCTATACCGTTTGTCCCTTTCGGGGTCACGGGGCTGCTGGAGCCTATCCCGGCCACTTGTGGGCGAAGGCAGGGAATGCCCTGGACAGGTCGCCAGTCTGTCGCTGGGTTGAATATCCACAATCACACACCCATTCACTCTCACAGTCATACACAGTCTATGGTCAATTTAGAGTGACCAATTAACCTATGAAGCATGTTTTTGGATGGTGGGAGGAAGCCGGAGTCCCCGGAGAAAGCCCACGCATACACGGGGAGATCATACAAACTCCACACAGAAAGGTCCCCCATTGATGTTGCATTTCACGTCCCCCAGCCGGGACTTGAACTTCTTGCTGTGAGGCAAGAGCATTAAACACTGCGCCACTGTGCAGCCCCATTTTGATCCTTTCTTTTGTAATAGCTGACCACTTCTGCCCCCCTAAAACTGTTCTAGCTCCATCTTTGGGTTGTGGTGTGTGATGAAAACTAGTACTGTTTTGGGTACCTGAGAAAAACATAGTTAAAAGCATGTTTTACATATTTTTCAAACAAAAACAAATCTAAAAAAAAAAGTGATGCTTGCTAAAGTCAAATGCTTTTTGATGTTGTTTTTGTCACTGTAACTTCGCTCATGTAAAGTGTGCCTGGCATATTTAATAAAATAGCTTTCCTTGGACGAATTCAAGCAGCAAAAACAGGCAAACTGCCAGATTGTATTAAACTTGAAGTTGTTTGGAAACAGGCAGGAAGAGCCCTCACATCCTCTCAAATTTAATTTGTTTGGCTCAGTCAAGACGGTAAGATTGCTTGTAAAGACGATAAAATGAGTGGAAGAACTTTTATGCATATTTTTGATGACAGCAACTAGCTTACTTGGGATGTGTTTGGGTTGATTTGGGATAAAATAAAGGAAAATTGAATGCAGCTCTTATTGACCACACAATTTAGCAGGCCACTTTAAAAAAAAAAAAAATAAAGAGTAAAATCTTTCAATTACTTTTCTACTATCCTTCACCAAATTTTTCTTTAGCTTTACTTGTAGATAATGAAATCCTTAAATTGGGCTAACCTGGGAGTTGCCACATATAATCAAAGTCAAACATGCTGAACAGATGGCATTTGAAATCCAAAAGTGTTAGATCAATAAAGATGTAAATCTGCTATTAAATAGAACATATGCTCCTTTCCGCTCACAGTCCTCTAAGAGAGTGAGAGATTATAATAACAGGTACCTAGCGGTCTCAAAAGATGCAGAAACCCAGCTAAACCCAATTACACTGAACAAAGCTTCTGCTCTGTGTTTTTGACAGATAAAAAAAAAAAAAAGAATGATGAAAAGTGTCTGCTACCAAAAAATATGTCTTCTCCGCTCCACAGCAGAACAGATTTTAAATGAACTTGCTTAGAAATGTTTTGGTAGTAATTTTGCCTCTTCTAAAACAACTGCAGGATCGTCTAGTGGCAAGAAAACTTTCCTGGTCACTAATTCTGAGTCATTCTTGATCATCAGTGCCATATGTTGGCCTAGTAAGCCAGAGGAAGCTGGGGATTGCTGTTGCTCATTAGTTCAATAAGGCTGTCTGCCAGTCTGTTGGTCAAGAGTACAAATCTGATCCAACCAGATAGTCTGTCTTTGGGCCAAACACCTTGTGACAACTGGTAAGTTTATTTATCTGCACCAGAAAGATACACCACCCGACTCACACCCCCCTATCACTGGCAGCTAGTGTGTTGCAATGACATTCACTCAGCTTTCCACAACCTCTCTTAATGACATGTCCTCCTCCAACAAAGAGGCGGATGGAACCGCTCAGTGTTAAAAACCAAACGTTGTGTGGCGGTTCATCTCTGACTGCATGAAAACAACTTTTGTGGAAGAAAAATTGACCTCTATTTCCCTCACAGACTTACACGTTAAAGTCTTCCCCAATCCCAACTCTCTTTCCCCTCATCCCTGGATCATCCATCTCCCACCACAATTCTCCCTTCTCTACCCCACAACCAACCACTGACTACAATCAACATAATGTATTGAACTTTCAGTGTCAGACTCATCACTTTATCTGATTGCCTCTTCACCTCCACATTTTTGTCAACTCCTCATTTGGGGGATCACACATCTTGAAGATTCTAGTAGGTTTCATACAGAAACTAAAACACATGGTTCAAACACAAAAGAACACCTCCTTAAATAATAAGAAAAAACAAGATAACTCAAAGCAGCTGTGACCATCTCCCGGAGAACCCATGGGGCAGAGACTCAAGGAAGTGTCACAACAGATTTGCACATTAGAGAGCAAAATAAAGACCCAGAAACTAAAAAAAGAAGAGGCAAACAATAAGAATTTTCGATTTTTATTTTTCTAAAGATATTGGAAAATGTCCCAATCTGCTTAATTTTTTTAATCATTTATTTTATCTAATAAGAACAATTGAACATTGCAAAATAATGGTTTTATTTTTAAAGGATTAGTTGTATAGTGGCACTGCTGCTGCTTCAAAAGGGGAGAGCATTTAAAATGAGTTTCCAGCTTTTTTTTTTTTTAACCCAACTTTTTGAAGCTTGGCACTATAAGAGCCACATTATGCAACTCTTCTATTTATGAAACACTGCTGAAGTACACAGCAATTACCAACTGTTGTACTGCCTGTGACAATGGCCCAGGGGGAGCAGCAGTACATCCAGATCAAACATTGGTGCTAAATTAAAGGGCGGGTTATCAGTCTGGGCAGGAGTGTTTGATGTACACAGATGAGATGCATTATTATGGTAACTAAGTCCCTCCTTATCAAGCTATTTCTACAGGGTTCTGTGGCTGAGTGGTCTCACTGTGTTGAACCTTTGGTCAAACAAGTGCAGTTACATGCACGCCAACACACACACCCACCCACTCTGTGTTGGCAGAGAACATACATGCATGGTCTATTGGTCTCTTACACTCCACTTCAAAGAGCCACCTGCCCCCCAAATGTCATTCAGTCCCTGATTTTTTTTTTTTCTTCTAATCCTTGGTGAAGAGTATGAAATGTCACAGTTTTCCTGGGAGGATAAAAAAGAAATATTGATTGAATCCCAATTAGTATTAAAAACAAAATGCCACTTCTTTTCTCTGAGCGTGTGATTGTTTGTGTGATAATGTTTTCAAAGGATGGGTAGCTTAAATTAGAGGACATTCAAAGGAACACTTGCATCTTCTACTCTATCAAACAGTTCCAATCTTATTCATTGCCATTTATTTATGGGTTTCTATCCACTTAATAAAGTGTATCATTTCATTAGACTAAAATTTGTTGCAGCTGGGGTCCTCTGTTTAATTAATATAATAGAAATCCTCATCTTTTCAAACACTGCAAAATAAAAAATAAAACACAAGAAAGCTGTTCTTACAGTTAAATTCTGATACTGGCAACATGGGTATCTATGGAAGTATTCTCCAGCATAAACATTAATTAAAGAAGATAATAATTATGACATTTGTTCAATGTGAGGGTTTTTAGAAAATGTATCATTATGTACAGATCATGTGTGTGGAATATGGGCTGGGATCTCAAGGTCAAAGGGAAAAATACTGAGAGCAAAGACCAGGACCTCCAGATACATGTTAACAGGATAACTGCTTATAAATATCTGTACAGTGTCATGGGTGTTTTGAAAGGCGCATTAACCCTTGTGCTATCCTAGGCACTTTACTGTTGGGAGTTGGGTCATCTAGACCCACTAGAGAGTGCACTGAACCTTTTTTTTTCAATGATTTGTGATCTTCACTGGTTCAATGGATTACATAAAATTTTTCCACCTTTATCCACCTTTGTCATGGTAGGGAGAACACGTCTAAGTAAGGGTGGGGTCATCTAAGATAGCACAAGGGTTAAATAAAATATATTATTAATATAACCAACCAGACAATGGAGTGGTGGATAAAGAACAGAGGAAAGCTGTTGTGATGGATGTGAAATACCAACTAATAGCAACATTAGGAAGAAGGAATTTGTGAAACTAGTGAAATGAAGGAAGGCTTGGAAGATAAGGAAGACAGTGGTGCCAGTGGTAATCTGAGTGCTTGGGTTAGTAACCTCCAAACTGGAGGAGTGGCTATAGCAGATTCCTGGAAAGACCTCAGACATCTTAGTCCTGAAAAGTGCAGTGTTAGGAACTGTAAAGGCTTGTTACCGCTGGGCAGTACGGTTTAGAATGCTCCGGGAAAGTCATGGGGGGCGTTTTCACTAGTTCACAGTTGGACTGTCACGGTGGTTGGGGGGGTAGGGGGGTTAACAAGAATGGAGGTTATCCAGCAGCTCACTTTTTCTGCTTGGCTTATGGTACTTGGAATTTACAAGTCATTTAATGTTGTTAGAGAGAAAATTGCAGGGGGCAAAGAGGACATCAACAACTTTCTTGGAGCTTTCTTTGACCTTCAGCCAATCAACTGGTTTCAACAGTAGCTGGATCAACAAACAGGGGCCTAAATGTGTTACGGTTTTGTCCGGCTTAATGGGTCCATTTGAGCAGTACCGTACCGCTGGAAATTAGGATTAAAGGTACTGCACAGGAGCCTCAAGTTCCCAGGCCTCTGATAGAGAACCTGAGCGACAACTCAAGTCAAGGGTACCACAAAGCTGAGACATTTTGCATGTATCATAGGAAACTAAAAGAGGGGCAGCAGTTCAAACGGTTCAATGGTTCAAACTTCATATAGGCCTAAAGTTTTATTTTTTCGTTGTCTGTTCTGCATTTCTTTCCTCGTTTGGTGGTATCGACTTTCTTGGTTTTTGATTTTTTTTTTTTTTTGCTTGTTTTTTTCTGTTCCAGATTCTGGAACAGCGTTCGTTATCAATATTTCCAGGCCCGGACCCCAATGAACAAATCCCGTCACCATTGCTACCTGACATGGGCACCCCCATTTTGAAAGCAGTCGACAGTGATTGGTCTGACTAGCAAAAGCTTTTTACAGTTACTGCTCCATTCACCCATGCGCACACATTCACACACTGATGGCAGCTCCATGAATAATAATGACTTAAGCACTTCACTGAGCCTCACTCAGTGGGAAGTATTGTCTGTGCTACTCTGCCTGCATTACCGAGTGTTGTATCCTGACTGATCTTCTAATTTCCTGACCCTGTTTTGTCTCTGACTCCGTTTGCCTGCCACCTGCCCCAAATCTCACCTGGATCCTGACCACTCCTGTTTCTTCTCTTATGCTCCCATGCTCATTATTGACACCTGCTTGCCTGACCCTGATTTTAATTTGTGGACTTATAGCTGTGCTTATAAAACCTGCAGCAAATGGAACCAGCCGTCTGCTCATTTTGTGACAATGTGAACTCGGGGAACATGAAACAATCTAAACATTGGTGATGTTTATAAGTGGGAGAGTTAAGAGAGACATTTGAATTAATACAAGCATGTACAACTGCTCTTAGAGCATGATAGTGCAATGCTGCTGTTTGATAGTATAATGTTAATTCCAAGAAATGACCAGAAACAAAAATGTCATTAAAATGTGCAGTACTTGCCTTCTTACCGTAGTTAGAGTGCAGTTAAACAATCCGTCTCTGAAGCTGTGTTCTTTCTTGAAGCAGTTTCAGAGACATGAACACAGGCTGCTGTCTCCCGTGAGTTGAAAGATTCTCATCAGTCAATAATATAAAAGTTTGTACCTCACTGAGCCATAAAGCTTGAGACAAAGTCTGAGGAAATCTACAAAATGTCTCCAAACACGTCTGTGTATTTTCTGATTTCCCAACATGAGTGGAAGGTTTTTAAATCAGAAAAATAAGGAAATAATGAAGTGTGAGGACTTTGGTGACTCATCAAACTAATCAGAGAAAGAGTATTGGAACTACTGAGGAAGACTTTTTTAAGCTCCCAGCGGCACAAATGTAAGGCAGCTGTGACCGTTGAGTGTTTATGAGAACTGGACAACCCCCCCCCCTCCCCCGGCCTTCCAAATAGAAAGCACCTGATGGTTCCAGGAAGCCAAAACTCCCAAATACATCTGTTGACAAATAAACTGCAATTACTCAGTTATTTTATTTGTCTCATTATTCTTCTGCCACAATTTTTTTTAAATGTTCTTGCTAATACACATTTTTCCTGTAGTGCAAGTTATTCAAATTACAAACTAGCCAATCAGACACCTCAATAATGTTTGACATGGCCCCGAAACATTTGATTGACAGATTTTCCATAGCCTGGTTTCAAGGTAGGGGTGTGGACTTCCAACAAGCTCACTCGTGATTGGCAAAAGTGGCTACCGTGGAAATGCAGACTTAGACAAAATCAAAGCAATCACTACTTACGATGTCTGGTTCCGACATGGTGACATATGTATTGCCAGAAAAATGGCAACTGAATTGACTTGAATTTATCTGGTTAGAGCAGGAAGGAAGCCTTTTTCTATGGGTGACGTCACACTCACTCCGTCCAGTTTTCATAGAGTTGGTGGTTGTCAATAGTCACAAAATAAAATCAACAACCGACGTTTTAGAATATTATGGAAATGTATTAAACTGCAATGAATTTTTCAAAGCACCAGACAGTCTACAAGTGAAAAACAGCCTTTAGAGTTGTGGAGGACTGTAAAGTGACCGTGTCTCCTTGTCCTCAGCCGGTGTCAGCCAGCCGTCATGGTCACCCTGACTTTATCTTAACTGTTTTCAAAGGGTATGGATGTTTTTGTCCATCACAATGAACTGACCTGATACAAAAGCTGACCTCTTGCCTGGAAATGGGCATCTTGATGTAGTTTTACTGTGAGAACAACAGCCATGTTTCATGCATGCAGCTGACGCCAATCTGTATGTAAAATCAGTTCAAAGAAGTCCAAACCAAATGAAATGAGATAAATCCAATTATGTTTAGTCTAATAGGTCACCAGACGAACATTCTAAAGAAAGAAGATGAATGAATACTTTATGGGTAAAAAACAAACATTTTAAGCATATTAAAATCATTTATTGTGCTCCAGAAGAGTAAGACTATTTAACCAGAAAGAAAGACAAGTGACAAAAAAAACTACGATACAAATGCCAGACCTGCTCACATTGTTCCTGCTATTTCACGTGGCAATCTTAAACAAATCCACCGGTAGTTTCAGACTGATTGCAAAAAGAAAAAGAAAAAAAACAAAAAAAAAACCTCTTAAGATGAATCTGAGGTCTCATAGTTGGTATTTCTGCAGTGATTTGAGGTCAGAAAATGGCACATTGCGTTACATTCATTTGCAGCGCTTGTCCTTCCCATGCGCGTCATCGTGGGCCGACTGTGGAGTTCAGTCAGGATGGAGGGGGCATGTGGTTGTTCCCAAAATTTCAACTCATTCCAATCCTGATGAGCGGCGCCCTGATGCTACTGATGCTGGGATCCAAGGAAATGCTACCTGTGGAATCCCCCCTTATGACTGATGGAAACGCGTTCAGCCGTAAATCTGCCATTTGAGTGTGAACACTGTTAAAAATGAGTGCAAAAGCAAAAACCAAAAGATTCAGATTCAAGTCTTTTTCAGGACAAGCTGGATGGTGTTTGACACATAAATAACCAGAAGAAAAGAAAAAAAATAGGCACATTGCAGAACTAAACATCAATGTTTACAAGCCTCATTTCTGAAGAGCAAAAAACAGCAAAGAAACCACAGATTTCTAAATAAAGGCAGAAAAGAATGACATTTGCACATATTTGTTGAGAAATTTACAACTATGGAATGCTGTGATTTTTGTTTGCAGACACCCAACCAAACCGACATGGAAGCAAACTCATCCAACTAGTGTCCTCATCATGAGCTGGAGAAAACAGAATTTTCAAGATGAGTTCAGTCATGGACCGCGCGAGGGGAGTAATTAGAAATAACTGCAGGGAAAAGGTTTATGTCATAGTTTTTATAGTATGCTGAGCTCAAACAAAAACACTTCCTCCTCCTCGGCTAAAAGTCATAGCGTTCCCTGTAAAATAGCCACAGCATATAAACAGCCATAAAATTTGAGCTTCTTTTCATATTTTATTTGCTCGTTGAGCCATCTTGTCAGCATTTATTGTTATTAGCTCCATGTTTTAAAAGCCCAACATTTCCTCTAAAAGAAAGCATGTGCGTGACTTGAGATATTAAAAGGAATTCCACAGGCCAACTTACAATAAACACTCTGCTGTCCCATGATGTTTCACCGTAAATCCCTAGCAAAAAGTAGTCGATTTAAGTATACTACAAGTATACTTAGTCAAGGCTAAAGTGAGGCATTATACTTGAAGTGTACTTTTTATATACAACTTAAATGTAACTTAAAATTTTCAAATTTAGGCTGAAGAAGTATTCTGTTAGTATACTTCCTACACTGCACCTGCATGGTCTACACTACACTTGCTATACTTATACTCAAGTATACTTGAAAATACTTAAAGAGTACTACTTTTTGCTAAGGGAGATGTTGAAATTCCTGGAAACATTCTGATTAAATGTATTGACTACATATTCTAAACCATGGTTTTAATAACAATGGCAAATGGATTTACTTTTTTGTACATAAATGTACTTTTTTGTAACACACCAACCAACTGGGAGATCCCATCATTCAAATAATCCCTTACAAATCTGAAATTGAATTCATAACTTTGCTAAACACAATTATCATGCCATCTAAAACTAGGATTTACGTTTGGCGAAATCATGAATAGAATGACAACTTGGGGAAAATCTTTTTCAAAAGAAGTTTTTGTATCACTTTTCCTTTTTATATTGTCCATCTTGTAAACCACAACCTTTATTTTGTTTTGAGGAGCATCAACCTGAGAAACGAACAAAACACAGCCCTATCCTGTTGTTTGGGGTTTCAATAGTCATAAAACCTGTCTAGGTGATACAAACTCAGAGGGTAACACCAAAGATCCATCAGATAAGACAAGAATTATCGACTTTCCTCGACAGCATCCCAGTTCTGTTCACAAGAGCTTCGGTGATGCTAATTTTAGAAGGGTTGATGAAGTCAGTGCACTGTAATCCATCTGTGTTTTGAGTTTACGGCATTCATAGTTTAATTCGTAATACACAGATCTTAGCTATTTATGTTTTTCTGTGGAAGTTTCTTATTAAGATTTAGGCTACTGATCCTGGGTCCAGTGTTACACCGATTTGAATGGATGGATATTCACCGTTCCGCAAATCTTTGATGAAGGCATTTCTTCAAACATAGTAAAACATTAACTCCTCACTACCATGTTTGTCATTGTCATGAGATAAAAAAAAGCACCATAAAAACTGGAAACTAACAGTGATGAGGAGACAGAAGACAGACAGTGTTGACATTAAGATAGGTAAGTGACTCACAATCAGTCAAAGAAACTGCTCCCCAACATCACTGCTGCACAGCAGAGATGACAAACAAGGAATCAAACAATTCCACATAGTTTCAGTCTTCAAACTTCACAAGGCTGCTGATGAAAGTTGAACTCTTTTTATGCTATTCACAATTTGAATTTACCTTGAATGAAGATGAATCAGAACAGTGATTATGTCACGCTAGTTCCTCAACAGGAAGCTGACCAGGTGGAAAATAAAAATTACTTTGGATAAAATTGTAATGGAATGCACTGTCATGTGTTGGACTGGGATTTTTTGTGTGTTGCTAACAAGGTTGGGAGTTACACATATTGTAAATATGCAAATGGTTTAATGCTTCTAACATGGCTAATTAATGTGTAGAGTGTTAAGTTGTAGAGTTACTGTGAATGCAGTTAATAAAGTTAGATTGACTTGATCATCCCTAATCGCGTTTCCATTACACATATGCGCAAAACATAACCAAAATTCTAGAAATGTCGAAAAAACACAATTACTGAATTACACTGTTTCCATTAAATCATAAAATTAAATAAGCACAAACCAACTCACATGTAAAGTCATTCAAAAACATGGCAATGGATATTAACAATACTTTGATTTACAGCAAATTAATTCAAATTTCTGCCATGGCACTAGCGCTGGTCATCATCTATCAAAGGAGACATCAGTGTCTGATTCAGGCCATGGAGCAGCAAGCTCCTTACACGTGGGAGCAGCCACGGATGAAGCGATTTGGGTGATTTTACAGAGGATCAACGGATCCAACAATAGCGCATGATACGCTCAACTTTTGATGAGCTGTGTGATGCTGTGGGATCTCACGTTGTGCCCGCTGTGCGGTGTCCATGGCAGATGGTTCATACCAAGAAGCGGATGGCCGTTGCTATCTACAATTTGGCTTTCTGTGGTCAAATGATTCATTTAATTCGAAACAAGTGTTTTCATTGCGATTTTGAACATTTGGTACAACTCAACAACCTCCTCCTCCCAGCACAAAAACATTTTTCGATAAATGTGAGTTT
Organism: Oryzias curvinotus; assembly: GCA_023969325.1. NCBI lineage: Eukaryota > Metazoa > Chordata > Actinopteri > Beloniformes > Adrianichthyidae > Oryzias > Oryzias curvinotus. Next base: position 2,640,058 of record CM043709.1, on the reverse strand, counting down.
TTCTTGCAATTATCGTGTTTCCATCAGGTGAATTTATCACAAATTCAATATGTTCAATTTCATAGTCAATGAAAACGCAGCTACTGACTCTTTATCTCGCTTAATGCGGCTTGCAAGTTGGTGCTCCTTATATATGACAAAAATTCAAAAATGGACCATTTAGTCAGCCTGATAATGTGATGTGCTCTATAGTGCCAAAATACAGTAAAGCTACAGGATAATATTGCTGGAAAAAAGGAATAATCATTTTCCAAGCCAGATAGAGAGTGGATCGAAACTGTGCATAATGACACACATCAAGCAGATTGTGTCATGGCTCCATAGAGTGCCTCAGGTGTCCCTACTCTAATTTATAGATGTTTGGATGATTTAATAAAGTAATGCAGCACACAGATTTAAGGACTGTTTCTTAGAAATCCTTCTCTTTGAAGTCATTGATGGCGTTTTTCTATCAGAATTTTGTTAAACATTTCTAATATAAGAAGTCTCTGAGAGCCTCATGAAAGGTATTTCACCTTGGTCAACGGGTATTTTTTTCCTTTTGAAAAATGAAATAATGTAAACCATCAAGCATGCAGCAGAATGAACAACTTTTGCAGAGTTCTAATTCAGCTGCTTCCATCCACTGCTCAAAATGGAAAATATCTTTGAAGCAACAGCCTTGTCTTTTGAGAAGTTACGCCAGCATTTAAACTTTCTGAAGAACTTCTACGAGATAATTTCTTTAGATGACCGGAGGTCACCGACAGACTTCTCTTCCCAGTATAGCTCAGTTTCAGTGATTTTACACATAAAGCTATAGCTCTGTTGAATGCATTTGCTGACTTTCATAAGCCCTGACTTCTGTGTCAACTTCTCCTTTTGTCTGTTCAGTTTAAAGCCTCAGGATGTCAGCGCACGCTCTTATGTGTGGGAAAACGGGGTTGTTTGTACATCGTCAAAACTCCGGCTAAATCTTGTTAGCAACTGCCAGAAAGTGTTATACTCACTACACTTTTGAGTTATTTCACTTTACAATTTCAAATATGTCAGGAGCTGACCAGCATTTCTGTCACTTCCCTTATGTTATCAGTTGCTTGAGTTTTCAGCCGTCATCAATCAAGCAACTGGAAGCATGGCATCTTATTAATAAGGATTCGTCCTCAGCTGTCAGATACTTAGCATTGCCCTGCAGACGCCTGACTATTTACCCATCAGCGCAATTATATGTTTAATTCAGCTGACGGCTCGCCGTCGTCCTGCTCTTCTCCCTGGAGAGCGCCGCTCGCTGCTGTTAATGTACTGACCTACTCCATGACATGCTTTTAGGAATAGATGTGCCCTTTTCATCCAGGTCTTTATTGTTTCTCTCTCATCAAAACAAGTAAAGAAAAAAATTATGGCAATAAAATTTATGAAGATGTTTTATGTGAAAAATGTTGTAATGCTCTGCCATTTTTCAGAACCTTTTCTTTTTCTCTCTCATATTAAAATGCACCAAGTAGAGAAGAGGACAAGGAAATATTAAAATTGGACAATTGCTGAAACAGACTTATTGCAACCTCTATTGAATTTCTGACTTGCAGATTTAATTGCTCTTTATAAAAAAAAACTTCAATCTATTTTTTTTTCTTAAAAAATCTGACTACTCATATCCTCCAGATTTATTTAGATAATTTTAAGGTTTACTTTAAATCCTTAACTTTAATTTTTATTTCTAATTTACAGAATCATCATATGTTTCCATATTCTGAAAAAAAAAAAAAAAAAAAAAAAAAACAATGGTTTTGGTTGTATTTACTGTGATCTTAATTTGTTTCCATAAATTTTTTTCCACAACAATTGTGTTTTGGAGACCTTACCTTTTTTAATTTTGAATTAAATTTTAAATGAAACTTAATGATAGCTATCTAAAATCCTCTAATCCAGGGTGGCAAACGCTTTTTCATAGCTTCATAACGTAGATGTCACTCCCGACACGAAAAGAATTCAAACTCTTCAAATTACCATCACTTTTTAGTCGTTTACGCAATTTTCAAAGTTCCAATGGCCCCGTATTTTCTACGTAGAGCCCGAAAACAGAATTAAAAAACCTGCACAGCGGTGTGAACGTAGCATTACATGCACAAGAACTTATAGAGATGGAAGAAGACTGTAAGTATAATTTAAAGGCCTGTAAGTGGGTCACATATGAAACGTTATCTTTTTCCCTCTTACCGTGCAGTTTTACAAGTTCCCATAGAAAAGCAACTCAACAACCTTCAGAGACATCACAACAGTGAAAGCAATCTTCTAGTCTGAATGCAGCCTCTGCTGCAGTTGTTGTTCACATGGTTCTGACCCCAACACACATTATGCATGACTGCTTTCTTTAATGGGATCTTTTTTTTTCTGCATGGAAAGTGTTTTTATTCCACTTCTCAGTATTCACTGTCTTCCCATGGTACATTTTCTTTCAAGAGTTTCTTTGAGTCCTCATGAAGGGATTTGCAGCATGGCATTACACAAACAAGATCGAGTTGCTTTATACAAAGGTCTCGTCCATGTGGAGCCAAACACGTGGATTTTGAAATATTAAATATTTTGAATACATTTTAAAATGCTAAGAAAGGCATGGCTTAATTAATTTGCGTATTTGCCTGAGAGGTTTTCTATTCATCCTGAACTCAGAAAATTAGCATGGGAGCTCAAAAGCTTTTGAAATACGAGGCTGTACCAAAAGACCTGTGGGATGGATGTTCAGGACTTTAAATTTTCATTTTTATGGTGTTAACCTTTTTTTACACCCAGGGATAAACAAAATAAGTCCTTCGCCTGATAGGCTGATCTTTTAAAATAACCTGGATTTTTTTTTTTTTTTTTTTTTCTGTTCTGGGAATTTATGGTAGCTCTCATCACTAAACCAAAATAAGAGTTTTTGACTGTTTTGAAGGATAACATCTAAACATTAAGTCCTAGTTTCCAAATTTGACTTGAATCTCTTATCATTAGTTCCTGTTTTGTGTTGGTTAGCATCAGGAGGTTGTTGGAGCCTATCCCAGCTGTCTGTGGGTAATTGTAGGGAGGCTGTTAGTCCATCACAGAACCACACACATACAGACAAACAACAATAAACAGTATGGAATCTCCAGTGACATAAATGCATGAGATCTCCATCCAGACAGGACACCTGCAGGGGGCCTCACTGTTTTGACGCAATAGTGCTAACCACCACAACCTCAGCAGCCCTCAACCTGAACTGTATTACAAAAAAACAACAACAAAAAACAACTAGCACTCTGACAGACAGAATCTGATCCCTCCATCCATCTTGTGCTCCACAGTGTTATGTGGGATAAAAGCAGCGTGCACTCATCATTTTGAGTGACTGCAAAGTGTTTGTGAGGAAGTCAAAAAGGGACAGGATGGTATTCTCACTGCGCACACCTTTTAGAAGAAGGAAAACAGTTTACCTAGCAGCAGCTCGTCTTCAGCATACAGACTTCCCTACATCTGAGCTTTAAAACCCTGTCAACTATAGTACTCCAGTCTTCTCGTGTTTTGAAATTCACTGCTTCACCCCTGCAGCGACTCAAACTTCCCGAGCAGCTGGATCTGACTGCAGCCTCTGCCGCCTGATGACTCATGTGTACTCGGTGACGAATGTTGTTAAGTGCTTGGGCTTCACTGACCTAAAGATGTAAGCAGGCTGAAGGCAGTCCACAGTGCAAATGTTAAGGGAGTCGTTTTGTGAAACAGCCTAAGCTGTCGGCTCGTAATGAAAGAGGAGACAGATGAGAGTCCCTGGTAAGAAAAGCAATAGCTCTTCCTCAGCTAACTAGAGAAGACCCTTTGGCCCTTTGACCTCCCACCCATTTATACACAGAAATGGCAAAATGTAAAACTCAATTAAAGCTTTTAGACTTTAATCTTCCCCCAGTTCTTTTGTTTGTGAGTTTATATGTAGAGGCAGGTAAACAGTAACTTTCTCTAAGACTAAGGGGCAGTTAACCAGAACAAGAACTGAAACAGTTTTTGCACAAAAGGTTTTTGAACTTTTTCATATTGGATCTTCATTGAATATCAAATCGGTGGAAATATCAATATTCAAGTGCCATTTGTGTAACATAATCTGGCAAAGAAAGGACTCCTTGTATCACACTCTTATTTGTTGCACTCAGGTCCATCGATTTGTACCTAAATATAAATGTCCACTTTATCAATAATAGCAATTGGAGGTATTTATTTAAAAAAAAAAAAACAATAATTTGTCATTTTGAACCCTAAGCATTTACTTGAGTAGCAGGGTTTACCCAGTTGTCTCTCATGCTGGGCTGCTTTGTGGAACAGTGGTTAGCTATGTTGCCTTTTAGCAAGGAATCAGAGTGGGGGTCTTTCTGTGAGGAGTTCGCATGTGGATTTTCTCCCGCAGTCCATAGATTATGTGACTTCCAAAATTGCACATTAAAAGTGAATATCAGTACATGTAGCTGGCGAAAAAGCTCCAGCAACCTTGTGATTCAACTCAGGATGAAGTGGATCCAGCATAAGACAACATCCGAAATCTCTACTGAGAACACACCTCATCATACCTTTTTGTTCATGTGTGAGCTCCACTGATGGGTTTTTTCTATAGTAAAAAAAAAGGGTGCCTTAATTAAGTCAGAAGTTGAACTAATCAACTGTTCTGGAACCAAAGACTCTGTTTTCCACTTCAAAGCAAATCAAATTAAAGTTAGAGTTATGTTCAACTTATTGTTTTAAACAGACCTCAGATTAAACTCAAATGGCTCACCCAGAGTCAGGTCAAGATGTTAAGCCAGCAGTTCTTATTCTAAAGCAACAACTAAAGAAAAAACTGCAAATGTATCTGATAACTTTTAACATATAACAACAAATTCCCTGTTTGCTCTTATAGCGCATCCCTGTTCTGGTTCTACTACTGTAAAGAGGTCTCTCTGGAGAAAGCATTGGAGGTTAAGCTGTTAAAATAAAAAATACTGTGTCTGATGTGAACAGGATTGTTCTGGTTTTATCTAAAGATTGGCTCCCAAATATACTTATCACTATCTTCTTTTCATTTGAGCAAACAACATAGGCTTTTGGATCTGAGATCTACCTTTGCTCTCAGGGAAATCCTGCAGACTGTGGCTTATTCTGGGTGGTAGTAGATGTTTGGCTGCAAAGATCCGCCCTCAGAGGAGAACCATCAAAGCCATTTCAAGATCCGAACATTGCTATTGAAATGATGACTACAAACTTGAGCAGTTTGAAGAAAAAAACTGTGCCAGACATCAAGAGAGACATTTTCACCATCCGAGTGCTGTTAAGGGAGGAGTAAATTTCACTATAACACCAAATTATAGAGGCAAAACATCTCCAAGGCATCTATAAAATCCTAAACATGAATGGAGCACAGCTTTCACAACAACATCATAACCCCAAATCAGCCTGGATATACTCCACCGTTTTTAGTCACAGTTTATGGGGGCAAATCAAATGGAAAAAAAAGGATTTATTTAAATTTCATAATAATGGAAACCTTAAGTTCTTCAAACCGTCACAAAGTCTTTTATCAAACCGCATTTTTTAGGACAAAGACCTAATCATAGACAGCTGTTCATAAAGTTTAACATCTGCTGTCAGAGTGCAAACTGAAAGTAAATAAGAATAAGGTCCACCAATTTCTTCATTGAGGTAATTGATTTGTTCCTTCAACAATGTCTTTATTAGCATTTAAAGTAAAAAAAAAAAAAATAGTAAAAAAGGACCTGGATCTGGGTGTGGAAAGTAGATGCTTCGACTGGAGAACTCTAACGAAGATGAAAAATGAATGAAAATTGGTGTTGTATTGTCTGTGCAGTTCTAATTTTAAGCTATATAAAAACCTTTTTCCTTATTATTCAGTCACTGGTTTTGGTAAAGGTTGGTGGGGCATTGATCACAATGACAAATATAATTGGTTTTGGTGGTGAGGGTTGACGTTTTACTATGTTTGAGCCTTCGTCCTAGACCTGGAAAGTTTCCTCCTGTTGACTAAAAAAAAAGAGCTCCCATTCTGTCATAGTAAGTCATGCTAAAAACTCCAAAATAGATTACCTCCAAAATGTCTCACATTAAATCAGTGCACATTCTGTGATTATTTTCTTTGTTACATTTGGGAAAAAACGATGGCCACTGCAGTGTTTAAGTGTTCACGGAAAACATGATCTTGCTTGCTTTGCATTAAACAGCTAACTTGGACTATAAAGGAAAACACAATTTCCTTCGTAGAAAGTATATTCTGATTTGTAAATACATTCCCAAATGATTAAACTAAGATAAAAGTGAGTCATGGGAATCAGCCCACCATGATAAAGTTGCTCCTCTTAGCCACCTGCTGGGTATTTCTAGTTTACTTTCAGCTCATTTGATTTACAGTATCTGTGGTTGGCTTTTGAAATATTTAGACCGTCATCTTTTAAACCAGCACACACTCTGCACACCTTGGAAATTTGCTCTTGTGCCACATCTTTTCCTCACTGTGTCACCCACTGAGCACACCTCCCACTCAGAAACACAAAAAGGGGCCAATGGAATAAAGAGTGAAGGTAATGACTTTGATAAGGTATAGTGCCCCATTAGGTGGAACAGCAAGGAACATAGATCTTAACGGAACATACAATGAGTCTGATACAATGTTATGTGATTTAGCCACTATCAAAAAGTAGTACCAACACAGAGTACAAAACTAGTCCTTATTTGCCCAGCCCACTCAAGCTATATTACGCTATGCAAGAAAGATTTACTGTATTCCCAGCACTAGCCCTTTCCGTTTCCAACTCCAGCCCAGAATTTCCACGACGACGATGGCGTTTCCCGTGGTCTTGCAATAGGCTTGTGTTTTCCTGGAACCCAATCAGGAAACGTGTCTTACTTTTCTCCAATGCAAGGGACAGGGTGAAAATTACTCTTTATAATGACATAATCAGCAGAGCAGCCATCAAGCAGATAAATTGTCATGCGCATCGTGCTAAAATATCCATTTATCCTTTGTTCCCCTGCTCTCTGTTGACGATGAAACTGCCAGAAAGCCAGCTGGTTGATCCTTACTTGCCACTGGTTCTGTCCGACTGGCAGGTATGCAGTATGGACATCCCTCCAAAGAGAAGAGGGCTTAAACAGCCTTGGTGCTTAGTGTACAGATATAGATATGTAAATAAGTTCTATACAATAAAGTCGTTCCTCAAAAATAAATGGTTGGAAAGTATTTGCAATATCTCTTTTTTTTTACTCATAGCGGTTCTGTTGTGCATACAGGGTTACTTATCCTGGAGTTTTCAGTCTTTCCTTTGTTCTTCTTGGAACCTGTAACTTTATGTACATGACCTCCTTTATTGACGTTGCCCAGGTTACTTTTTGAAGGCACCAACTTTGCGCCCTACATCTCCTGCAGTGCAATCTCCATCTCCATTTTTCTTCGTGTCATATTCTGTTGTAATCCAAGAAAATCCGGTCAGGAAGTCATCTGTCAAAACATCCTGCCCATTGCTAAAACAGCCTTTTTTTTTTATTCCACCTTGCTTTTTCTGCAATATCAGATCAAAAAAAAAAAAAAGAAAGGATATTAATATTAATCATAAAAAACATCTTCTGCACTGTTTTAGCTTGTGAAAGGCTGTTTTTCTCAAACTCTTACTGTTGTTTTTTCCTTTTTTTTTCTTGGTGTCTTTTATTTTTGTACAAAAAACATGGTCCATTATTATCCTCATGGGAAAAACCATCTTAAACAATTTACTATATTCCCTTCAGTATTAACAAAGTGTAGTAGGATCCCAGTGTAACTTTATAGGTAGCCGGCAACTGCTGGCTGATGATTCAGCTCCAGACACTTCTGTGTTCCTCGACCTCAAGTTGCCACGGGATCACTGCCATCACCATTTTGGCTCAACCATTAGAGTTCTGCCATCATGGGAAAATCCATGGGGCTATACCCGGGTTGTGGAATGTGAATGAGGGTGCAGATGAGGCAGGGTATTGTTCTGTCCACTGCTCGGAAAGGTGTTAAAAGAGTGGAGTGAGGTGAGTCCTCCCATGGTGCTGGGGATCATGGTTATGGTGTTTGGCGTCATGAGTGGGATGTCGTCTGGCGAACGCCTCATAGCCAAGGTGTAGTCCGGTGGACAGGCAGTCCTCAGCACCACATCATGTGGGTGCAGAGAGTCGCTGACGCCCCTGCAGTCTCGGTCCATATCCGAGTGCTGCTTCATCTGCAAAGACATGATCTCCTCCTCCTGAGTGTGGGCCAGATCGTTTGCGGTGCTCCGCTGGGGACTGCAGCGCCTATGGACGTCATGTCGTCTTTTGTCCTTTTTATAGTAAAGAGCAGCAAAGGCAAGGATGTTGAGGAAAAGCAGGGAAGCACCCACAGCAATGGTCACGGACAGCTCAGTGGAGTAGTCCCGCTGGTCTACCAGATGAGGTTGGTTGTGACTGTCCTGGGTCTTGGTGGGGAATGGAGTGGGGTTTGGGCGCTTGGTCACCAGAACTGTGGTCTTTGGTGTGCGGTTGGTTGCTTCTGGTGGAGGAAGCTGCAAATAGAAAGACAGCTATCAAAAACATGCTTGGTAAAAAGCCTACAGTCATTTTAAGGAAATACTCTGTTTCATACCACAACAATATAACATTTTTCTAAATGAACCATTTCAACATTTACTAAAGATTCAGACGTGTAGAAAATGTGTTTACACTTGATATCATCCTTCCAAACTTTTCAAAAGAGGACAAGAGATGTGGAGAGAAGGAGCAAACTATGCACACAAAAAAACAATCCCATGTAAAACAGTAAAATGGAAAAATAGATTAAAAAGTTGGAACTGGGTGGATTCCATTTTGGCTCTTAACTAAGCCTTAGGCCAAAATATAGGAAGGCTTAAGATCCATTATTCTATGTCCCAATACTCTTTATCTTTGGCAAGTATTTATGTCATCACTGAAAAAGATGTGGTCACATAGCCTCCTTAAATCATTTACTGCATTCATTAAAGTTTTAAGAGTTTACAACTGCCTCATAGATGTAAAAAATTGTAAATCTGAAGCAGCTGGAATGTTGCTTTACATTTGATAAATCTCACTGCATGTGCTAAATTGATCTATTCTTTTTGTGTGTATTCTACCAGAAATATGCTTACTGCACACTCATCTATGGCAAATGAGCATTATATATTGCCAGGTTGACACAAACAACAAATTACAAAAAATATGTGCAACTTTTTGTTGCATTGTCAAGTTTTATACCTCCACACATATCTTTACATCACATACATATATTTTAAATATTTTTTAAGTCCGACCATGACTATATGTATAGTACAAAAGGTACTATACATATGGAGTGCTTCTAAAGGCTACATTTAAAAGCACCATTTTTTTGAGCTGTTGTCAGATCGCCGAACATCAGCAGCTCTGATTGGACGATCTGTAAATGTCTCCAGACGGTGGCTGTCCATTTGAAGCTCCACCGGCCACCAGTAGCTGGGGGTTATATAAAAAGCGGGCCATAAAGCACCGCTGGTCATTTGCATCCCAGATTTTGAACACACATTATAATCATGTCACTTAACAAATTAACCCATTTTTAGACAACATGCCTCCCAAGAAACCCAGCAAGGGAAAAGCCCCAATGCTCAAGAAAACGAAGGTCCAAGAACTGATTACTGAGAACTAAAGGCAGCGAGGCCCCATTTAGTTTAGTCTGTTTAGTTTAGCAATCAGCTATTGAATTCTATGACTTTCTGTTCTTTATGATACATGTTTATTACTACCGGTTTGAAGCCCATTGAGATGACTATTATTGCACATATTGGACTATATAAATAACATTGAATTGAACTAAATTGAATTGAACTGATTAGTTCTAGTTGAATTATGCCTTTCCATATTTGGTGAAAACTTTAAAATACCACACAATATCATGCCATGGGTTCTAAGACAACAAACAATTTACCAGTGTAATGTCAACCTTCCTTAATCAGGGTCCAGGATCTGTTTGCAGAGTGGCTGTACAGCTCTGTGCAATGCCAGACTCTATGTCTTTACATTCAGTTTAACATCCAATTTAACATGCAACGGATTTCGTTTCATCTTTGATTATAGCTTTTCTTTCAGATCACATCTTTGCATCCTGAGAATCAAACCTGTTTTTTTTTGTTTCAAATTCATTGAAAAGGTCATAGTTAATACTTGAAGATTGCTGTAGCACTTTTAAAGTATTTTTTGTCAGGAAAGTGGGTGTTTTTCTACAATATTTTTTAAATAATGTATTAGGTGAATGTTTTAGTTCTCCCTAAAATGCCAGATTTTGAATATGGTTGTGAACTCTCTTGATGGCCAAGTATGACAGTGTCCTAGGAAAAAAAAAAAAAAAGCAATGCATTTCCAATGAAAACTATTTATCTCCCAAAGTTTGATGTGTATGTGTATCAATTCACCACTATCTTATCAGTTACCTAAAACTAAGTTGTGCAAGAAAAACAGACAGATCAACGATCTTCAGAACCAGCTTTCATTTCTTAGTGTCTATATATATATATATATATATATATATATCAGGTTTTGAAACTTTACATCTATTTCCAGCTCAAGACCTTTTTTTTAAGACATATTATGCACAGTGTCTTTTTTATTTAAATACCAGTGTTGGTCAAAGGTGCGTCATTAGGGTGGCATGCTTCTGTCCTACTTTTCCTATTAGTTCTTAATGTAACACTATTTATCACCTGAGCCGGGTGCCTGTATGAAAAGCTACAATTATGAATTGGTCACGACAGACTTCTGACTACAGAGGCCATTTCAATTAACAGACTATCATAAAGAAGTGCAGCATTCCCAGACATCTAAGGGGTTTGGCACTAACCTTGGTGGTGGTGGGAATGAGCTGGGTCACCTCATTGAGGCTGTGAAGATGAGGAACCAACTCCAGCCACAAATTGACCTACAAAGCAGCAGGAAAGGACAAAATGATTAAACTTGTAAAGTGAAAAGAGAACTGTTATTGCTAATCCCGTCTTTACTGGTTGCAACAGCTCTGATATCTTCTGGTTTTCTTCATTAGTTCAGTCTTATCAAAACTCATATTATTCACAGTGATAAGAATTGTAAAAGGATCAATTAAAAAGACCAAAACAATTTTTTTACCCACCATTGTTAAAACACAGAGATTTATATATTTAAGTCCTGATGTTTCTAGATTGTCTGAAACTCAGTGGATCCATGTTATCACCATGTTATCAGTATGTACTGGCACAAAAAACAAGTGAGCTGATTCACTAAAAGGTTGGCCAGCGCCATTTCTAAGTCTATTGGTAGCATGCAAAGGCATCATCTGGTCTGAATATAAAAGCACTAAAGTCAAGCAGAACTCTGAAGCGAGTGTTGACATACTTTGTTGGCCCGATAGTGCTCTTTGACCCGTGGCTTCAGGCCAATGTGCAGGTACAGCTGATCTTTCTGGTTGTAGCGAGTCCATGCCACTTCTTCAAAACGGTTCGGTTTTGTGTGGATGAATTTGGTGTCCTGGGGAACAGGCTGGTTTGGGTCCCTGTGAGGAAAATATTACACAGATAAAGGCATGTCTGTAAGAATACCAGATTAATTCAACAATAGTCCATTTAAAAAATATTTTAAACCCCTGTTTAAAAAAATATTAAATCAGCTTTTTCTTTTTTTTTTCTTTAGGTCAATTGTAAAGTGGTATATTCCAGTTGAAAACCGTCAGAAAGGGCCATAGAAGAGTCAGATTTAGCCAGTCTTTATGGATTGCTCAAAAACGGCATCTTGTTAGAATACACAAACACATGTAGCACTCTTGCAACAATAAGAAGTATTGTGTCTTTGTATATAAATATGCTTCAAGCATGCAGCATCATAATGGTTCAGTCAAGGATGTTTGAAATCCCTGGTTTTGTACTGCACATGCAGCTTGTGTTCCCCATTTTGAATACTCACTTGCACTTGGACTAAGGAGAACAGAGCCAGCCGCGTGAGCTATGGAAGCCCATTCAGACTCACTGAGCACCCCATTGTCTGAGAGAGGCATGCAAAGCCAGCCAAACCTCATCAGGAACAAGCTTAACAATTCAAATGGCTGGCATAAATCTCCCAGGTACCAAGCATTTCACGACAATTTGGGGTTATATATGTAGATCATTAGTGGCTTTTTGTTCCCCTCAGGCTCGCTGGGCAGGGCAAAGAAAAAGCCAATGTCCTCCCATTACAACTCAGAAAAACAATTATGGCCATGACTACATGCTTGCAGGCAACATGAGACAGAGGGAGAGGAAAGAATTTTAATTTTGCCCCCATCAAGAATGTCCCTCTACAGCCTGTGACCATTAATTAATAATGCATTTAAAGATTTGTGGAGGGGAACTGCAACGCAAATCAATTACACTGTACACTCCATAAAAGCCACCAGCACATTTCCCCACTCCTGCAGTTATCATTGTAGTTTCCCTTTGTGTACACAACTAAAATGAAACAGTGGGTTTCAGTGGGTTTATAGTCTTCTAATGGTGAATTTTAGTCTTAAATCAGCTAGAACTGTTCGACAGAAATGAGAAGAAAAATGAAAACAAAGCAACAAAAAACATTCATAGCACAGAATCTAATTCAGAATGCAATACTAATTTCCTGTTTCCTCAAAATAAATAAAACAATTGTTCCTTGGTTTAGGAAGAATTTGTAGGTCTGATTTATCCATTTACATTTTTTGTATGATAAATAACTGATGTTTGAGAGGAAAAACACACTGTTAGCAGCTGATGACACTATGAGCTTTTTTCCAATGTCATGATAACGTTTTGACATCATCAGACCATTCATGTTTTTAAAGGAAGGCTCAAGACCCACCTTTTTAATCTGGCTTTTAGTTTAAATTTAGGAATTTAATTGATATATTAATTATTTTATGGTAAGTGGCGCATACTTATATAGCGCTTTTCTACCTTCCTTGAAGGCCCAAAGTGCTTTACAGTCACAGACCCATTCACCCATTCACACACATTCACACACTGGTGGCGGCTCCGCTGCCGAACACTGGCGCCAGCCTTCCACCAGAGGCAAGGTGGGGTTCGGTGTCTTGCCCAAGGACACTTTGACACACTTTGGCAGGCAATGCAGGAATTGAACCTGCAATATTCTGATCAGAGGTTGACCACCCTACCACTGCACCACGGTCGCCTCATTTTATGCTCTCTTTTTACTAATTTGATACATTTCTTTATTCGCATTCACTGATTTTTTATCTTTCTATTAAGGTTTATTTATTTACTTATCTGCCTATTTATCTGTTTTAAATTATATTTATTTTATTCCTTTTACATTTTATTTGTAACCACAGTGTTTCCTCAGAGGTATTCTCCACATAAGTGACTGACCCTTCTCACTGAACGAGGTTGCTGCAATGGGACCTCCCAGGTCTGGCTCTTTTGGTTGGATCTGGGTGGCCCTGTGTTGGCGCATTCTGTGAACTGATGTGGACATGTCCCCCACTTCAATTCTACATTGGATCATTCAAGTACAATCATTGTATGCTTTACCATGGGGAGTGTATGTGTGTGTGTGTGTGTGGGGGGGGGGGGGGGGGGGGGGGGGGTCTTGTCTTGTCTTTGGTTTTTAACCACTGATTATACTTATATGCAAACCACTTTAAGTAGCACGAGTTGGAAAAGGGCTATATAAATAAATTTTAATTTGATTTTTTTTGTTTTTGATTTTGATTCGATTTTAATTGGATTTGATTTCATCCAAATATGCAACATATACACCCACTAGCCACTTTATTAGGCACACCTGTCCAGGTGCTTGTTAATGCAAATGTTTAATCAGCCAGTCACAACTGATAAACATGGTAAGGAAAATCTGCTGCAGCTAAACCTGAGCATCAGAATGAGAAAGAAAGGTGACTCAAGTGACCTTGATGGGCTCTTGCGGCTGAAGACCTCACCGGGTGCCACTCCAGTCAGTTAAGAATAAGAAAACTTGAATAATATAAATTTAAACAAACAGTATTTTTATTTTATTTAGATTGTTAATTTACACATCAGTTGCTTGAAAGATTTTGAAAAAAACTGTAGCAGGCCATTATATTTGACCTTCCTTCTGGCTTGGTGTCAATCACATCCTCTAGCACGAGTCCATGGTTAAACCATCTTGATTGTTAAACATGTATTGAGTGTGTTTCATTCCAATGGTACCTCAAACAAATTTTTACACATTTTAACCCCTAATTCATTAATGTAATGTAATTCAAAAATGATTGTAGTTACAGTGTAAAATGTTTGAATAGTTAGTGCAAATAAACACTTTCATAGCCGTGCATTGATGTGAAACATTTTACAGTAGTTTTCATAATGCAACACAATACTACTATAAAGTGAATGCCTTGAAATTACTTTAATTTCGTAAACGGTTGAAGAGTTACGCTAATTTGAAGAGCATGTGTTATTTTCTGTTGCCAGGGAGAGCTCTGTTGTTAAAGGATTCATTCTTTATGAATCTTATTCATAATATCTTCAAATTCTGGACCTATCTGTACTTTGTAAGCTCTGTGTGTAACTCGTACCCTGTCTTGGCGAAGTTGGTCCAGTAGGTCATGACCACAGCGCTAAGCATCACGTCGTTCTTGGAGAAGTTACATGGAAACAACTCTGTGGGTCCAATCATTGGCAGTCCAAACACATACGGGATCTCATCTCCATGAGCAGCATCTGCCCAGGGCGGTACCTATTAAGAAGCAGAAGAATCACATCACATCAGTATTGGTGAGTAAAAATGACAGAGGCAATGGTCTTTAAGGTCTTTAAAATAACTTAGTTAAGAAACCTACACAGGGTAAAGACTGGTAAACTGTTACATAGAATGAATCATAGTCTTTTGTTTACTGTATCTGTCACAGTATTTAATTTACTAAAGAAAAGAAAGGTACCATGTCTTTACATGTACCATGCTTTATTAACAAGTATGTTTCGTTAATACAAACACCACATTTCAAGTGACAGGAAAAAAAAAAAAATAACATGCTGCAAAATGTAAATTAATCCAAAGCATCAATTTTTGCACTAAATTAGAAAAAGACATAGGAGGCATGTGACTTTACAGAATCACTGTACTGTCATGTCTCGTCAGTCTTATCTCATGTCCTGAGTTGTGCACTTTTGGTCTATGTCTGTCACCTGTGTTGTCTTGTATTGCACTTCCTGTTTTATTTTGAAACACTAAGGTTCCTCTCGTTTTAGGCCTTGTCCTGCCCTTGTCTGTTCCCTACAACTGTGACTGTTTAATCTTCCCTGATTTTTTCCACCTGTGTTTCCTTTCCTCATGTCTTAAATAGTCTGAGTCTCCCTTTGTCCTGTGCCAGTTTGTTTGTTTGTTTCATGTGCCATAGCTATAGGTAAACTCTTAAACTCTGCATCTGAGTCCAACCCTGTGTTCTGTCCTGACAGGTTTGATAAAAGCATTAGCAAAATGTATGATAATTAAAATTTTGGGAGTTTTTTTATTTTTTTTAATCCAGAAAGATTTATTTAATGAAAATTTTTAACCATTACATTTCAGTCTATAGTCCATCTCTCTGTTGTTTGTATGCACACATATATTTAAGCATACAAAAGTATGTGCATATTAATGTATGTGTGTATGTATGTTTGTATGAATATATGTGTCTGCTGCTAAATTAATATGATCCTAATCACTCAAAGGTCTACATGCATAATTAGGTGCAGTTTACCAGTCACCAGTCTTTTGTTAAACTTCCTGCAAAGTGGCTTTCAAAGAGCATCAGCTGTGGTTCTGTATCTGATCATTACTTCATTAAGTCCACTGGTTTCTTAATAGACACTCCTCAACTGGCTATAAAACAAAATACCATCTATAAAGAAAAACAAGAAATGCTCATATAAAATCATCCTTTACTGTCAAGCATGGCGGTAGAAAGGTGGTGATGCGGGATTGCTACACAGGCACTAAACACCTTCAAGTCACTGTGCCACAAACTAAGAAATTTCATCTTATTCACAAAAATACAGACTTCATATATCTCAGACTGTTAAAACCAGATGAGTCTTTTTTGTTTTTCATATACATGAAAACTGGCATCGTTCACACTGCTGGGTACAGCACTTGAAATTTGTAAGGGCTCACCTGCTCTGTTTGACAGTGATGGTAGAAAGCATAAAAGTAGGTAGGAGAGCCAAAACTAGAGTGCAGGTCGGCTGTGGCAACAGCTGGTGCCACCCACTGATGATCGGTGAAAAGTGCCAGAAGTGTTTTCCGGCGCGTCTCTGGGTTGTGCCTGTCCGCCCAGTCGGTGTACATAAACTTGATGGTTTCTCTGAGTATGTCTTTGCCCTCTGGGTAGCCGTAGAGGTCATCAACAAAGCTGGACACGGCGTAGTCAAAGTCGTTGGCCTGAACTCCGTTGTCATTGTCCACAATAAGCTCCACAAACTTAAGGCCTTCACCCTGGTTGACCCCCAGCATTATATCATAGTTGAGAAATTCACCTGAAAGGAAACCGGATAAATTGGAAATAAATCCTGACCCCAAAGAAAAACCTGGAAATAGCTATCTCAATATAAAACGATACCTTGTTCCATCAGTATTTGCGGGTCATCAGGTATTACGTCTCCATCTATAACAGGTCCGAATGCAATGTGGTAGCGGGCTGGCTGGATGTCTTGATCCACAAGCTCTTTAAAAGGTTTTTTTTGCAGGCACGTCACAAGCTCCACTGTATCCTCCAGGTTACACCCCACCTTCCGGGCCAGCATCCGGGCGTACTTAGCGGGCTGAAAACTGACAGCCCAGCTGGAGAGTGCTGTACCACTCTGAGCAATGGCTCGCTGGAAAAGACCTGATGACAAAAACCAAAAGATATGCAATCTGTTTAAAATGTGTTTACTTGACTTTTTTTTATTGCATGTAGCAAACATCTAAAAATGAGCCATAGTGATAAACATTGATAAAGTGATAAACAAAAGCACATCAGCAACAGTTTCTTTATTAAAGTTTAATGTACAAAGATTGTTTCACAAATACAGATGTATTGATCACAAAGTGCTTTTGACAAAAGAAAAAGTCAATATATCCAATCTGTGTCAACTGATTTCCAGACAACACATCAGTGTAAAAACCAAAGCAAAGTTGGACGTAGATTTTGAACAAAGTTGTAAAGTTTTGTAACTTCCTTTTTTTAAAAACAGATATTATCTCAGTATTTCTTTTTTCTAGTTTTAAGGTTGTATCAAGACTCAAACAGTTCATTGTTCAGGACTGAGTCCGCTTTATTTGGTCCGGATCGAGTCCTGAAACCTGCACTTGGTCTGTATTCAGACTGTCTTTAACCAAAGTATCCTGCTTTAAACCAATGCTTGTAAACAAAATGATGTGACTGAAGACAGATGCCCAGCACAGCCTGTCCCAAAATGGGTTGTCCTTAAAGCAAGCGCCTTAAATGCTAAAATGAAGCTCGACCAAAGGTTGGTCAGTGTTTGTTCTGCAAAGCTCTCAGGTAATAATAAGCTGTGCAAATACTTTACAGAAGAAGGTTTACTCTCTTGCCTTTTATAAAAAAAAATACAATAAATAAAAACATTTTCCGTGTTCTGGGAACCTCAAATCATGTATTCTTTTAGCTTTTTTTACCTTCTGAAACACGTCTATCAATATTAACTGACCTCAATTCTTTTTTTTTTTTTTTTGCATTACTAAATTAAATTAAATTCTTGAGCTTCAACATAAATTGCGCTTTTACACATGCTGTTTAAAAAGGCATGTTAAGAAAATGGATGGATGGATGGATGGATGGATGGATGGATGGACACCAAACAGTTCTGACCACAAAATTATTCTAACTCGTTTTGAAATGACCCATGTAGACTTTGACACTCTTCAAGAGACTGAAAAAGCAAAAATGCTGTTTTTAGTGAAATATACCACATCCATGCCTCTTCATTATACCCAAATTGATGTTCAGAATTCTCCATCATATTGGTTCTGGGTTTTTTGACCAGGACTCACCCTTGGTGGAGTTGCTCCAGCGGTTGCCCTCAGAGTAGTGAGACAGAGTTAGCAGGTTCACACAGGAAGCACCAGCACCAGAGCCGAAAACGGTGATCCGCAATGGGTCGCCCCCGAAGGCCGCTATGTTCTCACTGGTCCAACGAAGGGCCTGGATCTGGTCCAATAAACCGTAATTCCCTTTAGCAGCCTGGTCACCAGTACTCAGGAATCCTGTGTAGGACAGCAAACAGTGGAGAAGATTTTGGTTTATCAACTTGTTACTAAGATTGTATAAATGGATCATAAAACAAAAAAAGGGTTTAGTGAGAATCAGATTATTCATCTAAAGAAAACTTTAGAACATCTATAACTTCTGTCTGAAAAAAAAGACCTTCAGTGGGAAAGTTTATTTTAAACCAAAAAGTACAAGATACCTTTGTGCAACAAAGAATAAAAGCAAAAGTAATAACTTGTATATGTTTTTGTAATTACCAAACACTGTCCTTCAGCCGGAAAAAGAAAGGAAATAGAATGCTATTCAGTCCTGAAATCCAACTATTCTTAAAGCAGATAAGTTAATGGAAACAGTACTACACTGCTACATTATAAAAAGAACACAGAAATAAAATATTTCTTTAAAAGGCTGATTTCATTTTTTTATTTATTTTTTTTATTTTATGCAATTGGTATTTTATGGCATTTGAAGGTAACCTGTAGAAATTTATGTAAGATGTATGTAGTAATGATCCAGTCCCTCAGTGGCGACCAAAAGCCTCAAACCTACATGACATCCTCCACTTCACAACACCACCAAGAGGACCATCACCCCTGATCTACTGTTCATTTGGAGCCCAGCCGGGAGGCAGTTTGATGATCCACTCAAACTGAGGTATAAAAGCACAAAAAAAACATAAGGAGCCTAAAGTGTCTTTGAGGGAGCTCTGCTATTGAAGAGGATTTTCCTCTACAAGCTCAGAAACTTTCTTCAGTTCAGATCTGTTTATATCTACAGTCTCCAGTACTCACATTTCTACTCAGCTGTCATCTTTTTTAACCACTGTGCAGTTACATTTAAGTAAAATCCTTTTTACCCTGTGTCAGTCACCATTTCTTTAACCACCGCAACTACAAATATATGACAAACTGGAAATCTTCCATAGCAGCCAAATGACAAGCAAATAAAGAAAGTTAGAAGCAGAGCTCAGTACTGGAGGGATCTGACACAGGTCCTTAACTCTAAGACAACACATGCCAGCACAACTACACTCACTTTATTAGGTGCACCTTAGTACTGGGTTGGACCCCCTTTTTTCTTCAGAACTGCCTTAATTCTTGGTGACATAGAATCAACAAGGTACTGGAAACCAAACCCAGTTTTGTTTTTGTAACTGCTTCCCATAAAAACATGGTTTTCTGAATTGTGCTTATCTCCATTTAAAAGGGAATAAGTTATATCAACTAATTTGGAAAGCTTGTAACAAACCACCAGGGGAAGGTAAATATTAGATCCAAGATAATCTAACTCAACACTGAGATATTAATCAAAGTAACTTAGTGAAACAGGAATCATTTATCATCTCAAACACACTGTGGCCGACCAGAGCAATTCTGCGACACATCCAGGGTGCTATTAGCCGGGTAATTAAAACAAGAAATGACCATCAATATATAACAATGAATAGAGGAGAAGAGACACAAACAGGAGCAGCTGTAAACAGAAGAGTCCAAAATGTTAAATGTTCTGGAAGTTTTGGGATTTCTTCCCATCACTGCAGTCACATTTAAGTGTTTGCTCTCTGGTCCAGGCGAAATGACTGCTTCTCTGCTGGACACAAAAGATCACAAATGCCTCTAAGATCTGTCAAACAAACACCCTCCATGAGGGTTGAGACTGCGGCTCCACCTTTGAGCCGTCTGACGACAATATGAAGGTGAACCTTCATCCAGAAATCCAGCTTTTATCCCTTTTATCTCTGTCCAAGCAGAGAGAGGGCTGGATGAGGAGAAAAATGAGATTTTTTTTTTAATGCTCCCCTTTTCTAAAAGCATCTATTTTCCACAGTCATGGTCGGGGTACCATAATCTCCCTTCTGTTTTCTCCTTTTCACCATCTATCCTTTTGACTCTGGGTGTCAAGAAAGATTGAATGTGAAAGAGGAGCAGGGGAAAGCTTAGGAGGGAAAACACCCCCGGTGAAGCATGCACTCCGGCACTAGGCCTGCTTTATTCTAGTCACTGAATCCAGAGGAAAAATGTTGGATTCTGAGACTGACAGGAAAAGAGGACATGCAAGTGGAGGGAAACGCTTGGATTAATGAGCATGTAGAGAACAGAACAGGAAGTCTGCAGATTGCTGAAGAGTTACCAGCACAAAACAGACAGACTCAACCCCGCCTGGTTGGACCGCTGACTGTACATGAGAAGTGGAGTGAGTGACCCCTCCCCGTTGTGCTCCAGACAGGAAGTATCGGCTGGCTCAATGTTTAACATGTTTTTGCTAATCCGAGTTTTTTTTGATTTAAGTTTTTCTGTCTAACTTATAAATCTTAATTAAAGCCCATGCTCTCCTGTCGAACATTATTCACGTTTAATTGATAGGTTCTCCCGTGCCCGGTTTCAGTGGAAGGGGTGTGGACTTCCGACAAGTTCACTCCAAAAAACTGGCAAGTAAATTTACTTTACTTGATTGGAGCCAGGAAAAAAAAAGCCATTTATGGGTATCGTCACACTCATTCGGTTTACTTCTCGTAAAATATCAATGGGATGGACACACAGGTACTCTTGTTTGATGGCCGCCGGCTAAAGCTTTGGAGTCAAAACTCTTGTAAGTATCAAAAAAGAGATCTGCGCTTAAACAAAAGCTTAAAATTGTTTGAAATTTTGGGAGTTTTAGTTTATCCAGTGTGAATTTTTGCATGAAAACATCAACACAAAACGATTGGTGGCACATGACTACAACAGCCTATCAGATGTCCAAGATGAAGGTGTACTAGCAGCTTCAATTTAGGGTAAACACTAGTTCGAATAGCTGAGAGAAAATAGAAAATACATTGGAGCTATTTATCTGCCATATCACAGGATGATATAGATAAATCACATCATATACTTACTTTCTAGAGAGAGAAAAAATGAAAGAGGCACATCGACAACTTACTGGTCATTACAAGAAAACATTTTCTAAAAGGCAAAGTTATTCAAGTACATTTACAATTTTTTTAAGATAGTAAAAATGTATCGAAAAGTTTTGCCAATTTACAGTTAAAACGGAACAATATGAATCTTTGAAGAAGCTTCAGATGATTCAGATGTTCACAAAAACACACAAATTGAGATCTATATGCTTTAAAATATATTAACAATTCATTAATAAGGTTTGCATTAAAGTCTCTAAACATCCAACTATGAAGGGTGTATTTGAGATAAACAAAATGTCTAAATGATATCTGTTTTAACTATTATTCATTTTAAGAAAATTCTATTTATAATGAACTGATTAGAAAAGGACCGTGAGGAAAGGCTTTCCACTGAAGTGAGCTCTGAGGTTTTAGATGCTAATATGTTGCTTGTTTCATGTTGATCATTTTTGGATTACATGCTTTATGAAAAATGCTATAACTGAAGATTGATTGATTCAATTATCTAAACTTACTTTTCCAGACATTTACACATTTGCCAAAAAACAAATACAATTTGTATTTGAGATACACTTTTGATATCTACCTAGTATTTTTTTTCTTTCACAAATGAAAGAGAAATTGAAAAACATTTGAGCTTACATCCCAGCCATGGCCTCACCTAAACTGCACTCCTCTCCCTCCTCCCCTTGTGTCTCTCTGCAGATGTCTGCTTAAAACAAACAGTGCAGCATTGCCTCAAATGTTAGCAGAGGCTCAGCAGCGCTCCATCCATTTCTGTTCTGCTCTCACAACAGCGCACAGACAGCGGCGGTCCCGTCGAGGGCAGCTGCCTGGGGAAAATGCTGATGAGGCACACAGTGCTTCTCACTGGATCTAATGAATATAGAGCTACAGGACGCTCACTCATTCAACTTTTATTTAAACAGCACAGAGTACGCTCGCTCCTTAATGTTTGCACTGTGGCACTTTCAAATGTGTGTCGGCAGCAAAATGGCTGTCAGGGTCTCGTGTTTCATCTTCTGACGGCAGTGGGCGCAGGGGCGAAATATGACACTATCATATTTTTGTTTACACAGCTTGGTTGTGTTGACTCGGGCTAATCCACACAATCGATTACGTCGACAATGAATTGTTGACCTGATAATTTCCCAGTTAAAGAATACTGGGGTTAAATTTGTGAATTAATTAACTTTCATGCTGGGTATTTGACCGTTTAGCCCATGCCATTATCAGTGGACAAACAAACAGGGGCTTCTTAACCCTTGTGCTATTCTAGGCACATTAACATTGGGAGTTGGGTCATCTAGACCCCACAAGACACTGCGCTGAACCTTTTTTCTTCAATGATATGTGATCTTCACTGGTGTCCATGGATTACATGAAATCCTCTTCACTTTTATCTACCTTTGTCATGGTAGGGATAACACATCAACGTAAAAGTGGGGTCATTTTGACCCACAAGATTGCACAAGGGTTAAAAATGATATTTGATGTTGAGGATCATCTTCATTGTAGGATGATTCCATGACTACTGAGAAAAAAAAAAAATAATAAGAAAGAAGATTACCCAACAGCAGCCAAAAACATTGACCTAAGGCTGACATGAACAAGGAAAAGCAACATGAAGCTCAGATGAAGACACAGAGTGTTGGTCTGTCAGGTATGATCAGGCATCTATGTTTACCCAGACTTCTTCAGTGCAGCAGGATGCAGTCTCCTTTTCAAAATGCTGGTCGCTTCAGTGCCTTTGAAGTTTTTATCGTAGCACTGTTTATTTCAGGGGACAGCACAAAGTAATAAAACAAAGCTCTGCGTGATTCTGTCCCCTGTTCTTGATGCTGTCCTTGGGTTGAAAAGGTATGCTTTCTACTGTTAGAAGCATTTTATCCTCAAGTTTAGAAAACATGTCACATTTTACAAATAGTGAAAGTAGCTGCTAAAAGTGCCTTAAGAGTTCTTAAATAGCAGAAATCTTACTTGGAAATTCAAAAAGAAATCCTAAATTGGCATTGTAACATGAGGACAAGCAAAAAAAGTCTCATTAGTTGTTACACACAGCCGCACTCCGGAACCGTTTTGTGGTTTAAACCCCCAATCCAACCACAAAAAGGCATTGAGTCTTTGGTATGACTCAGCCTGAAGTGCCAACCTTCCGGTCAGAGGGCAGAATTCTACCACAAGGCCAGAACATGCATTACATTCAACATTATATCAACAAGTATGGGCATTGACTGTATAAGAGAGTTGGACTGAATGATGCCTCCCCCTCACGTTCCAAATAGGAAATACCTGCTTGTTCCAAGAAGCCAATGCTGGTGGGAAAAATGAGGGAGGAAGCAAGAGCAAAATATTCAGTGGTTTTCATTTAACGGGAACGATTGATGAAAAGTAAAAAATACTTTTACGCTCATGAAGCCCCATGAAGATTAGAGGCTGTTTTCTGAAACCTTCAAACACATTGACTTATGCTATTTCACGCTGTCCAAACCAGAACATTCTGAAACGACTATAAACGTAATCTACTAATGTTTTATTTCAGATTTACTCATTAATACGTGAATAAGCTGTTAAAATATAGTAAATTGCTTACAAACTAAATAAGACGGACTCCTCACTGTTAAATTGTCCAATTTAAACCAGAAAACCACAACATGAAGGGAAAATGTGGCTTTGGGTTGACTAACAGAAAATCAACAACAGACATCCTTTCGGCTGCAGCCTTGAAACTAATGCTGCCTGATTGAACACAAGAGTAATTTGTTTTTTGCTCAGCACCAAGACTTAGCCAAACAGCCCTGCCAAAATTAAAAACTACAGAGCCAAAAAAGAAGAAACAAACAAGTTATGAAACAAATTAAATATTGGATTCAGTCCTAGTTCCAAAATGTTGCAGTGTACCTGTTAAAGTGGTATTGTCCAAAATTCTCACTGATTTAAATCTGCACACAAAGAAGAGTACATTTGACTTGAACATAACATCACTAAAATGACAGGAAACGTATCACTATCACCATTATATCCAGAATTAAGACATTGACTGTATATGAGAATTGGACTGAGTGACCCCTCCTACCCTCCTCCCTCACATTCCCAACAGGAACACCCACTGATTCCAAGAAGTCAGAAGTAATTTTTCTGTAGTATAAGTTACTTAAGATATTAACTGGCCAATCAGATGCCTCGCCCCATGTTGAACATTCAAAACGTTTGATTGACAGATTCCCCCAACCTCGCTTTCAAGTGGTAGGGGTGTGGACTTCCGACAAGCTCACCCCTGAGAGAGTTGTTGTCATAGAAACAATGACTGACTCGTACCAAATCACTGCTTACTGTCTGGCTCCAACATGGCGGTGACCATATCGCAATGAAATGCTGACTGAATTGATTTCATTTGGTTGGAGCCATCTTCTATGGTTGACGGCATACCTGCACTGTCCAGGGGCCTCATTTATAAAACTTGCGTAGGATTTGCGTCAGAAGTGGCATACAGATGAAACATAGGACATGCGTACGCACAGAAATATTCGGATTTATAAAACCCTGCGCACGCACATCCTACGGATTTTTCCCTTAATAAATCACAATCAACTCTAAATGTAGCGCAGCTTTTGCGGCTTCATGACACGCCCATATTTGCCCATAAATAGTCTGTGAAACGCCCACAAGTTAATATTCATTGATTTCTAAATCATGGCAAACACAGAGAGGAAAAAAAAAATTTAACTTCACTCAATGTGAAGTAGAAGTTATCGTTGGCGAGGTGGAAATAAAAAAGAAATGGTCTGACATCAAAGTCCAGGCAAAAAACGTCTAGTGGGACTGGCATGGTGTCCGAGTGCTCCTCTGTAACGCCGGGCCCAAAAGCCTGCAGAGGTCCAACAGGACGGCTGGAGGAAGTGGGAACCGGCTCATAAGCCACTCGTCCTCGTTTTCCAGCAAGTCTTCTTGCTGTCTAAAGATGCGTTCACTCTGAATTCTTCCATTTGCCACATCTTCTAAGAGCGCAAGATCAGCCATTGTGCGTCATTACGCATTGTGATGGGGCATTTTATTTCCATCCATTTAATTGCATCTGACAAGCTACAGATGTCGGTAATAATCCACGTGGAAATGGGAAATTGTTCAGCACAAATGTAATTTCTTGTTGCTTTCTGAATGGTTGAGACATACGCCATACATTGTTTTATCAAAAATAAGACAAACTAAAGGCATATGCATGAACACCATAATTCTGTAGCTTATGAAGAAATGTTTTACTATGAAAACAACTTTCCCCAGTGGACAATTAATCTATCTATCTATCTATCTGTCTATCTGTCTATCTAATTGCACCTATACCTACTCCGCCAGACGGACACATTGACGAGAATATCAGTTTTGTACATTATTTTGTTCTGTTAACTATATTATTTATGAGGATGAATTGCACAACATGCTAATATTGCAGAACATATTTCACTTTTCTTTCTGCAAATATGTGTTCATTTGAATTTCGGTTGTAATTTTCGTTTGATTTTTTTTGTTTGTTTCACTGCTGATGGATCAAACGGGTGTTCATGTAGCTGTTATTGTGAGACTTGCTTTGTGAAGTCTTCATGTTATTTATGAGAGGCAGTACTGTCATTTTCACTTTCTCGTGTTTCTTCCATCTGCCGACGGTGTCGCCGTTTCTCATTTCACCCGTTTTTGTGCGTACGCCTGGGTCAGAGCTTGATGAAGGACCGCACATTTTCCCGTCAAGTTTGCTTTTTATAAATCTCAATTATTGCGCAGAGAGTGGCGTACGCCTTCTTTTGTGCGTACGCAACGTTTAGAAATGAGCCCCCAGGTCTCATATACAGTCAATGCTTGCAGCAGACACCTTCAAACTGTACTGTGGGATTCTGGGAAAACCCTTTGTTTTGACATCATTAGAACTAAACCCTCAAAAACTTTTAATGTGTCTTCCATGCAGTCTCAGCTCACATGTTTATCTCTCCTGTAAGAATTCAGATAAGTAAAGTACAATAAAAAAAAGAGCTGAAATACAAAAAGAGTAAACTGTTTTATTTTGACCTGAGTCAGACAGATGCTCACATTCAGGAAGTGTTTTCTCCAACACCCAGAGATGTGAACTGAGAAGGTGAAACCTGTGATAGATTTTAGCTTTGTTATTCACTAACTTATTCCGTTTCAAGGACAGGTGCACATGTGAGCTTCTCTGCATTTGCATATAAAAGACACAACTTATCTTCAGTGAGGAAAATGACAGCACAAAAGCTAAAGCTCCATCAAAACAATGCAGCCAGGAGAGGAAAGAGATAAAGGCCCAGGCACAGACTTACAGAGGAAGGCTGCTGTGTTTGTGTGTTTGTGTGCGTCTGTGTTTGTGTGTGCGTCACTTTGCGAGCACCACTTGTCCAAGAGGTCATTATTCAGGCACAGCAATCCTTCAAGATTACCCAAAGAAAATGCAGCACATCTGATTATTCTAGTACTATAAATATTACAGAGTTAAAGTTTCCATTCATCAGTCAACAATCTCCTTCTGTCCTGCTACGATAATGTTTATCTTCCTTCTCTATTTACGAATCGAGAAAAAAAAAAAAAAAAAAAAAAGAAAGCTCCGGTTTCCAGTCGGCCTCTCTCTCTGCTGCTTGTACAAATCAAATTACGGTGTCAACTTCAAAAATGAAAAGAGCCGCTGCTCATATGTCTTGTTCTGCACAAACACAAACACGTGTTAATTTGTGTTGCTGCCCGAACAGATTTGCCCGCAGGACAAGGCTGGTATGGATTACCTCCTTCTGCCGGGTTGAAGGCGAAGAGGGAGTGGGGAGGATTTCCGTGTGGGTGTGGAAGTGATTAAACTGCTACTCAAGCCACTGCAGCTCTGCAGAGTGAATACATAATTGGCTTCCAATTAGGAAAATGTACAAGATGATTAGATCTTGACTTCTGCCATACGATGATGTGTTTCTTTAGCACCCCACACCTCCAAAAAAAAAAAAAAAAAAAAATACCAGAAAATGCCAAACAGTGAGAAATTAAAGAACAAACACAACAGAAAAACATGACAAGAAGCATACTTATTAAACAAGATGACGGCTCTTTGTTTTCATTGACACTGGAAAAATTAGGTGAAGGCAAAGAACAAAAAGGGAAAAAGCTGTTTCTGTTACAACCACACGGCAGGATCTAAATTAAATGTATTTGATGAAATAACCTTTCGTAATATCGCAAATTTTATTTTAGTGGAGTTTTTCTTTTATGTTTTTCTTTACAGTGGTCTGCGTCCTGATTGGCTGTTAACCTTGTCAGTCAATGTCCTCCATGCCATGTCTCCTGTACAGAATGTGTTCAGCTAGCCACATCTACGCAAATCTTTGATCTCGAGTAGATCTTTTGTGTCGTTCTGTACAACTGGAGACTGAAAGTGTGGAAATGTTCTTGTCTGGTTGAGAAAAGTTTATCACGTGTGTAGGGAGGGGTTTTAACCTTAAAACATTTATAATCTTCACAAGTTACACATATCACAGGTTATTTATAGAACTCATTCTCCGTGATGAATTAGGGAACACTGCCTAAAGAAAAGGAAAAATGACCAAGACTTTCACCAGTTTTGCTGCAATAAACGTAAAACATTTGTTGCATTAACATATTCTTTGTGTGTGTTTGCTAATCTGTTGGTTGAAGACGCAAGAAATGTGTTGGTGTTTAATGTATTGATGAGAAACTGCTCATTTTTTCCAAGTTAAGCCCACTAATTAACTTTTAGACCCAATTCCCACATCGCTTTTTAAAACATTTAAGGCTTCTTTGAGTTGAAGGTTTATACATATAGTAAATGATACTTTAGTTGCTACACAGTAGGGTCGTGGTTAGATTATTAGTTAGATTATTTTTATGATGCTTTAACATGACCAAAATTAAACAAGGACCTGTACAGCAAAATTAACGAAAAATAGAAGCAGCAATTAAAAAGTTACAATAATTTAAAAGTAACACATTAAAATAAAGTACGGTAGTAAAACAAGAACACTGATAAAACTAAAAGAAAGTAAAGAAAAAAAAAAAAAACTCCAGCAGAGCAGAGGCTTACAATATACGACGGAGCATTAGGGCCACCAAAAAAAAAAAAAAAGTTAAATTACGACTTTTTATCTCGTAAATTTACGAGATAAAAGTCGTAAATTTAGGAGATAAAAACTCGTAAAATTTAGGAGATAAAAACTCGTAAATTTAGGAGATAAAAACTCGTAAATTTACAAGATTTTAAGTCGTAAATTTATGATTAATGTGGACGTGAGCATGCAGAGCAGCAGGTGAACGCCGCGGTCCGACTAAACTTTGTTAAACAGGCGAGATGAATGTTCATTGATAACGTTCCAAATGTCTGGAAGCTATTGATGGGTGGTGCGGGATCTCTGCAGCCCGATGAAGCCATCGTCGGTATTCCTGCAGCTATCCACGTCAATCCTTACTTCCTCCACCAAAGACAAATCTCTACATTTGTGTGACGCTTCCGTCCGAGGAGGAGCACTTATTTGTCATTTTCAACGACCTAATGATAATACAAAAGACTATTTTCATTCCTCTTTATTGTTTTATGCTGAAACGGGACATTTCATCTGCAGGAGGGGGCGTATGTAACACTGTTTACTTCCGCATTGGTGTTCTGATGACACGTTCATGACGTCAGTTGACAGATGAACTTCAGGGTGTGAATGAAAAGGAGAATAAAGGCTGCAGCGGTCCTCTGCACCCAAACGTGTCTCTGAGCTCCTTATTTTACGCATTAAACTCCGCTTTACTGACACTGAACCCCGGACAGACGGTTCCACTGACAAAAATCTGATTTTAAGTCATCTAAAGGTTCAGAATCTGTTTTTTAAACCTGTAATCTGGAAATAAAGCTTCACAAAAGGCTCCACGTATTTAATCTTCAAGCTAGGCTCCGATAAACGGACATCTTCGGTGTTTTCTCCTTAATCTACGACTTTTTATCTCGTAAATTTACGAGATAAAAAGTCATAGATTAACTTTTTTTTTTTTTTTTTGGTGGCCCTAATACTCCGTCGTAACAATAAAAATGGGTTTCAAGAATTTTTTTTTTTTTTTTTTTTTTTAATTTAATGGGCAGGAAAGATGCCTGCCGAATGCTTAGTGGAAGAGCGTTCCACAGCTCTGGTGCACATGTCAAAAACGCTTTGTTGGCACTCTCGCCTCATGGTGAGAAAGCTCCAGTTCAATCCACGGATGGGACCTTTTTGTGTGGAGTTTGTATGCTCCTCACGAATCTATAAAATCCTTTTTTTATATGCCACCCCCTACGACATTTCCATAAAACCTGAGTGTTGCATTTGACTCTAAGCGAATTTTAGCCCACATATTAAAAGTAAAATTTAAAAAGATTTTGTCACTTTAAAAACTTGTAGGTATTTTATTTTGGACTCTGTTGTTTTTCTTTAGCCCTTGTGCTATCCTATGACTCCACCCTTACATTGACATGTTATTCCTACCATAACAAAGGTGGATAAAGGTGAAGAGGATTTCATGTAAACCATGGACACCAGTGAAGATCACAAATCATTGAAGAAAAAAGGTTCAGCGCACTGTCTAGTTGGTCTAGATGACCCTACTCCCAATGTTAAAGTGCCTTGGATTGCACATGAGTTAAGGGGTCTTCCAAACTAAGCGTTTTTGGTGAACAAGGTCATTGCAGTGGGATTTTTCTGTCTGGCTATTTGCTTTGATCTGTGGATCCACAAGTAAATAGTCAAGTTACAGTCCCATTAGTTAAGCATTTGGGGGTTTAACTCCCCAAACCAACCCCTTAATGCTCGCTGTAAAGCATAGAGGTATTGGGTCCCATTTTTAGACTCAGCCTGGATTTGGAAGACATTACCTTCCAGCCTCAGGACTGACACTCTACCACAGGGCCACTGAGCTGGTTGTTGCGGTATCTGGTACTTCACCAAAGAGAAGATCCTTTTTGACTCTGCCCCTCCGTGTCACATCTACCAATACCTTAGAATCATCTACACTGGATCCACCACTTCTTTTCCCGATCTTCTTTTTGGCTTTTACTCAAGAGGAAGTCACATTCCCTGCCTCCTTCAGACTGGTTTGAAAACTAAAGCCAGGTCAGTTCACTGCATAACCACTAGAAGGCTTGTTACGCAGTCAGCTGCACTCACAGCCAATGGGATTCCTGCATCAGAGGCGTGTTAAACCAATGAACAGACGCAATCAGAGGTCCTGCAGTGCGTTTTAAGCATCAGACACAGCGCGTTGATCTGGCAGCAGTGCAGCAGTGGCGGCGCATCCAGAATTCAATTGTCTGATCTTTGGCAAGGAAGAGGTGTTTTGGATATTTGCGTTCTACGACATTTTAATAAAACCTCAGTGTATTTGACTCTAAGCTGATTTTAGCCCACATATTAAAAGTAAAATTGAAAAAGATTTTGTCGGTGCAGGGGTGGAGGGGTCAACCGTAATTTTGGTTTCTGCCTCTCCAGCCCATGTCTCGAAGTACTGTTTGGCAAGACGCTGAATTTACTTCACAATTAAATAAATAAATAAATAAAGAGTTATTGAACAAATGGGAAAATTGCAGTTTGTAGAGCTAAAGGGGATTTTACTTTTAATACATTTGTAAGCTGTGGGAATTTGTTTTAATCTATATATCTAAGCAAACAAACAAATGTCCTCTGTTGGATCTGAAGATGATTTAATCTACCTCTAATAAAACATATTGCATTGGTTGGTAGTTATCAATATAATGTCTGAAGCTATAAGTAATTATGGAAGACATTCACATCTTTAAATCTTTTATTTTTTTCATTGCTGTGCTTTTATTCATCACCCTGTTTGGTCCACTGATGAGTGTGTCCACTGATGCTGCTAAAGTGATCACTGGTGTTTCAACAGTATCTGGCCTCACAGCTACGTTTGCAGACATTGTGGTCTCTGAAAAGAGCTAATCAATTTAATCCAGACACTCTCCCCCATCTGTCAAGCCAAGCAGAAAAGATCCAATCTGAAGCATCTGCAAGTAGTTTTTATTAGTTTGAGACTCAGGGAAATAACAGCTTACGGCTGCCAAAACACAAGGGGGTCAGGAATAAATAATGCGTTATCCAGAAGTTCAACATGATGAGTTTCATTAAAATTTTACCAGATTTCAGTTAGTGTGTGTTTTCTTTTTAGTCAATTAAAGAAAAGTAGAGACATGTCATGTAAAACTGATCTGAAGCAGAACTCGGATGACTGCCTTTGTGTCGCTGTTAGGCAGATGCGAGTAACACCTCCAACAAATCCATTATCCTTCAGAGAATCTCTATCTAATTCAAATCCAACACAAAGGAAAAAGGGTCCAAACATGCAAAAACTCTGGTTTATCAAGAAGCTAATTTTCAATAAAGAAGAAAGCAGAGGGAGCAGGTTTAATCCCTACAAAACATCAACAAGTCTGATTTATAGACCTGGATTTCAATTTTTGCACTTAAAAAAATGTAATTTTATGAGAATGAAGTGTAATGCAAAAAAAAAAATAGCTGAAAATGTTAGATTTGTATCTGTTCGCAATGATTAAAATATTGAAGAAAAAACCGGTGTGCTGGAGAGACAAAGGAGAGAAACTGAAGAGGATAAGAAAAAAGAAAGAGGGTTTGTGTTGGTCTGTTTGTGTCTTTGCATACATGCATGTTATGAGGCCTGATGTGAATTGGTAAGCAGATGCCTTTCCGCTGCACAAAAACACTATTAGCATCGTAGGAGGGTAGAAAACCACCCCCTAGAAGGAGACAAAGAACACAGAAACACATCCAAAAGGGCAAAGTAAGACATTCAGAGCGAGCGGCAAAAGGGAACTGAGGTAGAAGAGGTGGATGATGGGAGAGCAAGGGATGCCGGGAAAGGCAGGAACTCAAACAAATGGAAAGGAGGGATGAACAAACCTTGTCATATTTAAAAAAAAAAGGTCATTTCAGGAATAGTCAGAGGGAATCACAGCTAGCTGAGATGCAATCTGTCCCGCACACGGAGAATGAAATAAAGATGGAGGAATGCGTTCACAATAACAGAAAATATTTGAGCAAGAATCCTATTGTGAAATTTGCATGACACACCTTTGCTGTTGTCTCAGTGTTTTGTGTTCTATTTGTCTGCTAGTGGATGCATAGAATAGAGCTTGTAGTACTTATGTCACTGTCACAAGCTTTTTTAAACAACATTTGTTTCATTTCCATTCACAATGGTTTGAATAAAAACAATAAAACTTAGCAATTCAGTTTAAGCTATATTTTCTTTATATTTGACCTCCATTAGGAGAAAAATGCCACGAGAACCAATTAAAAACACAAAAAAGCCATATTTTCATTGAAGTGGGCTTTTAAAGAACCAAACCATGTGATCTATTCAGGGAGGGGTGGTCTTCATCTGCTTCACCAAATGCATTTGGTGCTATTTTATATCTTACTTTTGTTTTGGTATTGCATTTACTTGTTGGCTCCTTTTCCAAAATGTGTAGCATTATTTTGCTATGATGTAACTGCTGAAGGAAATTGCTTCAACTGTAGTTCGATTGTGAATCACAATCAGTGAGAATGAGAATGGAGCTTTGGGCTAAATCCAGGTTCTAGTCTATGTTAGGTTGTATGATCTCAGTAAAAAATACAAATCAGCAGCTGCCAGACCGTCAATGATTCCTGCCTCCTGAATCTCATTTTTCGTTTCCAAAAATTCCCCTGCTGTTCCACAAAAAAGGCTACTGAACAGTTTGTGTGACAAGTTCCACAAGATATGACAAAACTTTTAGGCAAGAAATCCCATTTAACTTTTTGGGGTGCAAATGTTGGATCACAGTCTTGGGTAATGCATATTTTATAACAGTTTTATTTTTTTTAATGATTCTTTAAGCATTTCTCAAGAATCTAATAATTTGTGACAATAATGATACTGTTATTAACTCAGAAATTGGGGTGCAAAGCTTCTTGCTGGAGGGGCAGCTGTCCCCCCTTGTCTCACCTGTAGCTACGCCTCTGTTCATAAGCCACATGACAAACCTTTTCTGTGTGCTCTTATTAATTCTAAATGTTTTAATACTTAACAGCATATTGGCATAAGAAAATAGTCCAACAGGGTCTGCATTCAAACTGCAGCAGATGTAAACCAAGTAGGAAAAAAATAAATAGATACATTAGCAGACTGCTATCTTTGCATCAAAAAAGCTGCATGAAACGCGTCCTTTCTTTCCAGGCTGATATCTCCTGTTCTGTGTCTCAATCTCACAGCCTTCGTGGGGTAATGAGGCCCTGGCCGCCCAGGAGGTGATGTCGCCGTGCGGCTACCCGTCGCCTACAGCTGGCTGGAAATGTCAGCCTGCCCTGCGCACTCTTTCATCCTGGCACGTGCCTGTGCACATGTATAGACACTTCACTCTCATCCCTCAAAGGTAGTACTTTTTCAAACTTCATTTGCGTTTTCACACCAAGAGCCACACTTTCATACAAATCTTTGAAAAAGAGCCCAGAACAGAAATAAGTTCAACGCCTACCATCGCACCTCGCTGAACTCTTTTGGAGTAAATACCTGCAGCAGCCGCTCACTCCCACCTTACTCCACATCGCCTGATTGGTGGCTGGAGTAAAGGTTACATACCCAGATGGAACACTTTGCTCTTTTCTGTCTTCTTCTTTTTTGCCAATTTGGGTGAGTCTGAGGTCTGAGTAAAGGTTAGCGTTGCTGAGGCACATCTCTGTGGCTGTTTTGTCATCTTTTTGGCCTTTACCTTTTCTAACCTCACTAACCGCCCTTCGGACCTTTTTTTTTTTTTTTTATTCCCCGGGGACCAAGTCCTGCCGTTATGTCAGAGACCACTGTCTTTAATTTGTCTCAAATCACAGGGTGTTCTTTGGCACCAGTGTGTTAGCAAAGGCAACATTATTGTATATCTGTGCAGAGGATGCATAGAAAAAGAGAAAAGAACATTTACCAGAAAGTGACCTTTGTTTTATATGTTTTCTCACTTTTGCCTTCTTTCTAGTTTGTGTCAGTGAGGAGTTCAGGTTTAGGTGAGAAAATTATGAGTGCTGAGTGGGAATTTAGGTTGGTAAAGATTTGGACACATGAGAACTGCTGCTGTGTTAACCCTTGTGCTATCCTAGGCACTTTAACATTGGGAGTTGGGTCATCTAGACACACACCCACAAAAGCACAGTTTGAGAATCAATCACGAAGGAGAAATGAATAATTGCTGTTTGTGTTCGGCCAGAATGACACGACTCCGAGTCCTTCATATATTGGAATAGAGCTGTGAAAGAAAAAGTCTGTGGAGGAAGATTCACCAGATTTGCGCCGCTTTGACATTCTGCACAAACGCTCTTCGAAATGTAGGTGGTGGATATGTGCTAGTAAACGATAGCAAAAGAATAAAAAGAGGAAAGCCCTCCCTAACACCATACTTATGTTCAAGAACCCACCTTTTGCACGTTATTGAACGCTTGTCACATGCCCGGTGGAAACATAGCATTAGGTAGAGCTTGTAGAGTGATGTTGTGCCTATTTTTATTAGAATAGAGTAAAACTTTCATACAATAAGATCAGTCTTTATCTGCCTTTCTTGTTATTAATTTCTATCAACAGAACAGCATAAAATATTATACTTGGGAAAGAAAGAAATGCTGAAAATCCTTTTGGAAGCTATTTTATTAGTTCATTTATTTAAACTGACTCATTGACTTTACAGCAGCATACAGCATAACTTTTGCTCAGGATTAGAGTCTCATCTGAAAATAACTTCATTATTGTATTCATTCCATTGTGAGGATCAGAGAATTGCAAAAAATATCTTTTTTTAATGTTTAATATTAACCCCTTGATGCCCTTGCATCAAACCACTTCAGCTCCAAAACGACTTTAATTTAGCATCTACTTAAAACTAGTATTATTCTTAACCCAGCACTGCAATCCTCCTTTTAACGGCTTATTGGAAAATGTCAGTTTTGTGTAACTGAGTTTATATGATGGTCATTAAAAAAAAAAAAAAAATCTACAGACATCTGCTACCATCTTGACATCAACACACTGGTTAAATGTATGAGTCATACGGTCCGGATTCATTTCTGAAGTCCTAAGACTGTTACATCATCTCCCAATGAGCTGCATGTGTGTTGAACTCTAAATGAGGAAGCAACCCGAGCAGAAACCTTTAAACTTTCATCTCCCGTTTTCCACATCTTCAGCCGGCATTAGTTCACCATTGTGGAGCGAATATCTCTGAAATCCCCTCCTGCTTAGACTCAAACCTGTTATGAGCTGCAGAGCAGCTGAACGCTGGGGCTTACAGGGCGTTTGTTGCTCTGCAGAGGATTATCGCTCTTAGACTAATGTGTACATCGAAAACATTTACAGAGTTTATGAAGCTGCTTAGTTCCACACATGCGACACAGAAGTGAACAGGTGGGGTTAATGCACATGGAAGACGAGCATACTTTTTTGATATTGCAGAGCTTCATGTAAATGCTCCATATTTTTAATTGGATGTACGTTATTTGAAAAATATAAGAAAAACAAACATGATTTGATTATTTTAAATAAAGTTTTTTTTTCTGGTTTGGGATTGTTAAAAAAAAAACAAATTGCTGCAGATTAGAATCCAACAGCAAACCATTTAAACATGAATAAAAAGATAATACAAGTGTGCTTGCCTATTGTGTCCAATGCTTTTTTTTTTTTTATGGATTTTATATTGTTCTTTTCTTATTCGTCTTATATTACACACATATTTTTTTTCCTGCTGATTGTGTGAAGAAACATAAAGACACGTTAATTCAAACAGACTAAAATGCTAAGCCAAAGAGTATTATACTTTAATGGAAGATAGTGAATTGGGTGATATTACAGAACAGTAAAAAATCTGTAAAGATAAAAAAATAACTTAAAAAAGGTGTTGTGTGTTTGAGGCCAGAAATATTCATATTTGTTATTATTATTATTATTTTTTTTTTTATGTGATCGCTGCAGACACCATGGTCCACACCAGAAGTCCCCATTGATGAAAAAAAAATCATTCTAACTGGCGACCCTAACAGTTTTTTCCAAATCTAAAATTTAATAAAAAGGATTTTTTTTACAATTCTGAACACCTTTGGAATAGACATGAAAAACTTTTCGGCCCCAACATCCGAAAGGAGGTAAGATCAGTCACACTATTGCCATCTTCGAAGCAGAGTTCTGGAGCCCCCCCCCATCCTTTAGCCCCCAATTTCAACCCAGCCAGGTGAATGTCCCCTTTGATGGGATCTCTAAATATGTTCTTTCAACTTTAATTTAAAGATGGTTATGCTCTTTAAAGGTGAAAGATTTTTATGGGTAAGTTTTAGGGTTAGGATTCTGACCCAGTCAGGGCTACAATCTAAAAATCCAATTCCTGCTTTAAACTTTATTTATCATTTTTTCCCTACAAATCTGATCACTTTTGGGTTAGGCTTAGGTTAAATTGTATAATTTCTGCTCATTTCTGGCAGATGATGTCAGGCGCCATCTTGTCTGTAGCCAGGTTTCTTTTGTTTTTTTCTGCTTTAAAAAAAAAACTGACTTGTGTCTAACTTCGACAAAGCAGCAGCCTCTGTAGATGAACTGCCTCAGGGACTCTTCTTTTAATGTTTCAGATGGGGTGAAATGTACAAAACATATATATATAAAATAAAAAAAAAGGTTCATCACCTCCATCACTGAAGCAAACCAACTGGAGTTTTTTTTTTTTTTTGTCTCATATGAACTCTCCTGTTTTGGTCTGAGACAAACTGGCCTTCAGCCTCAAAAACTCTGATGTGTCTGTGAAATCTTTAGAAATCCAGGCAGTTTTGAAGGGACTCACTTGTGTGCTGAAGACTTTCACTAAACTTTGCTGTCTAAATTCTGTTCAATTAAAAGAAAATGGCAAAAAAAAAAAAAAGAGCTTCATGTTCTGCTGTCCAGGCGAAACCTCCAGAATGAACCCAAGAGGAAATCCCTATAGAAAAGGAGTGTCTTGGAGTAAAGCACCTGTGTGGTTATGTGATTTTTTTCAATTCAATTCAATTCAATTCAATTTTATTTGTATAGCCCAAAATCACAACAACAGTCGTCTCGATGGGCTTTGAAGTAAAACATGAACTCAAAAGGATCACGAATACAAAGAGTCAATACGAAAATACTAAAATAAACTAACAAACTGACTAAGCTATACTGGCATCCCTGCCCTTAGACCCCCCTTCGCGGTAAGGTTTTTACTTTAGTGGTGGGCAAAGATGCTTTTCTGCTGAGTCCCACTGATCGTGTAAAGAGTCGTACAGTTACAATCATAGAGGGTGTGTCGCCGGCGACATCTCCAGTGTTGAAGGAGCATCAGCAGAGAATCATTTGTATGAATACTTTCAACTTAAATAAAAAAAAAATAAAAGAATCTTCTTCCACCCAAGCAATAGTCTGGTTTAAAGCTTGTATTTTATTGATATCTTTTACTGTTTAGAGCAGTTACTTTCCTCAGAGCAAAATTAGACAAAAACGAAGACTAAAAGCTTGTTTTACTTTTTTGGTCTTACTTTTGCCAAGTGGTTGAGCTAGAAAATTGTGTATTGGTGGTATTTAAAAATAGTAAAATACTTAATTTGGGGAGATAAAGATTTGATGTATAAGAGCACTTTTACTTTTTGTAATTCTTAAAGAAGTGACGATTTCTTAATCTTTGTCAATAATAATAATAATATTGACTCAAACATTGGGGAGCAGGTGGGGAGGCAAAGCTTTAGCTCCGCCTCTGCTACATCCATTTTTTGCACGTTATCACCTTCACTTCCCAAACGTCTTTTTTGAAGCTCATTGATTCTCCTCTCCGAAGTGTTCTGCATTCTCATCTACTGAATGCATCAATCTCTTCCTCTTCGTCACACTGCTGGATGACTCATAATCCACTCAACACAAACACACGTGCGCCCCATGTTCAGGGGAGGATGGGGGCAAACTCCCAGACAGGTGCACAGCACCCCGACACACTCGAACAGCAGTGCAGAATCATTTCTCAATCAAACCTCAGGTTCCCACAGATTTCCCAGCATGCACTGAAGCAAGGGTCTTGTTTATCAAACTGAACATGCACAATAACCATGTATCCAGTATCTGGTGTACAATAATCACACGTGTAAATGCAAGTCCTTCCGGTGTCCATCATCCCATGTTAGAATCCTCACGATCAGGCCTCTGTGGGTCTGATGAGTCAAACTCTGTGTGTGGCACTGCATGGAGACATATGCAGGATAGTGAACTCTAATGACCAGGACTGAGAAACACTGATCTATACTAGCAGACCTGGACATTTCTTTTAACCCTATATAATCAGTCGTACCACATTTGACACACCCATTTCAAAGACCCATGCCTCATTAACATGATTAAAACTTTCCTATAAGCCCATTTTATAGAATTTAGTCCTTGTTTTCTGCCCTGTAGTGCATCATTGTTCCACTAGGGGCAGTTGTAGGGCTTTTTTGTTTTGCTCCCATTAATCTCAAAAACACTTTTATTGGGAAAAGTGAAATTATCAAAACCAAATGGTGAAAATCATTTATTGTTTTTTTACGTGTTTTTAATGACTACTTGCTGTAACTAAATAATGCAAAATTTGTTGATAATCAATTATTTATTATACAGCTACATCATGTTAAAATGCATGGGTCAAATTTAGACAATAAAGTGCTTTTCCCTGAACAGATTTTTTTTTTCCAATTTAAACTACATTGTTGTGAGCAGAAACTTATCAAATTACCTAAACAGATCATAAATGATCTTATCTACTGTATATCTCATTAAAAAATGCAGATACTACAATGTCCTGGTTTTTAAAAAATTCACTTAACTTGTTGATGTAGTCGGCTCTACATGTGTCACATGATGCCCTGGTGAAGAATATAGCATTACAGACAGATAACATGCATCGGATGCATCTCTGCAGGATACAGCCAGACCACAAAATGTGCAACTCTGTTGTCCTCAGGGGGAGCCAAGATGCCTTTATGTCACATTAAAGAACTGATAACATAATTTGTCATGTTTTTGTTGCACTGCAGCAACAGGGAGTACAAGGACAAATGTGTCTCCGAGTAAAGAACGAGCTGCAGTGATAAGAGTCTCTGCCACTCGCAAGGGTGGAGGGAATAAAGGGGGCAGGCCTGCCCTAGTCTGCAGAAATCAACTCACAGCAACGACTGTGTTTGGTAAAGAAAAGAAGAAATAAATCCTACACTCTAAAAAAAAAATACACTGGGCCAACTTAAAAAAATTGAGGTAACAATTTGCATTGATCTTTTTAAGTTATCCCAACTCTAGTCAGTATTGAGTAAATTTCCTTTGACTTTTTGAGTTTGATTAACTTAATTGTATTTAGTCCCACAAACACAAATTATTTTTTATTTTTAAGTAAAAGCTTCTGGTGAATTTAAGTCAGCAAATTATTGAATTTAAGCTACTTCAACTTATTTGTTTTCTTTTACTTTTACTCAAAAAAGTCCATGCAAATTGTTACCTTAATTCTTTCAGTATTGTAAACTTAATTCAATCAGTTGAGACAACTCCACCATTTTAGTTTTTTTGCTTTAATTGTTTATTATGAAAAGAAACAGTATTTTTCAAACATAAACCTTTTTTTTCCAATATTTCACAAAATTAAGAAAAGATAATCCGCCTTTAATACTAATTTCTCATTGCTTCTCAAAAATTAAATATTCAAAAGAATGTAAAGATTGGTAGTGACTTTAACAATATTTAATGTCCTGCATTTTGTACAAAGTAAAAGAAATACTTCAGTGACAAATAAAACCGTCAAAAGTCAAACATAAAACATTTTTGTTAGGCTTACTATTGAAACTAGCTGCTACATGCACATCAGCAACAACATTTCAGCAGCACAATAACAGATTTTAAAGCACAGGTGTAAATATTCCAGGCAAAAGGGCTGATGCCCTGCTGGTTTTCCAGGTTTCCTTGTTGTACTTCCTTTTGATCACTTGGTCACGTGTGTTCTGCCAATCAGAGGCAGGAAAGAGGACGTTGGTGGAAACACAGAAACTGAGGCTCTCACTTCCTCCAAATGTCCTCTTTTTTTCTCATTCTTGATGGACACACCAGACTATGTGAACATGATGCAGAAAGATCTGGAAAACCAGCAGGACGTCAGCCCTCCACGCATGAAGTTTAACACCACTGTTTTAGAACACTTACTGCCAAGTAGTTCTTCACCCTTTCAGGGCATCAAGCTCAAAGAAAACTTTCTGAAATACCTGCAAGGTGTTCTTTAGACTTTATATATTAGTCCCATAAGCAAGGCACAGGCTCTGGGTACTTCCAGGTCTCCAAGGACTTCTGTTTCCTCGATCACCACTCCTGCATGAACTGGTGTAGTCCCTCTTGAGATGGCAATCTTCAAGACTTCCCTGGTGATGTCAGCATCTTCATCCTAAAAATAATTTTAAAATAATAACAATGTTTGAAGTCCAAAGAAAAAGGGATCAAGTGTTTTATAAGTCCTCTACCTACCACCAGTTCTTTGAAAAGATCTTCCTTTTCCTTTAGGTAGACAACCAAGGAATGAATAGCAGCCTCCCTTTTCCTTTCAATGGAATGATCCTGTAGAGAGAAGAGGAAAACTTAATGTGTATGAACTGATTAAAACTTACAACAAAGTCAAGTGGTAACTAACGTGTTTTTACCTCTTCCACCATTGTCTTAATACGCTGAAAGTCCATTTTTGTGGCTCCTCCTATTGTGGAAACCAGGGACATTATTTTTGAAGAGTAATGGTCCACTTTTGACATGGATGTTGCCCCCATAGTGATGATGCGTTTAAATCCTTCATTAATCTGTTTAAAAATAAGTAAAACATGAACAGTTACAATTCACTTTTGTACATTCATCTAGACAGTAATTGTTTTAAGTAAAATATTTCCATGAGCAGCACTAAAAAGAGCATGCCATATGTCTCTGACATCACTGACTGGTGGCTCTTATTCTTAAATTAATTTACATAAACATTACTGTTGATAATTGGGATTTACAGGTCAGACCTGAAAAACTAAAGAAAAAAAAAGAACTGTTCACAAAAATAAAAACAGTTAACAGTTTATTCAAACTAGTTTACAAAGGAGACAAAAAAACCCTTAAAATAAAACTTGGAGCAGCTTTTTAAATGCTAAACTATAAGGTAAAAAAGGTATTTCAAACTAAAGCTGGGATGAAGAGTACAAACAGAACAATTTTCCAACTGTTCAGGAATGATCCTTCTGGAATTTTTTTTTTTTTTTAAACTTAAAAGAATATTCAACCACCACCTAACTATGGAGTTCAAATTTTAAGTAAACATCCAGGACTGTGCAGAACTATTTGATCTCTCTTTTATTTTTCCTTTTTTTTAAGTGAGTTAAGACCATAAACTTTCTTGCCAAATATATTCGTATATGTTTTCATATAAAATGAGGGTTTGCAGTAAAGGTGCGGATAAGGGAGGAGCTGGACTTTTTAGATAAACGTTTTCTATCTGCTAAAAATGTATAATGTATCACTGATAGCTGCCTTAGTTGGAGAACAAATAAACTGTACTCAAATATTAACCTACAGAAAAGCAATGTTCCAGATATGACTCATTATGCAGTTAATCTGAAGAGGAAACTAATTAACACAGTGAAGTAAAACAATCAAACTTACAAAAAGTCTCTCTCCTACAGGCAAATAACACCAGAACTGGATAAATAACCCCACCGAGCCCTTCAATTTGCGACACCTGACGCAGACAAAGCCGTTAGTGTTTCTCCCGCCAGGGATATTCAAACGCTAACGTTGTGTGTTTGCAACAGGAGGAAAAGTTACATTAAAACTCAGTGAGATGAATTCAACATTTCAGAAAAACTCTGCGAGGAGGCAGTTTATTCTTGCCGTTTATTCAGTTGAACTTGAGATCAAAATGACACCGAATACTTAGTTCTAGTCTTGTTCAAATATAACCGTCTCCCCCAGCACACCAATGAATTCAGTTGCTAGCTAAAAGTCAACGTTAGCAAGAAAACAACATGGCAGCTGTAGTTAGTTGTTTTCTTCCTGCACCTCTCGCGACACAATTGAAAGATAATATTTTATTTGAATTAGTTTAGTCAAAAACACATTTTAAAAATGAGAACTTACCAGAGAGGACGGTCCTTCGTTGAGCTGCTTCGTGCTTGCTCCGTTTCTCCTCGAAGGCGTGGTCTCATATTCTTTCCGGTGTTGTTGCACTACTAGCTTATTTAAGAATGCTCAACATAAAATCAAGTTTCACCAACTTAATATTTGTTCGTTGTTGAGTGAACTCAAAATTGATGGTTAAAAATGTGCAATATATTAAGTTCTCACAACTTTAATACATTTTGAGTTCAACTCACTTTTTAAAATAAGTTAACAACTTACTATTATAACTTTATCGAGCAAACTTAAATATTTGTGCCTAAAATGTCATTGTTTTTTAAGTTCTACATACTAACCCCATGAATCATTTGTTAGAGTGTAGAAAAACAAACGATTTTCTGAGCAGTACTGAACCTGAAATATCTAAATGTTTCACATCCCCTTCAGAATAAGTAGGCTGTTTGTTGGTATCTGCACCGTCAAGAGGGTGCGATGGAGATCCATTGTTTGAGTGGAAAAGGGGGGGGGGGGGGTCGCAGCATAAGTGCAGAAATCAAGAGGTGGGTAAATAATGTTTATCTGGTGATTATGCCGACAGCTTTGACAGCACAAGAAATGGGGAAATCTGCCTCCCAACATGCAGCTGCTTTCCTGTCCTCAGACAAAAGCTGTTTTTCTGGGCGTTGATGAGTTTATCATGCATCAAGCACTTCGTCTGCTGTGGCACAACAACACAGCAGAAGCGGCGCTGTACGCTCACATTAATTAAGCATGGAATGTCTCATTGTCACCCGTCAGCAGAGGCATTTTTTATTCATCCCCTGTATGGAAGGTACGTCTGCAGCCAGATGTGCACAACAACACTTGTCACATAAACAGACTTATTGGGGGAATTAAATTTGCCCA
Source organism: Oryzias curvinotus (assembly GCA_023969325.1). NCBI lineage: Eukaryota > Metazoa > Chordata > Actinopteri > Beloniformes > Adrianichthyidae > Oryzias > Oryzias curvinotus. Next base: position 2,596,847 of record CM043709.1, on the reverse strand, counting down.
ACACTATACACTCCAATTATTTGGTTTACAGATTCGGAGGCAGACACAGAGATTCAGGACACGCCACTCTCTACCTTTTATTATTTATTTTTTTTGTATGGAAAATAAAAATGCACAGCAGTTACCCCATAAGCACTCCTAAAATGAAACACTTTTGTCTTCCCTTCAAAGGTGATGATAATTATTCATTAAAAGAAACAAGATCAGAGGTTTTTTGAGACACCTGCAGTAAAGGGAACCGTTCACGTCTTGATTTATAAAGGAATGTGAATGCATGAAAGAAAGACAGAAAAAAAGGTGAGTGCACTGCTGCTTCACGCTAAATTCCTAACATCATAGCAGGAGGCTTTCTTTTTGAGCTAATGGTGCAAGCCTGCAGAGCAGACTGAGCTCAGACGGATTTTACAAGCGTTCTCAAACCGGTTTCATCCGATAGGATCTTGTTCATGCCAAACACTTTGCTGCACCCCATTAGGCTGCCTTTGATTTTTTTTTTTTTTTTTTTAGTCCCTCATCTCAAGTGTGTGACAATTAAACCCTCTGATTCCTGCCGATAGGCCAGCTTCCACCTGATGCGCAGGTGTCAGAGCAGCGGCAGTTGCCATGGTTACTGTACTTGCACATGTATTTCTCCACTTTTAAAAGGAATATATTTTGCATACTTGACTTTTTTGGTTTTAACCTGAAGCTTCAGCCACAGTTCTGCGTAGATAAAGTATTCATAGCAACATTTAATATAATATGATAATATAACGAGACAGACTGTTTCTTGCACGGAGCCATCTGTGAAACTGTTGTTGGAAACACTTCTAGGGAAGAATAGCCACTGCAAAAAATCCTGGTAAGTGACTGGACCAACCATCTGTCTGTCATCTTGTCCCAAAGAGTTAAATAAAGAACTAATTAGGGGCGGAGCTACAGGGGGGCAGCTTGACAAAGATTAAGAAATCTACAAGCTTCTTCAAGACCCACTCCAATGAGAAGCATTTTTTTTTACCATTTTTTGTAGCATTTACTTAGAAAAGAGGACCTAGATAAAATAATTTATGATTAAAATGCCTTTTTTTATTCAAATTCATTCTGAGTTGCATCAGAAAACCGGATGCTAGAAAACGCTCATACTCCCCTCCTCCTCCCCCTTTGCACACACCTTGGCCCGCTCAAATGATGAGCCTTCAACTCGCATCTGCTGGAGCGAATTGCAATTCTGATCAAGCAGCAACAGGCCGGATTGATCCAATATCGCTTTCCATTATTTTTGAGCCGCTAATGCTAGCTTGGGGACATGTAAGCTGGGGTGTGAGCGATGGGGAGGGGCCGGGTAACTCCAAGCCAACAGTCCTGCCCACAAACCAGAATTGTAGTCATAATGAGCTACTGCCGCTGTGCGTAAAATATGTCTTGAAAAGGATAAAGACTTTTTGAAAAGAAAAAAATACGGTAAGGATGGGACTTTAGTAATAGTACCTTAGCCGAAAGAACTACTGTTTTAATATTAATAACTTATATAAAGTGTTCTAGCTCCGTCCCTGGAACCAACCATAACTGTGTGTAGCCCACTGGTGAGATCAAGCTCCTCCCTCGGAACAGGAAAAATAGACTTTTCATGACAGAATGCCTCCAGTTTTTCTCAATGATCCTTCGTCAAAGAAGGAATACGGATCCGTCCGAGATGTGATCACCACAAAACCTGAGACTAGAAAGATGGGTTCTCCTGTGCTCGTGATCGAGTGAACCTCAGGAGACTCCAGCTGCTTCAGCAGGTAATGTAGCTGCTTATTTATAGCCACTTCAGGTAGGTGGGCAGCTGCTTGGTGGGGCAGCTTTTCAGAAATGAAAAAGGGAAAATCCTGTCACGGCACTCAGGAGTATTTTCTCAGCTCAGATGGTTTGCTATGAAATAATAAAGCCTTATTGATGGGCTGCAGCCTGCACAGGTCCACTGACATATTACAGGGAGCTCACTCTGACTGGCTGATATCTGATTTTAATTCAAGCCAATATTGAAAAATCCATATATCAGCCTGAGCCAAACAGGGGGCCACATGTGCACACAGGACTCACAAACCCACACACAGATGGGAAGCAGCTTTTGTTGTGTTGTCTCTGAAAGAAGGAGCTGTGAGGCTCCACATGGAACTGTCACTAAAAACGAAGTCAAAGATGAGAAGTCGCTGCAGGATTCCCAGTGCATGCTGGTTGAGAAAGACCAGAGGAAAGATAGACAGAGGGAAAAGGAGAGGCCACTGAAAACAGAGGGAAGGACGACAAAAGGGCCGACTGTGTGAGAGGACGAAGAAAGTGAGAGACGGAGGGAGATGTGAGACGGTGAAGGAGAGGAAGAGATATGGAGGAGTCTTCGGGGATTTGCTGTCAAAACCTCCAGGAATGTGAAGGGAAAGAGAAGCAACGCGCACACAGACACAGCCAGCAAGTTCACTGACGTCTGCTGAAGTCTCTGCACAAACATCACTAAGCAGTTCTCCCATAAGGCTTTGCTCCGGCGCAGACATCGTCTTATCAACAACGAAACGTCCGCTGAACTGATGAGCAAAGAGGTTTCGATATCAAAGCATAGCAAGGAGAGTGGCAAAAATGTTGACACGGATGCACAGACTGCACAAAGGGGCTCATTACGGCGCAAAAAACAAAGACTGATGTGTGAACTAAACAGACCAAAGAAAAGCTCTTTCTCCTCTGGAGTCACGTTTGCAGAACACCACCTCACTTCTACTCAAACCAAGACACGTGGACTACAGGCCCTCATCACCAGTACAACACCATGCCCCACATCCATCCACTAGTACAACACTCTTTCTGTTCAATACTTCTCCTTCTACAAAGGAATTGTTTTACTACACAGATGGAGTCCAGAAATCAAACCAACGACCTTCCCATGATCCGCTTTTACTCCAGAGTTCCAGCAGAAACAGTTTCTGCTACTGAGATCCACACCTTAGCAAGCTCTCGATTTCATTTTATTCACCAACCATGAAACATATTTAAATAATTGATTATTTATTTGATCATCTTTTCCCACAATAAAGGAGCTTGATAAGAGTCCAATTCAAAAATGTTACAAAGCAGCATGTTTTATAAATGTCATCATGTTTGGAACTTGCAGACCATGCACACACTGTAAAAAATGTTAGCAGGAGAAGATTGAAGTTAGAATTTTCATAGGTGATGATCGTACATCTGCCTGTATGGACACAAAAGGTTCTCCTCAGAAACAGCCCTTTCTTTTAATGCAGAGAGAAATCGCTCCATATTGATATATCTGTATCAGATTAAAAAAAAAAGAGATAACCAACAGACTAACATACTGTGGGATCACCAAACTGCAGCCGTGCCAACTTTCTCTTCAAATGACAATATGACATGTTTATGATCAACAACATAACAGAATTTGTTACCCTGTGATAACAAATTCTATTATAACAAGAAAAAAATGTGTTTTCTCTCGATAAAGTGATTGTAAATGTCATGAGAAAACAGGTACAAGATGACTCTACAAGATATTTAAGGTTTTTAGTCTAAAAATTAGTATTTTACTGAAAACATACCAGTAAGTAGGTAAGTATTTTTGATATTCAACTGTCTACAAACCAGCTGCTTCCCTAAGACAACCCACCTATATTCATTCTTCTATGGAGGTTCTACAGCAGCAACATGGAAGCCAAAATAAAGTTTTTAGATAGTAGAATGTATAAACTCGTAGCCCATGTGGCCGGTGCATGAAGCAAACTTTACAGGTAAGTGGTTTCAAACTCATTCAGGTACTTCGGAGAAACTTTTTTATACGAGTTCAGCAGTTGTAAAAAAGACTTGTGGGAGTTGGAGGAAGTTTTCTCATTTTTGATCACCTGAAGCTTTTGCACGGCTTGATTCGGTCACATCGCTCTGCTGAAGCTCAGTGGGTTTAAACGCAGCGTACACAGTCTGCCTCAGAACAAGATGTCCTTAAACCGCTCACACACAGTGAATGGTTTCCATTCTTTGGTTCCCTTTGTTCCTGTGCCACAATCAAATCCTTATTAGGTTAGAATTGAACAGAACTAAGTGGAATAGCACGGGGGAAGCTGCCTTTACATCTCTGGGGTAACAAAGCCTCACCTTTTGATCCTCTGGTTGTGAGGTGGCATTTGTTAAATCAGATGGGTTTTGGATGTGAATGACCCTTTTTTTCATCATTTTTTTATCTCATTGAGCCACACGCTCAGCCGCAGCATCGCTTAAGTCTTACCAGGTTGATCACAGTTTTTTCCTTTTTTTTCTTTTTTTTACTGTTTTGAGGAATCAGAACTCAGAAATATTGGTTCATCACATTAAACTGTTTTTTATGGTCATTGTTGTTAACCTGTTTTAGTTTTTTGTTAAAGAATAAAAGTCAGCTTCGTAATCACTGGCTGACATTGCTCATACACTTTTTTTCGTCCTCTACATTGCATCTGTGCAATTTTCATTTTTCTCTTGACATCATCCCTTTTTTTCTTTGAATGGTTCATGTCAGTCTATGTGGATTTGACTTTATGACATTTAACTGGAGTTGATCTTTAGAGAAGATCCTTTTTGATTCTGCCCCTCCTTGTCACATCTACCAATACCTTAGAATCATCTACACTGAATCCACCACTTCTTTTCCCGATCTTCTTTTTGGCTTTTACTCAAGAGGAGTCACATTCCCTTCCTCCTTCAGACTGGTTTGAAAACTAAAGCCAGGTCAGTTCACTGCATAACCACTAGAAGGCTTGTTACGCAATCAGTCAGCTGCATTGACAGCCAATGGGATTCCTGCATCAGAGGTGTGTTAAACCAATGAACAGACGCAATCAGAGGTCCTATAGCACGTTTTGAGCATCAGACACAGCACGTCGATCAGGCAGCAGTGGCGGTGCATCCAAAATTCAATTGTCTGAACTTTAGCGAAGAAGAGGTGTCCACCAATTGTGGACTCAGCTTTGCCCTGTGATGTATGAATGACGTGATCAGGAGGAGAATCTGATCGTCATCCTCCTGAACTTGGATATTTTTTATTTGCATCAAGACAAAAAAATAAAGTTAAAGTACCATTAGCTGTCACACACCCAGGTGTGTGAAATTTGGTCTCCGCATTTGACCCATCCCCTGGGGGAGCAGTGAGCTGCAGACACAGCTGCACTCGGGAACCATTTGGTGGATAACCCCCCCCCATCCCCTTAATGCTGAGTGTCAGGCAGGGAGGCATTAGTTCCCATTTTTAGAGTCTTTGGTATGACTGGGCCTGGATTTGACTCAGCCTTCCAGTCACAGGACGGACACTCTTCCACAAGGCCACTGAGCTGGTCTAATAAAAAGGTCCTCTAATTTTATTCTTGTCCCACTTTTTATTCTTGTTTTTATATTTTTGCTCTTTGGTCTCATGCGGGACAGTAATTCATTAAACTGAGTACAGAAGTATTGCTGACAGTGCCGTCATTCAGACGCAGCTTCTGCTGTAGATGGTAAATGGCGTATACTTATATAGCGCTTTCTACCCTCTTACGAAGGCCCAAAGCGCTTTAAAGTCACAGTCCCATTCACCCATGCACACACTCATTCACACACACAATCACACACTGGCGGCGGCTCCACTGCTGAACACTGGCGCCAACCTCCCACCAGAGGCAAGGTGGGGTTCAGTGTCTTGCCCAAGGACACTTCGACACATGGGCGTGCAAGGCGGGAATCGAACCTCTTCTGATCATGAGTTGACCGCCCTACCGCTGCACCACGGCCGCCCCAAATGAATGATGATGAAGCTCACTGTCCTGGGAACATCCTTGAATGATGTCACAAACCCAGACACGGAGGCGTGCTTACTAATGTTTTTACAATAAATATGATTTCTCAACATCATCCGTGCCTTCCATAGATTGTAAATGAGATATACACTCGATGCTTGCATGTAGTGATGAGGCTAAAAACCTTTTGACAGTAGCTCCTCCCACACGCTTCAGGGGTGTTACGTTTGTGAACACATTTTTGGACAAGTGTTAAGCAGCAAATTTGACCTTCATGCTGTTCTGCAAAATGACCATGGATCTGAAAAACTGACTTCAAATCAGGCAGATCTGAACCAGCAGGGAAAATGACCCTACCGTTTGTTCATGTGTACATCATACTGGACATTTTCTCTTTGACACACGCTGTACCTCTTCTGTTAGGACAGAGAAGGACACAAACTGTGTTGTTTTTATATTTCATAAGGCACAATTTCCCCTCATCAGGTAGAATTTTAAAAAACTATATGCAGGAAACCTTTCCAGAAAGCTCTCAGGGCCAGCGTTAACATTTTCAGAGACAAATGAATGCATGACGAACACACACAAACGCATACATATGCAGGCAGATATCCCATCTGCTAGCAGTGAGGGCAGTGCAGGGCCATTAGCCTAACACACTCCATGTCTTTAATAGGCCATGAATGACATATTTGGCTGTGTGAATGTGTGTGTGTGGTCAATGGGTAGACCAACAACTGCCATAAAGCCGTGGTTTCAATAACACAATATCCTGAGAGAGCACACCAGGGGCTCCTCAGCAGCCCACAGGCTCTCCATATGTGTCAGACTTATGTGTGTGAGTGCGTGTGTGTGTTTGCTGTTATAGCCACTCAGGGACCAGGAGACTCTCCGTGCCTCTGCACCATGAGTAAACTGTCTACGAGAGCAGCCCAACACCCACAGATGCACACAATAGATATATGACCCGAGAGCTGGACCTCAGGAGTGGTCGTTCTGATTCATGGGCCACAACCCGGCCACGGATTTGCAGGCACGCACAGCAGCGCCTCGAGGTGCACGCACACATTTCTGAGGCTGCAGTTGATCCAATGGGAGCAGTGATCCCCCCCCCTCCATCCACCTGCAAACAAGCAGTGAATCATGTTATACCACCATGCTCACTCAGTCAGAGTGGTGACACCAGCTGGAACTCCACAACCACTGCATGTTTTGCAGCATTGGGCAGTACCATCAAGAGTTCCTGCCACAGAAAATCCTCGCCTCTGACTTTCATAGCACTTTGAGCGAGGCAGCTTCAAACTGGATTTCCACTGGTCTGTCTGCGGTGAGTCTCTGTTGTGTTGACACACACAAAAAAAAAATTTTGAACATTCGTTAATCTATTGGAATGTTTACATCGCCTCTGTCAAGTTTGCATGATGTCCGTTCCTCCACAACGCAAGTATACGCAGCAGTTCTATTTCCAGAAACAGGTATAGGTTTCAAAATAAAAACTTTTGTTGTAATTACAGAGTATAAGTGTTTACAATTGTATGCGATGATGTTAACTAGCTTCCCACACAGCGCAGGTTAGACGTGGCGCAGACGGACCGGTGTAAATTTGGCATCAGACGGCAACTGGAGAGTCCTGTTCATAATATCATCTCTTGAATACACGTCTCTGCATCATTTAGGCTAAAAGTTTACCCATGATCATCTGGATACTAATTTGTTCATTATGTAGGTGGTGCTTTCGGCTGAACTTTGTCCCTTTTCCTCCTATTGTTTTTCAATCATTATCTTTTTTCTTCTCTCATCATTTTTTCTTTTCTTTGGGCTAATAGGATCCAGTCTTTGTGATGTGCTGCCCGGTGCAATTAGGGAAGTCTCTGGATGCTTTAGATTGTTTGCATCAACATGTGTGGGTGTTTCTAGAGGGTTGGAGAAGAATCACAATGAATACAATTTATTTCTCAGGTTAGCTGAGGAATGACAGTTAACCCGAGGCTTTCAGGCTCTCTGAGACACGAAGCTCATGCATCCGTAAATGGAAACAAGTCAGACAAGGCTGCTCCCTCTGCCATAAAAGTGTTGAAAAACTGTTAGTTTATCCAAGAATTTGATGAAAACAAGACCATTTGTTTCCCTCCATCATGATGCCACTTGGGTTTTTCATTCAGAGTTAGATTTAGCTGCATCCACCCCCACCAGCTCCACGGGACACATTTATAATGGTTTAGTCTGTTATTCAGCTAAAACTGGGATGCATTAGAAGACACACAACTAAATGTGTTCGCAAACGCACTCAAGCCAGACGGCAGGGAGTGTCAGCTGCCCTGCTGATCTCATGCAAAGCAATCCCACTGATGGACATAATCCCGTTCAGACGGAGGGGAAGAGGGAGGCAGCGATGTAACACTAGATGACAAGTAAGTTTCCCCTGACAAGAGGGAACAGCCACAGATGCTGCAGTTGAGGGAAGACCACAACCAGGACATTAAGTGACAGCTTTAATGAAAAATGGATGGAGTGCTATTGGCCTGGAAGATCCTGAGGAACAGAAACATGAGGCTGATGCAAAGACCGGGGGCAGAGCAGGAGGTGCTGCCTCACTGCTGCGAGATACTTTTAGTGCTGAACTCAAGATAACAGTCAGGTTTGTGTGTTCCTGCCATACACACAACTATATGACATTCTACTCCTTTTTCTGCTAAATGCTTTAAGTCCTTGACACCTGAGTTTATTTCAAGCTTTGCAAAAAAAAAAAAAGAAACAAAAAAGAAAAATCATGTTTTTGTTTTGAAGTAGATGCCAAAATAAAGTAGGTTTGGACCAGAAGTGGGTTAATATGTGTTTACATCAATAGGTTAAACTTAAGCCTTGCTTTCACCAATCAGTACGGTACAGTCCAGTCTGGTTTACTGAGGATCTCCATTATAAAGAAATAAAAAATATTTTTGGGGCCCTGTTGGTTGTAGGTGCATAGAAAAATGAAACAGACTGGGAGGATATTCGCCGCCCACAATCTTCTCACAAACAACATTAAATGCTTAATATACAGTATATGAATTACCAATAGCCAAGCAGAAAAAAATGCTTCTGTTTTCTTTACCCTGCATGTCCCGTGACAGTGCATCTTTGATTGGAAACGCTCACTTGAATTTCTGGACCACTGTAAACTGAACTAGACTGGACATGCAGTACTGCGAAGTAGAAACAAGGCTTTAGAAGAATTAGACCCATCCCTTCCCTTTTAAAAACCAAACCAGTTCTTTCCCAAAACTTCCTGGGAAACCTCTGTTCCCTTTATTCATTATAGTAGCTGCTCAGACTTTTATTCTTTAATGAATGAATGAATGAATGAATGAATGAATGAATATAATACAGTTTGACCCCGAAAGCACACACATACAGTATGTTCATCCCAAACATCCGACTGTTTGGGTGCGAATCCTTCCCATCCAAGGCCATATTTATAAAAAAAAAAAAGAGTTAAAGAATGTTCATCTTCCCTAAATACTGGTGATGTTTTACCCAGGTTGTCTTGAAACTGAGCCATGGCATATAGATTCAAAATCTTCTTTAAACGTTGATACGCATGTATTTTATTCATGTTGTAAATGTATATCAGCCAGAAAAAGTCAGTAGAAAAATTCTCAGTTAAATGCAAACTAAAAATGCTTTGTTTAATGTGTCCACTAAAATAAAGCAGGAAAATAACCCTGCTGATGATGCGTCTGCATCGTCATGGAAGGAAGACCTGGAACTGGTGGAAAAAAACAAACAAAAAAAAAACATCACAGTTGGACATTTAAGGAGTTTGCTTTTAAGATTCTAAGCTAAAATTCTCTCGAGCTACATTCACACTTCCCTCAGAAACGAAGGTTCAAGTGGCCACTTCCAATAAAAATTATATCTGAACCTGCGTTTTGGGCTTCTAACGTTCAGAACTCTTGTAGCTGGGTAGGTCTGACTCCTGACAGGAACGAACGACGATGAACATCTGTGGAAAACGCTTTCAACGTGAATTCTCTCAGGACATAGGTGCGAGTTAAATTAGAAATTGCAGCGATCCTTCTCCCTGGAATGAAAAGTTCTTGATGTGCGTCTGTGAGTATCCACATGCGAGTATGTGCGTGGGTGTGTGCCTTCAGATGAAAGGTTAATTGGGTGGCTGCTGTTGTGCCAGAGACAAAGACAACAGGATTTGTAATAGCTGTGACATTCCTGCCAGCTCCCCTGCTCAGTCCAGGCGATGGTGTGAGCTTTGGTAGTGCGTGGGCGGATGTGTGGAGAGCAGAGCGAGGTGTGACGTCCCTGCAGAAACTACACTCAGCACTGACAGAAGAGAAAACCTGGAGGAAAAGTTCCGGGACGCTACACTGATTTTTTGTTTGTCTTTTACAGAAAGCCACAAGTGTAGAGGTGGAGTTTCACCGACAGGCCCCTCTCAGTGAGATATGTGTGTTTCACCGCGGGACCAGAATCTGTCAACCAAACAGCCACTATGAATCTTTGCACGGAACCGCACAAGAAAAACTCAGCAGTGCACGCCGCATCTGAAACACAGCAGTCCACTGAGCCCAGAATCACATCCCAGATAAGAGATTTTCCTCAGTTGATAGCTGCGAGAGCCGACACAAAACATCACGTTTAGTTACGGCTTTATTCTCCTTTTCTTTCTCTGTTCTCTCTGTTTCTAACAGAATGGTAAGCAGTTTTACTGAACACACTGACAGCCGATCAGGCATCCCTTTTAATTCTCTTGTCCCACTGTGGTTTAAACGCTGCAGCACAGCATGGTCCGGTATACAGGTACTATCCCAGAGTCTCAGAACATCCCCGTCTTTGATTTTTTTCTGAAAGCAGTCAAATGAATCACATGGAGGCATGACCAGCGCTGGAAGCTCATTGTAACTTTGGACATCGCTATAAATTGAACTCCACTTCCTGTTTCATCCAATTCTGCTCAGATTTGAGCCATTGCGCCCCCAGCCTTTATGTGACACATCCTTCACAAGGATGTGCATCTCGACACCAGAAATAGGACTTACTCTTCTAGTGCATTGCAGTTTCTCTCACATATTGATTAGCATAACTGCTCCAGATGATGCTTAGATTGCATCACTGGGAGTCTGCAGAGCCTCGGCTTGTGCCTCCTGCCTCTTTGCTAAGATAAAGAAGCTGCTCCTTTAGGAGCCCAGTGTGTGTTTTGCAAAGGAGTTATGGAGAAAATATGTCCTTGTAAGAAGCACATGGGATCTATTAAATGTTTTTTTTTCCCCACAACACTTTTACGCACTATAGGACACACCGGATTATAGGACATACCGTCAATGAATGTTTTTTTTTTGCCAAACTTATGAGACACACCGGTCTATAAGACGCATAAACTGAGACAAAAAAGTCAGAGATAAGTCCATCAGTCAGTCTTTATTAACTGCATTGACATTAACCTGTTTAGAATCCTAGCCAGATTGGATTATTCACTAAACCTGGAAATCCCAACCTTGTTTGCAGCAGGGAAAAAAAAGACTAATACTGCTAAAACAAATTTTAATCCTTGTGCTATCCTATGACCCTACCCTTACATTGACATGTTCTCCCTACCATGACAAAGGTGGATAAAGGTGGAGAGGATTTCATGTAATCCATGGACACCAGTGAAGATCACAAATCATTGAAGAAATAAGGTTCAGCGTACTGTCTAGTGGGTCTAGATGACCCAACTCCCAATGTTAACATGCCTTGGACCGCACAGGTGTTACAGTTACTACATAGCACGTAAAAAACAGGCTATACACGCTATACGTTAGCCACATCAGTGTATTCAAAATAACGGCCAAACTTTTATAGAATAGACTGACATTTAGAGGAAAATTAGATCACAACATTTGGGCCATCCAAAATAGTAAACCTCAATGTTGTTTCAATGTTGAACACCCTGGCGTTTTTTTTTTTTTTTTACATATATAAAATGTATTTATTTCACCTGCTTTCAAACTCATGATATACCTGGATTATGATTTTTGGGGTTGTGTCTGTCTTTCTGCTAAAGTCCATGATGTGAGAAATGGTGCCATGTTTCTCTGCAGTCTTTTCTGGTAACATTTTCTTCCCGGAATGGAAAAACACAGAAAACAAAGAGTAGCTATTGCATAAACAGCTTTTTAAAGTACTTGTTGCCAAAAACCAAGCCTTTCAAAGTACAGTATTCTGACATTCAGTTTAGTTTCAGTTTGTAATTTCACCCCAAATCACAGAAAAAGCCTCAGTAAAAGCAAATCCGGCTCTTAGAAACCTCACATTAGACTGCACTCACTGAGCTCTCACACTGGAGGAAACCGCAGAGTGATGTTTAATATTTCAGCATGCACACTCACGCGCACACACATGCATACGTGAAAAGTGCACATGCCTCTCTGGGGCCAAGGTGATGTGAGTGCTGGTGTCGTGAGTCATCAGCTCTCAGAGTGCGCATGAAGACAGCCAGATATAGACACTGACACACGCATGAAAGTTGCATCGGTGTGAACAGACAAGAAAAGGCTCCCAGCTAAAAGGAGTCTCTGCTCATCTAATAATGATGCTGCCTGAGAAAATCAAGCCCGATGGAGGCTTTCATCACCGCCGCATGTATAATCCACAAAGAGCAGGAGTGAGGCAGAGTGACAAAGAGGCACTGATAAAAGTCTATTTTTGAATTTCTTCATTTCAAATGCAACATATTGTGCTCTTGAGTGCTAACAGGTTCGGTTTTGGTTGTTGCGGGGATGCGAGGTCATTCGTCGCTCTGCTGAGGGAAAGCTGCTAAAACAGAGGCCTGCCGTCCAGATGTGCACGTGCTTTGTAAGCTCAGAAGTGGAAGCGAGACAGGACAAACACCGCCGATGAGCTCAATTCATCCTTGTCCCTCTTCTGTTGAGCTTTTGTCAGTGAATACTCTTGTTTTCAGCTAGAAGTGGCTTTAATTTGTGGAAATGTGTCCATGTTTAGTTGTTTTAATGATTCTCATCAAACAAACAGCGTGCATTTGGTAAAAACAAGGGGAGAAACCTGTGACAGAGCTGAAACAAGTCATTCTCTTTGTTCGAAAGCACAGAGTTCCAAAAGAATAGGCATCCTCTTTTCTCTAGAATATTCTGAAGAAAATGTTTACTTAGGTGTTCCAGTAACAGCAGCTACAAACCTGTCTTCTTAAAATTGCTTTTTCATCATTCTTTTTTATATTCTATTTTACTCTGAAGCACTTTGTGATTTTTATCTTGACAGGTGCTATACAAATTAAGTTTATTATTTATTATTATCATACTGATGACCAATGAAGTTTTTTTTTTCTTTTTTTAAGCTAAATGATACTCAAAGTTAGACATTAACATCTCCCACCTTAATGCCTGACTTTATATCCAGTTACCATATTCTTTGCACTATAAAGCAGTGGTCCCCAACCTTTTTGTCACCGTGGACCGGTACAACGCAAGGCACGTTTACCGCGGACCGGGGGGGGTGGGGGGGGGTGTTGAGGTGCAACGCAAAACAGATTTAACGTGGACCGGGGGTGGTATTTTCTCTTTAGTAATGATAATAACAATAATAATTATAATTTTCCCCTTGTCAAAGCAACTTTCTAAAGAAGTTTGTTTTTTGCTCATTTTGGTTGTTTGGGTTTAATTTTAGTGGGGTTTATCACCTGATGTTTAGTGTTGCGACTTTGACGTGCGTTAAGTGTGACAGATGTAACAAAGTGAATCCGGTCACTTTTCAAAATAAAACGTTTTTGTCGAAAAAAAAAACAATAAAATGGATATTATTTTTTCTTTCTGTGCGTCCCGGTGCAAAAATTTCCCGCGGCCTGGAACCGCTCCGCGGCCCGGTGCCAAGTGTCCCGCGGCCCGGTACCGGTCCGCGGCCCGGTGGTTGGGGACCACTGCTATAAAGCACCCCTAAATAGCCTTATTTAAAAAAGAAAAAAATCTACAGTGTGCCTTATTATAATGAGTGCCTTATGATGTTGTTCACCTTTCAGCATATCACTTTAGGGGTCTCCACAGTGAATCTGCTTTCACTGATTCACACAGGTGGTTGGGCAGAGGTTTTTATGCCCTTCCTGATACAACCCTGCATTTTACCTGGGCTTGGGACCGGCACAGGGGGACCCAGACTGGGGCCCCCTTGTGGCTACATAGTTAAAGAGGGGTATTAAGGGGTAAACAACACTCCGCCAAAATGCCAGTCTGTTATTTTTTGTGTTACAAACAAGGCTGGGTGTACTGTAAAAGCCGCTAACGTAGTTTGGTGTGCCATGGAGATGGCATAAGTTTGAAAATAGACCAGTCATTATAGGTGCACCTCATAATCTGCCGTATAAAATATTTGTTACTGTTTTTTTTGTTTTTTTTTGGGGGGGGGAGCAAGATTAAGTACTGCCCTTCATGGTAGTTTGCATTTTAGGGAAGGTTGGCAAGAAGGGGCTAAACGGGTTTAAAAAAAAACTGACTAAAGAGGCTATTTTATTTATGAAATCCATCAATAAGCCATTAGAAAACTGTTCAAATAACATAGCATTCCTTGTACTCATTGCTTTTGCAGGTTAGATGTTTAGATGCTAGAACGATCAAGCATTTTTGACCTGGTTTATTAAAACTATGACCTCTTTTATCAGGAAGCAGTTTATTTCCATGGCTGTGTTCTGTTTAGTGCAAAAGCCTATTCAAGGTAATTCAAAACTATTATCATTCATATAAACTGTCACTTTAATTAACAACAGCTCATTATTTCTTGTCCAGTCTTTTTCTGAAAGTAGCAGGTCAGGCGTCAATGACAGATCAACTTTAACTTGATTTCTTTGCTAATAGGTTTATGTTTCTGTGCTCTTCATGTGGTTAAACATTATTAACCACAAGAATTGTGTTAAAAACAGCTTATTAAAGTGTTTATTTAATGTCTAGTCATGTAGGTGATGAGAAGGATCTTTTTTTTTTTTTTTTCAGAAGGAAGATTCTCATTTATAGATAGAATTGAATCCCTCTGGTGGTCCAAATGATTTCCAATGATGAAAGACCACACTATTCTAAAAAAATTTATAGCCACAAAACATGGTAAGTACTGTATGTCCTCCAAACTACTGACCTGACCAAAACCATATGGTCCTTTAATTTTGAAAGCAACCATGCTGATCGTTGGCTCACCATTATAAAAGCTCTGGGAGATAAAAATTAGCTACCATAATTACTCAGAAATCTACATGGGTGTGCTGCAAAGAATTTACAACAAAGAGTGATTTAGCTTTTAATATCCACAGATAAAAGCCCAGGGCATCTAAAATCCCTACACTGGGTCAGAGAACCATCATGATGTTACATAAAAATCAAAGTGTGTCTGAATGCTGATGAGCGTCATGTCTTTTAACCCTTTAACACCGGAGCCTTCAACTACTGTAACTCATCAACCATTCGTAATTCCAACTGATTATGAAGCAGAGAAAAGCAGCCTTGCGCTGAAAAGCAACACAGTCCACATAAATTAGCATTGCGCCATCAAGCCTGGTTTACACTTCACTTCGATCCGCCATTGTATCAATCGTATCCACAATCGCATGGTCTAGTTCATACTGATGTTGGCTGGTTTTGCTTGTGACTGTGATAACTGGGATAAACTTCTGAGTGGCATTTAAACTATTCAAGCGGCGCGATTGTCTCCAGCGTTTATTTTTAACACGAAGAACATCTTGATCGTGCACTTGCTCCATCTGCAAACATGCAGGTAAACGATGAGGCTGAGGAGGAAGTGTTGTGTTCGTCCACCAAACAGAAGAAAAAAACAAAGTCCTGTCACTGATATCATCAGCAGCTGTCATATTTCCTATGATATGTGTGATTCTGCTCCGATGGCTTTGCGACCATTGAAACCAGAGTGATTACAGACCGCTTTGTATAAACCGGGCCTTATGCAAGCCTTTACGTTCGCAATCAGTTGATTCACCTTGATCCCGTAAAATGGTCAAAGATTTACAGTGCACCAAAGAGTGTGTGTTGTTTAGGTGTTGACATATCTGCTGTTACAGGGTTAAAAAAGTAAAAATGCTACATTGGAAGAAGCTGCTTTTCGCTCAAGTACCACATGCTGTAATCTGGAGTGTCTTCCACAGAAAGGTTATGGTAAACGTCTATGCTGATGATCACCTCTCTTGTGCATTCACACTAATCCTGTGATGGGATTTGATGTCTTCACCCTTCATTCCTTTCAACCTGCATGCTTTTATCAAGAGAAGCATGACCGGTATCCTCCGTCACAATTGTTGATCTGGCTTTTAACAGTCAGAGATGAAGTCACCACTGCCTATTTTCTTAGCTAGAGATTTGGTTCTTACCTGAGCAACAAAACAGACAGAAGTGTGGTGCATAATCTCTGCTTGCCTCGACTGCCTGCTCCCTGTGAGGAACAATCAGGAATCTGGTAAAAGGGCAGATTGCATCTAAAATGACTGATCGTATTTAAAATGGAGCACAAAATACTAACTTTCTGAAACCAGGGTGCAGACTCTGAGCTGTGAATATCTGTTCATTATCCAGATTGTTGGTAGGATGCTGCAGTATCATGCCGGTTGCAGACAACTATTAATCACAGCGTTGAGTGGAGATGGTCTTTAAGAAACATCTGTGCGCTGCCATCATGGGGATTGTCTTTAGTGGACAAGCTGCTCTGACTTTTTTAGGGGGTTGACACAACTTGGTAAATGCTGAACACAGAGGGCAGTGCTGTTAAAAATAGATTGTAAGAGGGCCTAAAACAGCTTTCTGATAATGCAGAATCAATGAAAGCCCTGCAGATAAAGAATAACAGACTAAAAATCCATTATTCATTATTTCTGCGTGCCGCTGTTGTTTTGGGACCACTGAGTTGTTGGACCACAGCTGATCATCTGTAATCATGACTTTAATATCTGCCACAACACAGTGAACAATTGGCTGAGGACTCTTTCATGCCAAAAGTGTAGCAATTTGGTTAGGTGGGAAAGATTCAGAAATGTCACACTTTGACTTGGTTTGGTTTGAATTCACACTGAACTCATGAGAATGAACCAAACCTCCCTAAAATGTGATGCGAATACAAAAGCCTCTGTTTCTGGATCGGCCTCAAACTAAGCCACGACAAGAACATGGTAAAGTTGAAGAGGAGAACCAGACACTCCTGCTGGTTATTTGATTGCTTTGCCATTTGTTCTGGAGTGTGCATTCAAGAATGCATATTTACACCATGGGGCTCACACTGGACAAACAGGGAGGGGCTTCTTCTTCTTTTGCTAATGTTCACTAGCGCATGTCTGCCACCTACAGTTGGAAGAGTCTAGGTGTAAAATGTTAAAACGGTGCAAATGCCGTGGCTCTAGTTCCAGGCTTTTTCTTTTACAGCTATATTTTGACATATGAAAGACTTGGTGTCATATAATTCCCACTGGACACAAAGTGCAATTATTAATTTCTCCTACATGATCAGTTTTCAAAATATTGGCAATTCTGTGAAATGGACACCATCCCAATACTACTACCACATCAGAGTTTCTAATTGGTCAAAGTTTGATCTGGTTTAACTTTAACGCTAGTTAAAGGGCCAAGTGTTTGTATGTAGAGCCCAAAATCTGTTGTAGAAACTTGCAGAGCGACACGTGAACATGAGCCTTTTAAACACGGAAGATCAAAACGAACATATTGGCAATATATATATGAAGACTTTTTATTGTATGTGACTTTTTATTTTATTTATTGAGTCACTACGCAGGTTGCTGAGGGTGGTATGAACGTAGCTTTAGGTACCACTAAGCTCTATTTACTCCGCATTATATCAATGGAAGAGGTTTTATTATGGGCTTGTTTTACGTTAAGCCTATTGTGCACCATTTTCAAAAAAACAAAAAAAGTGAAAACCACAATGCTCTGATTTTGGTGGGGGATGGTGAAAAAGCCTCACTGAACAGATTTAAAACGTTGACCTTTTACTATTGAATCTGCAAAGTGGAAACATAATGAAAGAAAAATAATATTCTGAATTTAGTTTAGCCTGCATAAGTCAGCCAAAGTAAGATATGCAGACCAGCAACAAAAGAATAATTGTTGTACGGAGAAAACAAACTGTTAAAATAATCTAATATGTCTCTTTAGGCTTTAGCTCTCTGGGCCTTATTATGTTTATCTGTCTTCAACCATATCCTATCTGCAGCCATGAAATTAGAGGAATAAAATGTGTTTACTCATGCTAAAGTATGAAATATTTTAAAGTTGGCCTAACTTTGTCTTTTCCCTCTTTTATCTCATTCAGCCGCTTACTTAAGCCTAAGAAATATGATCTGTGAAGACAACTTCCCTAAAAAACGATATAATAAGCATGTAAATAAAGAGGATTATGAAATTACGTAATTGATGATAACAGTGTAATGATGACCTTTGCATCATTGTGCAGCTCCAAATCAGCCTCTTCTGTCTTACTGTAGAAAGTCCATGAGTCACCAAAGGCAACACTTAGCCAGAAATTGACTTCACAAACAATCTTTGCTCCGCCTTAAAAGAGGACATGCTTTCTAGACAGCAGTTAGACCAAAGGCGTGCTGCACACAAACGCACACCAACACAGACACGTCTTCTGCGAGCCCTGCGTGTGAACTGATTTTGCTTTGCGAGCTGCAGCTTGCGGCCTTGAGGTGCTCGTTTAGTAGATCATTCCGAGTTTGGCGGGGAGGAATGAAGATGGGGAGGTAAAAAAAAGGGAGAGGAAATATGGGCAAACAAGAGGGAGAAGAAAGATACTGACAGGAAAGAGCAAATGGGGACGAGGGTGGGGAGGAGCAGAAAGAGACGCGGGCATTTCAGATAAAGAGGTTTAATTGACTGCCACAGAGCCCGCGGTTGTGCAGCAGCCGCTAATAGTCGGCTGGAGGCTACCGAGGCCAGCAGACACACAAAGAGGCCGGACTTTCCTCTCATTAACGCCGCTGCCCTCAAGCTTTTGCTGTCCTCCATTTTTATTTCATTTAGCCTGCGTTTTTTTTATTTCTTTTAAATGGAACGGAAATATGAAGAGGCAATTTGTCAAAGGATCAAAGGATGAAAAACAACTATCAAAATATAATTACCTGCACGCACGTGATTGTGTGCACGTGCAATCAGTGGATCAGGCACGTCGGAAGTCTAAATTTATACTGGGTGATTGTTAAAAGAAAGCTGCTGCAAAAACAACCCAGTGGAATTATGTGAAATGAAATGAAAAATAAAGGAGTGCAGGAACATCTGTGGCTGTTTTATCATCAGCTGACTTTCCCACTGTGTGTGTTACACAATCCTGCTGTTATTTCAGTCAGGTTCCTACGAAGTAAAAGACTTAAAATATATTTAAGTATATACATATATGTATATGAAATCTGGCTCTGCTCCCTCTTTCTCCTATCCCTCTCACCTCCTAATCCTGACTCACCCCTTCACCTCATTGCCCCCCTTTTCCGCCTCCTTTCATGTCCCTCCCGCCCTGTACAGTCTAATAGGCTATTGATTTTCCATCTGCTCATGAAGGAGCCTGTGCTTCTGCACTTCACTCATGATATTAGCTGTCCATTAACAGCGGCGGGCATGCTCTCCCTGCATGTCAGCACCTCTGCAAACACACACATGCTTACACATCTGTCTCACACACACATATGGTTATAGGGAATTATGACAACTTGAAAGCTGCAGATCTACATGACAAATCAAAGCTTTTGCACAAACACAGTACTAGCAGTATTCCCTGTTATCCTTTAGAAAACAGAGTTTAAAGTTTACATGCATAGTTTCTTTTTTTCTTTAGATAGATTAGTTATAACTTTGGTAATTTCTGACTTCAAATATTTTGAATAAAAGTCTCCAAAAATGTCTCACTCTTCCATTTATTCATTCCTATTTAAAACAGCTTGATTAAACAGCGTGCACATATGACTCAATCAAGGGACATTTCTGCTTTAACCAGAAAACAGTATATCTTTAAAAAACTATTTTAATGAAAAGAAAAATGTTGCATACATTGGGTGTTGGAGTTAAAAAAAATGTTATTTGTTAAATAAAATAATAATACAAACTGAGTAAAATTATGACTTTTCTTGAAAAATAGCAGATCCACAAACTAAACCAGTATAATCATATTATTTGCACTATAGAAGGTACCAAATATCAAGGTACTCTGTGTATGAATGGTTTATTTTTTCTTTTTGCCGAACTATAAGCCGAAACAAGGCAGTCTGTCCTTTATCTGAAGAAAAATTTATAGTTTGAAGTGTGCCTTATAGTGCTGAATATACAATAGTATTCCATTGATATCAAAGTTTGATCAGAATTGACCAAAACTAGTTGAGACACACTGACGGGACAATATAAGCCACAGAGAACTGAACTCAAACAGGGTTAAAACCTGCTGTGAAAACACTGCTTTGGCACAGGCTTGGATCTCTGCAGCTGCACTTGAAAGTCTCAGAAGCCAACAAAACAGTTTTGCTGTTCTTTATCTTACATCTCACCAGAACATTGAAACCCAAACACTGACTGACTGTTCCTGCTTTGCTCTGCTCTTAACCCAAACACAACAGAGAGAAACAGCCGGGACTTTTCAGTGCGAAAACTATTAGTTATAGTCAGCTCCGCTCTATGTTGACATCTTTAAGAATAACTAAAACAGGTTCAGAATACCGTTTATGGCTCTTTTTAGAATTCTTTCAGATTTCATTTCATCAAACGTTCTGTCAGATAAATAAAATACAGTAGGTACCATCCGATTTTTCTAGTCATGAGCACCTCAACCTTGCACTAAATCTCAAAAGACTGTTAATGTTGGAGTCAGTAATAGATACTTTAAATCGATAGCATTAATTCTTTGTCTATGAAACTATTATTCTGAGAAGAGGCAGAGGGTGTGTTGAGTGGGGTGCAGACAGATTGCTACAGAATGATTAAATGTATGAATTCAGTGATGATATGGGCTGTTATAACTCACATCTGTAAAGCTGTCAGCAGTGAATTTGTAGCTTCACTGTACTCTGGGTGAAGGAGCTACAAGCCAGTCAGAGCAACAAAGCAGGAGGATGAGTCGTGACCGGAGGAGGTCTGATGGAGGTTAATGAGGTATTGCGTCGTTGGTTGTACAATCAGAGGTTGCCTGGCTGTCTGGAAGCCTGTGTCTACTGCTGTCATTACTTCCGGAGGTTTGAATAGTTCCTGATGTGGGAATCTTCACCCAGACTGCAGGTCACTATGTTTTCCCTCGTGACTACGTCTTTTACCACCACCCTGTAGTCTTTTTCTGAGGCTTGCTCATTGTGTGCTCAACTTATATGCACTTTCGTTTTCTTACTTGTGTCTCCACAGGCTGCCTGCAGAGTCACCGACCCCCAGCAGCACAGCAGGGTAACATTTTGATTGGTGAATCTACGATTTCCTTCTATGGTGTGGTGCATCCAGTTTCCAGATGGATCTGCTTTTTTAACCCACGGTGAAAGGAGGAAACGATTAAGTACATTAAAATGAAAAACTAAAAACAATAACAGCGCAAAAGGGGAGGGCAGGTTTTCTTGCACTGGAAGAATCCATTGTTCTTTCTTGGCATCATTCTCTAAGACGAGGCGTCAGCTTAAAGAAGTCCTTGTTTCTGCCATCATTAGTGAAAATAGCTGGAGCAACCAGTTCACCAGCGGATCAAACAAATACTTCAGGCTGTTAATATTTTCAATCGGGAACAGCCTGCGAATGCAATGCTTGTTTCGGAAGATTACAAGGAGAAGGATCTCTTAAAATAATGCAGGGTTCAATCTTGCCTTTCAACAACTCAAAGAATATTTAAAAAATAATGCATTTAGCGGAACTTATAAAGCTTTAGTCCTAACTACCTGTGGGCCTGTCATGGAAAATTGTAGATTTGGTTCTCGTCCTGCCCACCCATGTGTCGAAGTGTCCTTGAGCAAGACACTGAACCCCACATTGCTCCTGGTAATCATAGGTTGGAGCCAGCATTAGTGTGTGATAGTGTATTTGTATCTGTGAATGTGACTGTAAAGCACTTCAGGCCTTCTGAGAAGGTTGTAAACCGCTATAAGTATACGCCATTTACCATCAAAAAACACTGTGGATGCGGGCTGCCTGCGGGTGAAAAATTGGCAAACCTGTAGGGGACATACAGGTTGCACGCACAAAATACCAAAGTCGTAGACTGCTTGGTGAGCCCCTAGAGCAAAAAGGTTCATAGACATTTGTTCTACATGCATGCTGTGAGTGACAGGTTGTAGCAAACAGTACGAACCATCCTGGGTACTGTATAAGTTAGTGCTGTTTAAGTCATAATTGCGCACTCATTTTTTGCAGCCTGACTGTTAGAAATAAGAAATTCAACAGTTTGATGGGCCGTCTAACGCGCACCCCACAGGAAATTTGGTATGGCCAGTACATGTGCCTTACCAACAACTAGAGTCCGGTGTGAGCGCATCGTACGTCATAGGTGCATTACTTGTATGTCATAAATGAAAAAATCAACTTACATTATACTTCACGATAAACTTACCACACGCACAACTGGTGTACAATTTTGGTGACAATTTTTAAGGTGGCTGCACAAACCTTAAGGGAACAAGACATACCTGGGCTCCCTTTAAGATGCAGCCGCACCTCTCAACAGCCCCTGACAACCCAAAAACCTGCAGGGCAACCGCCTGTATGAGTGCACAGGAGCAAATGACCATGGCTTTATGTCTCCACTGAAATCCTGATTTATAGTTGTTGTCAAAATTTAAGCTACTAAATATAATTTCATTGTTTTCCTAGAGACAATCATTCAAAAACATGTTAAGATTCAAATATGTATCTGCCATTTGACTGGTGTCATGCTGTACAAATGAAACGGAAGGTTCAGTCCACAGAATAAGAGAGACTATGTTTTGCACATTGTTCCTGCTGACTTCATGTCAGTCACTCCCTTTTTTCATGTATGATTCTCTCTGTTTTCCTTGCCATCGTTGCTAACACGCAAGTGAACTGCTCCAAACTTACAACAAACCCGCTAATCAAATGTTCCCAAAATAGAGGAGCTTTTCAGTCTCATGCTCTGACAGTCTCGAAAACTGTCTCCGATGTCTTTGTTCTTGTCATTTCGCTGGCTCTTTTAGGAAATGTCTGATGCTTCTACCCGCGATTAAAATACCTCGATTCAAATCACACAGATCAGCTCATTTGCCATCAACACTTTCAAAGAAAGAAAGCAGAAAGAGAGAGCACTGCAGTCAGCAATCATTTTACACAATAGCTACTAACAAGAGCAAAGCAACACTCTAATAAGGAAAGATGGATGGAGAGGGGTAAACCAAGCTGAATATTGGTGGCATGGTCTCTACCTGGATGTTTCTTTCTTTTCAAAGCAGAAAATATAAACTCTTTTTTTTTATTAATTAATGAATCATTATTTACTAGTTTAGCACCATTCTTAAGAGTAGTGTTTCTCAAAGAGAGGTATGTGTTGTCCATATGGTACTCAGTCAAATTGCAGAGTAAATGTGGGAACCTCCCACATTAGAAGTGTCTATTTAATACCCCCTTCTCAATTCAAATGTGTGCGGTTGCCAAAAGGTTTTAAAGCAATGAAAAGCTACAATAAATGAGCAAGTGTGCTGGTGGCTTCAATAATTTCTAAAACCATAAACACGGACTCAAATGAGGGTTCAGCAGAGCTAACGATCAAAAGTCAGAGGCCAACATTTACAAATAGAAAGTTCAATAAAGGCAACCATTGTTTTTATGAGTTTGTCTTTTTTAGCATTTTTTTTTTTTAAATATCTGGATGACACTGCTACACCTACAGTAGTAGAGTGGCTGGGGACAGTCTGAGAATTTATCTGAGTTTAAAAAGAAAAATAAATGTTCTACAACAAAATAGTTTAAGAATTTTCAGTAAACGGGAGTGATAGTTTGCATGATGCGGCGAAATGGGAATCATAGGGGGTTTTTATAGTCACATGTAAACAGTATTGGAGATGCAACACAGAAAAAAACATGTTGCCACAGCAAAACAGCGTCTAGACATGACAGTGATAAAAAGAACACATAGGCACGTCAAAAACTGTTTGATAAGGCAGATGCATCTTTTTTTTATAAAACCAATAAATACAACTGCACAAAAGATTTTGTGCCAAATGGCATGTGCAAGGTAAAGGGTGTGGCACACTGCTGCAACGTACAATCTGTGCATTGTCCAAGGATTAAATTTCATTCTTTCATGACACATACGTGATGTACATAATAAGTTTTTCTTGTGTTCGTCATTCGTTGTTGGGCACAGATGTCCATCAAAGGTTTCGCCATGGGTCCTTATGTAAAATTGGACTCACGCGGTTCATGTGTAGTTTACGTAGTTTATCTGCAGTTATTATGTGCATCGTACACAGTTGTGCGTGATTCTTGCGAGATGCATGCGCAAATTTGCGGCTTTTCACAACCATTCAATGTCAGTCCACAAGCCAGGCGGGGGGGGGGTCAGATCACCTGCCGGGGGTGTCCGGCACCGGGTACGGCAGGTGCGAACGCCACTCTGGATGCCCACTGGGCCCTTCTCGCAGATATTCCTGATTGCTGCTCCCCGATTTCGCCAGGAGAATCCGACTGTTTAATGAAGCATTCTAAGGGCCCGTTGTGGGCGCTGACCATGGTGCTGATGCGATGTGATTCCTGGTTTATTTGTACTACTTTGGTGAATTCAACATGGTTCATTTGTGATACATCTGTAAACATTTCAAGTAAAGACCACAACTTTTCTCACTTTTTTCTATGCATATTCACGTATGACCAATTTTCATCCGTGGACAATGAACATTGTAGGCAGCAGCAGTCTGACATGACCTTAAAAATGAAGAAAAAAAAAAATAGAGGGGGCCGTCAGTGAATGAATAGGTGATTTTAAACCCTGAGCAGTTTCATCTTTGCCCAGCAGCAAACTCAACTGCTTTCAGGTTCTGAATCCATTTCTTAGGCATGGGAAAGCTCTGTCATCCAGAAACTTTTGGTTTGTAGTGTCAAATGAAGATTGAGTTTGCTCCAAAGACGTGGGAAAGAATCTAATCACTGTTCGGTCTTAAGCACCGCTCTACCAGAGTGCACAGACGTTTGTGAGGATGAATACATGTGCGAGATGAAATTGCATTGGCCTTTATGGAGCCGAGTTAATTGTCTGATTGGGTGGTTCTGCTCCCTCTTGGACCGCTGCAATTTGCGAATCCCCCGGCATATGTTAGGCCGACACAACACATACTTGACCTTCTCAAATAACGGAGCCGTATGGAGAGAAAGGGGGGGAGAGTGAGAGATGTCTGAACGAGCACGCACGCATGCCTGCCTTCCTGTGAGTGTGCGCGCTAACAATTTGTTTAATGCTGAAGAGGACAGCTGGGCCGACAGCTCTCTCTTTGGAGAGCTAAAAGCCCCTTTAATTTAGAGCTGGAGCGAGTCAAAACGAGGCGAGCGCACAGAGAAACAGAGGGAAGTGAAATGAAATGAAGCTGATGGTGGCTTCCAAGTCCACACAAAAAATAATAAATAACCTACAGAAACATATAAAGTCCACAAATAGAGAAAAAAGAAAAGTCATATTTTCTCTTTTAAAGTTGAAAACATTTTAGATGCTCCGTTTTCCTAAATCTGATCATCTATTGATCTTTCCCAGTTTTTTTAAGTTTAATACGTTTTTATATTTTTATTATGATTATTACACTTTTACCCCCCTCATGAAAAAAGCAAAAAAAAAAAAAACAACGCTGTCGTTTTCCAGGACATATTTTAACTGTCTAATGATTTTTGATGTGGGGTAAGCCTGTCTCTGCTTCCCGACATCCTTCTGTTTACATGCTCTCCCATTACCGCGGAAAAAAAAGAAAGAAAAAAAGATAGGCTGTATTGAAGCTATCAAGTCGTAAAGTTTTGAGTCAGATGCCTGTTTAGACGAAGAAAATGAAGACATACATGAATCTAGTCGTCTACATGGTAATTTGCTTTACATATGTCCTCCTTCATCAGAAAAGTGCCACAAGAACATGTTAAAAACACAATTTACATTATGTGGTTCTTTAAAAAAAAAGAAAAAGTAAAGAATTTCAACCAGCATGTGAGTGTAAGCGTGCTTTATCTGTGCTGATGCTGTTTCATCCTCCAGTGCAGTCAGTGAAGTGACACCTGCACCAACATCACCTGAGCCCCACGGCGGCCCATGTGTTCCAGCATCTGCAGAAGCTGGAATAGTGAACATCACTGCGCAATTTTTCCAGTGTGAGAGCTTCACAGACGCCTTCCTCACCTCGACTGCATTTGGCTGGTTTAAAAGCCTCTGCTGAGCTCGCAGCAGCTGCAGAAAATACAAGTTGGTTAAGAAAAAACACAGGAAACTAAATATAGAAAATGATTGCTATACACAGCAGGACCTGCCCATCTTTCAGACAACTTGGAGATGGCAAGAAATGCGTGGCAGGGAGGATATAAAATTTTGATGTACACTGTTTATTAATCCTTTTGGAGCCTGTAGATGCAAATATGTATAGCAAAAACCTTATCTCCAAAATTAGCCTAACGTAGCATCTACTTGAACAGAAACATAAAAGATTTTTGTTAATAGCAGGAAGTAAATTCAGGCATCAAGAGGTTAAAAATATGTGATTCTTATTTATTATTATTATTAATATTACTATTTACCAGTAACTGTGTTAAGTAAATGAAAGTAAATATCAATAAATCTTCAACCTATGCTTTTTAGTGCCACTAAGACTTTTTTTTTTTTTAAGGAAAAACAGCCGATGTGTAAACCTTTACTTTGTTTCTGTTAATGTAGATGTTTATGCCGCAAATCAATAAAAAATATAACTTTACCCATTTCACCAGTTTACTTTGTATTTATTTCATAGATAATGGATAATAGAATGCAACCAGAAGGAGGAAGACTCCAGGAAATTTGTGTCTGGATAATTAAAGTGGGTGGAGTCAGGATTCGGCTCAAAACCAAACCCAAATAAATTAAAAGGAGCAGTCAAAAGGCAAAGAAGAAAACAAGAACATTTATCAACTCAAAATTCACACAAAATTATTTGTAACACTAAAAATAAAAAAAGTCTCGGTCCAACATTGAGACTCAGAAGCCGTCTATTTGTGGATTCTGTCCGTTTACCTGTTGACATTTAGATTTTGTGAAGCAGCCCCCATGAGACTGTTCAGAGATGTTTTCTTTCAATATGTATTTCTTTTGGGAACCTAAAGTTCTCAATAGAATTTAGGGCAGGTGAGGTCAGATACCAGGCCATTATTCTTTTATCTCATGGCCTTTAAACTGATCATTGCCGTACTTTGAATGAAAGGGAGAACTGTCCTGCATACGAATGAACAGCCTTCTTGACAGAAACTGACTTTTTCTTCACTAAGACTTAGAAAAAGTTCTAGGATATGGCAATTTAATCTCCAACCCGAAGATACAACTAGCTCTGACAATTCTAACCCATACTCGAATTCCACTTCCACCTTGCTAGCATAGTCTGAATGGAGCTCTAAGGCCTTTAAGAGATCCAGCAATAGCCAATCCATTCAGTTTTCTAGTCACATTTTTGCCAGAAAATATGCACTTTTGTTTTAATATCCTTCTTACGTCCCTGTTGAATTTTTGCTTAAAAGCAACTTTACAGTTTTTTGGATCTCTTAAAGCATACTGGATTTTTTTGCGAATATAAGTCACTCTGTAGTATCAGTCAAAGGAGTGAAAAAATAAAAGTATGGATAACAATGTCTCAATACCAAATAGAAAAATATAAAGTTCAGGAGGAGAATGATCAGATTCTCCTATATCTTGACTTTACCTTTTCACCAGACCGAGCGGCTCTACTTCTTCAGGGATGCTGTCAGTATCAAATACTGATATCTACAGTGCCTTCTAGGGGTTGATGGTGGGAAATGACAAAAATTGGAACCTTTAAAAAAACAAAAATCACATATAAGTCGCACCTGAGTATAAGTCGCACCCCGACCAAACTATGTAAAAAAACACAACTTGTACTCCGAAAATATGGTAAGAAGAATGCTGTCCAATAAATCTCTACAACTAATACTCTATTCTGAAATACTCTTCACCATTAAGGTTTACATTTTCCTTAAATTAATCTTTGTTCAGTTTAATACAGCGTTATCACAAAACAGTTGTGATAACACAATTTTTTTTTATATGTTCCAAAAAATTTGAACTTAATTGTTGACATGCATCTGTATAAAACCAGATTAGCATGATTCCAAGTGAAATCTTCGACTTACTGCTTCATTCCTGGGAGCATCTAATTCAGAACCAGAACAGATCAAATACGTCATGTATAACAGATAACTTTCATTGAGTGTAATGTAAATTGTCAACAAAACGCCATGAAATGAGTCACTTCCTCTTGTCAAGTCCTGCTGGAAAACAATATTTGTTAATCTCAGCAAATGTGAAGCTTGGGGAACCCTAGTTTAGATGAAGTCACAAATTGGAAGTTTTTGTCAGCGTGGTTAAAATAGAGCTGTTGTAATAGCTAAAAAAAAAGCTTCCTCTCCAGCTCTTTGATGATTCATTTAACTGCAGGTATTTCTTTCATGAATTCACATTCTGCCTCCTTTGTTCAATAAGTGATTCTGGCTTTGTTCTTCTCCCGCATCAGTGCCACTCGCAGCTTTGTCACAAATCCACTGCTGCTGACATTTTATTCTACACTCTTTCTGAGAGGCTTTATGAGGGAAAAGGTTGAAGTTAAGCACATTCTGTTGGATTTGACATCAGGGATGAGTAACAACAGGGGAGTCTCACTAAATCGTGGCGTGATTTAAGCTTCGTAGTGCAGCAGGCCTGCTCACTCCTATAATGTTCTTATTATATCTCATAATGCAGTTTGCTGATGTGCTTCACATGCACGGCTTAAGAAAAATAAAACGTAAAATAGGTCCCTCGCATTTGTTCTAATAAGCATACGTTCTCTTCTTTGCTCTTCGTTCATTCCCACACCCTCCTACTCTTCCATCTTAAGTGGCGTCAAATGTGTCTTTGAAGTAAAGTTATCTCAAGCAACTTCCAAGTTTTCTCATTCAGAGGAGCAGCTTGTGAAATTTCACAGCGTCAGACTTCAGTGGGTGGTCAAATCAGTGCGAGGTTCAGCTCCAGTACACCACATTTTATGCATATCTTGCAAAGATGTATTCTGGACATGTTGACTAGTGTAACTTTGTATTCATGTATGTGCATATGATTGTGACTGGTTTCTCCTGTGTGTGGACATGCAGATGCGTGCTCGCTGCCTGGTGCACTGACTGCAATGTGAAGCTCAGGATTATGCATCATTCCTGTGAAGACACCAGAGAGAGCCGAAAATAACGCTGTTTATAACACAGAAGCAGCGTGCACTCCAGCGCTCGCCTGCATTTTAACTGCGTGAGAGCCTGCCACCAAATTATCTCCAGCGTCAAAATACAGCAAGGATATAATTTCCACAAGATCTCAGGGCTGTTAGGGAGAGGATACTCTTGACAGAACTCGTCCATCCTGCAAATGCGTTGCAATCAGTTCTGCAGTGATGAACAGGGAGATTTCTGCCATCTTTAATGAAATATCATGTTAACCCAATCACTGCACATTTAAACATTCATGTAAAGGCATAATTTATTTTAAAAAAGAGTTCTGTGTAAACGTCACGTTTTACTTACTCTATTTAAACACTAATGCAACGTTTTCACAGGGCTTGGAAACGTGCATTCAAGTGACAACTTTCAATAAAAAGTCTATGTAAATGGACTTAAATGGAATATTTAGTTTTATTTTATTTAGTTAGCACAAATAAAAGGCACATATATGCTAATAGTGATATAGCATACAAAGAAAACAAAACATATAAATATACAGGTATTTCTCATTTAAAAAGACAACCACCAGAAAAATAAAATGGATGAAAAAATATGTAGATCTATCAAAACAAGGCAGTGGAGCAGCAAAGCAAAACAACATTTCTTAATTTTAGTCTGCCCATTCCACAAATCCATATGGTATATACTTTGCTGACAATATTATAGTAGGTATTTTGATATAAGTATGTTTTTAGTTTTGCAAGTTGATAAAGAAATTGGGTTGTCTATCTGTTTCGGGCTACTGCGATCAAAACTCGTGTTCACATGTCGCTGCACAAGCCTTTAAGTTTGTTTTCGGGTTCTAACACGCCTCCATTGATATGCCAAAAAGGTTAAGATAGCTACTTTGACCAATCAGGGACTTGGATTTGGTAGTGACTTATGAGTAGCGCCATTTTTAAAACACAGTACCAGCTGTTTGAAAAATGATCATGGAGGAGAAATAAGTAATGGTGATTTTATGCCCGGCTGGAATTATATGACACCAAGTGTTTCGTACATCGGAATAACGCTGTTGTAGAAAAAGCCTGAAGCAAGATTCACGAGATATACACCTCTTTATCATTTCACAATAAACCTCTTCCAACTGTGATGGCATGTACTAGTATTGGGTAACGACAGACCAGTGTGATGACTATATGGTAAAAGCATGTTCAAAAATCCTTGTTTAGCACATAGTTGAACGCACTAGACACGCCTGTGTGTACATAGGATTAAACTTGAGACTGTCTGAAGCTTTGATTCACTCACAAAAAGAAAAGGCTCATTAATTCATCCAGTCAGCACAGCAAAAAACGTCTGCAGACGTCCACGTGGGAATGCTCTGTGAAGAAGGAATTAGCACACATTCATGGGATTTTCCACACTCATGAGCTACTTCCTGATTGTGATTGGCATCCCCTTCAAGGACTGCAAGGTACCTGATTCATCAAAACAATGCTCAGCAGTTTTCACCTTCCTCTCATGGTCCAAAACATGCTTCACAGGTTAATTGGTGACTCTAAACAGTAGTTGCATTGGTTCCAGCAACCCCATGACTCCAAAAGAAATTTAGTGGGATCTGAAAATGGATGAAAAGCAATACACTAAGGCTGGAGATAAAAGGAACAAATACATTGTGTCATCGTGTCAATTAATCCAAACAAGCAGTCAATTCACAAAAGCCGGTGACCGCTGAAAGTCTGTGGTTCAGGTGTCCGACATGAAGCCAGAATGTCAGGAACGAACGTTCATCATTTGTATGAAAACACTGAAGATTATAACACCACAGCACTCATCACCATGCACTTAAAAACTAAAAAGTTGTGCAGAAATCTGCAAATAATCACAAGGCAGCTAGGGGCAGAAAAGTTGATCCACCAGCCCTTTCTTGTCAGTAAAGGAAAAAAAAACCTGTTCTGGCAGGAAAGCATCTAATGCTTGTTATACACTCCACTTTGCCTATAATCAGCAACCCCAAAACAAGCTCAAAGGAACCTGTCAGAAGAGCAACTAAACTTGGCAGCTGTTTGCGGCTCTGTCCTGTTGCTGGCTCGCTGTTATCTGTTGGCACTATCCACTCATGTAACCCCTCCAGCAATGGGCTTGCTGCTGTGTTGATGCTGCTTCCTTAGCACTTTGTTCTCAGACTGCTTTCAGTTCTGCTAATCCTTCACTTTCAGGCTAATCCCACTGGTTTGTGCAGTTACGTCTCTCCCTGCTTGTCCCCCCTTAGCAGAGCTTGTTTACTTAAACTCCCACTTTTTTACATCTGTCCATCTGGGCTTTTCTCAAACACCCATCATCTTGTTTACTCCTCACTTAGCGTGAGTTCTACTGCAAGTGACAGGAGAGTCAAGCTATATCTGAAAACAAAAAAAAAAGATATAAACTAGTAATTTAGCCTATTGTGTCTGAAAGTACCACAATTCCCGTGCAGGAGGGAGCACTGTCAATGAATGCTATATTTTCAAAATTACGTCATATACAAGGCGCATCAAACTGTAAGGCACATTAGGCGAGACAAGAGGCAGAGATAAGTCTGTCAGTGTATTAACTGAATTCACAGTAACGCTAGAAGTTGTTTGTAACACGCTAAACATTAGCCACGATAGCTGTGTTAGCCCATTCAAAACACCTGTAACTTCTAATCTTTTTTGAAACATGTCAAACAAAAGGTACCGCTAAAACAAATGTTACTATGACTATGCTAATTCCCAACCTTGTTAGTAATGTAAAAAACATAAATTAATTTGAAACAGTCCAACTCTGCCACACGTTAGCCGCGTTAGCATAGGTAGTCACTATAACACGCAACCTTGGTCGCAATAGAGTTAATCCATATTAAATCTAGTTTGGATTACATGGCACGCGGTCTATTTTCAAGCTTTTCATATGTATGATACTTAATGTATGATACTTATGATACATTAAGTCAAACAAAAGAGTCAGAGATAAGTCAGTCAGACTTTATTAACTGCGTTCAAAGTAACTCAAGAATAACACGTTAGCAAGGTTAGAGGCTTTAGCTACATTAGCAAATTCATAATACCTGTAACTCCCAACCTTTGTTGCAAAAAAATAAAAAATAAAAGACTCAACGATACACAAACGTTACTTTGACAATGCTAACTCTCAACCTTATTAGTAACGGGTACAAAAATAAGAAAATCACCAAATACTTTGCAGCAGACTTAATAAGGCGGTCTGGAATATAAGGCACATTGTCGTTTTTAAGTGCACTTTATAGCACAGAAAATAAGGTAATGTAAATGTGCCTTGATTTAGGTCTTAGAAAATTGCAAAGCAAGCAGGTTACTTCAAAGCGCATTAACATGAGCTCTTTAGTCTTGAGCAGTCATAGAGATGCAGCATACCAAGCTTGTGTTGGAAAAGGTAGGGTATACCCTTGACAGTTTGCTAGGCCATTGTAGGCCAACACAGACACATACAACCACACACTGTCATACTCACACCAAGGGACAATTTAGTGTCACCAATCAACCTAAAGAGTATGTTTTTGGATCCAGAAACAAAGTTTGAGTGCTCGTAGAAAACCCATGAGGAGAACATGCAAACTCCAAACAAAAAGAACTCACCAGTGTGCAGCTTCTAACATTGTTAGGGGAGGACGGGTTGTGTTTTGCAAACACACACTGTTCAGAAAAGTACAGCTTTTGAAGGCATGTATTAAGGAGCTGCCTTAATGGTCACAAGCTTTCAAATACAGGAGTTCAAACTAAGGTGCCGCTTTTATGTGTGTAGCACTATTTTAAAGAAACATTTTCTTCTGTTTTTTTTTTTTTTCCCTTTACTATGACTCCAATGCTTGCAGTACAGCAGAGCTGAAGATCATTGGGGCGAGGCCAGTGGAGGTTACAGCTTTTACAGAGCTGCGATGTTACCTCAGCGCCATGTAAGAGGGGGCAGCGGCTCTATTAGACGGACAGCCCACCCATGTCTGCTCTGAGAATCCACTCAAGAGGCTGTCTGAGGCTAAAAGCTGTGCATGTTGATGCACTCTGCTCACAGTTACTGCGCTAAGGGAGTTGGTGCGTGAGTGGAAGTAGTTTCGGGAGGGGGGGCAGTTTCTCAGAAAATCTAACCTATAGATAAAAAACAGAAAATGTGTGTTGTGTTGTTTTTTCTTTACACTACTCAGTGTGAGCTCCAGCCAAGTCTCGGATCTAGCAGCAATTTCATCACGCTGAAATATCATTGCTGTGAAAAGGACTGTAAGGGTATGTGAGGAGCCTCGTATGAACCATGGGATTTCTTTGCATTACCACCATTCCGCTTGTTTTTTTTTTTTTTCTATTACGCTTCTCCAAATATTAATTTTCAGCTCCATGAAAATAAACACGCAATGTTCTGTACAAACCAAGACCAGAACGCCCCCAACTGGAACCAACAGACACAGTTACTGCTTTAACTATTGACAGCTGTTTTGTGTTGTTCACTCAGCTTATGTGTTCACGGACAGGTGTCAGCACTTCATATAAGAACAAATTAAGCCCATATATATAGTGCCATTATGTCTTTAAAAAAAATATATATATATATATATATTTATATATTTATATATAGGAGAAGGCTCCGAAAAAGATTCAGCAGGTTCTGAAGATAGAAATTATCTTCCAATTGTGGCCCATCTCTAATTGACTACGGTTTCCAAAAGCAGCCAGGTCTGACAGGTGTTTGTTACTGTTAGAAGCCAGTCTCCAATAGTGGACAGTCTTGCAGATTCTGGGGGTCTATGGTATTTGTGTTGTGAGCGAGTGTAGCGATGGCCAAGAACCCTCATTCGACACTTAAACTTTGCTCCGTGGCAAACGCCAAAGAACAGTTTGGTGAGGAATCTGCACCACATTCAGGGGTGGATCCTAAACGTATCTGAGAATGGCGGAAGCAGATGGGTAATATTGAGAAGACGGCTGCAGAAAAATCAGCAAGATGCAAATAATTGCCTGGCGCAGCTGCCAAGAAAGCAAACGACGAATTAGAGGAACTGCTTTTAATAATTATCATTAATAAATGCAGGGCCTGCGGACAATTTTTTTGTAATAAACGGTGGGGCTATTATTGGAAGATATATCATACTGAATTCCAGGGGTGGACCTTCCACTCTGATGTTCTCATTGGCCAACCTTCTAAAGTTTTCTACCTCCTTCCCATCCCCCTCATACATAATGTTTTTGCTGCGCCACTGATGAAAATCTGTCTCTTCCATTTCCATAAACCCCTCTGTTAAAACATAAATATTCCATAGATTTTTTTTTTTTTCTACAGCACAGAATGTTTTACCTCAAGGTCAAATTGTGACCTTTGGCTGGCAGTGGTCAATGGTCCACGTAATCACAGTGAGTCTTTGTACCCTCATATCAGAGTCCAACATGAGGCATCAGGCCAAAAAGCTGCTATTTAATGGAAGTCAGGACACTTTCAAAAACTCCACACAACCCCGACTCAAACAAGACTAAATTAGCTTCTAAAAACCTCACTGAACAACAAGTCACATCAAAAATAAACACAGAGTGACAATAAACAAAGGAGTGAAAAACTAATTTCCCAAAGGTCAGCGCAAACATGAGTTTGTTTGTGTCTCCTGGCACTTTGCAAGGACTTTTCTGCTCGCTCCAAAGGATACACGTCTGCGTGGCACTGGCTGCCTTTACTGTGTCCAATATTGCATCATTTTGCCAATGCTAAAGGACACCTTGTTCTTATGCAGAAATGCCCATGTCACATGCTGAACAGCAGCATTTGACACTCTTGACATGAGAGCAGGTCTGATTTTGGATGCGGGCTTCGACAGAACCCCACAAACCTCTGCAAAAATTATTTTTCAAAATCATCTTACAACCCAGCTTTTTGGCCAGATATGATTTCTTTTTATTGCAAAAGCTTGAGTCAAAACCTGTTTTAACAGCATGTTGAGGATAAGAAAAATCCCATGAATAAAAAATCATCAAACAGCAGGTGAAATCCACAGCAAGCCTAAAGATGTGCCAATATCCCAGTGAGAAATGCTAAAGAAACCATAAGACAGCTGCAAAAAACGAACAAGGGGGAGAGCATATGCAAGACAGGAAGGGAGGCAGATGAAATATGAGTGCCACATGTATTGAAAATTCATCCTTTCTCCTGCTAACTGTGACACAGAGTGTGGCGTGCGAGGACATTTGGACTGATGAATGGCCATCATCTGCTGTCAGTAAGTGGGAGTAGATGATGTGAAGGCAAACGGGCTGTTTGAAGCCGTTACACAGCGTGATGGTATCATCAGAGGCGACCGCTCCGTCTGCCTGCAGGGTGGGGTGCATGTTGCTCTGTGGCGAGAAGCGGCGCCTCCTCAAATCTGCGATTGGCTGCCTCCCTGCACAGTCATGAAATTAAGGTTAACCTGTGCCAAAAAAACTGCTGTCAAAAGAGGATCTGCGTGTGGACTGGCACATCATTTCTCTGCAGATAGTCCTATTCCATCCCAAAGTCATCTTGAGGAAATCGATTCACCTTTCACCTCACATACACACACTACACAAAAGCAGTCAAACGCAGCGGCCTTACCTGGAAACACAAAGAGGCAAAAAAATGCACATCTGGTGCCCTGGCAGAGGCACTTTACTGAGATGTTGGAGTGACATCAATTGCACTCAGATAAAAATGGATTTGGCCCCGGTTGTTGGCTCACTAATACATTCTGACGCAGCAGCAGGGAAGATTTATCAGGAGTCAAATCAGACAGCTCGGTTTCACACCCAAACACAGATCACATGCAGAGAGGCGCCAAACCCAACTCA
This sequence comes from Oryzias curvinotus, assembly GCA_023969325.1. Classification (NCBI taxonomy): domain Eukaryota; kingdom Metazoa; phylum Chordata; class Actinopteri; order Beloniformes; family Adrianichthyidae; genus Oryzias; species Oryzias curvinotus. The sequence continues at coordinate 2,560,886 of CM043709.1, read as the reverse complement.
TGCATACTATTACATCGCGCTCAAAATTCCTCATAACAACTGGAAGCAGGAAGGTTTAAGGAAATCAGGAAATTGCAGGGAGGAGGAGGGTCAACACAAAAAACTGCTCCAAATGCAGCATTGTTCTTTTCCTCAAGTCCCTCCTCATTTCATTTCATTTGAGGAATTTGCAAAACTTTGAGAAAGTAATGCTTCGTCCACAACGCATGTTCAGGCGACCACTTCCAATGAAAAGTCTACAGAAATAATAGAATGTGTTTCCGCATTCCAACTCTTGTGTTTGGAATGCTACACAGGTCAAGTCATTTTCAGGCACTACGTACAAAACGCGCATTCATTGGCCGCAGGTTAAAAGTTAAACCAGTTGACCTTGGACGAATCAGGAACTCAGATTAAATTGGCATCCTTTTTTAATTAATGAAAGTGCCAACCATTGGAAAATTGATCATGGAGGAGAAATGATTCCTTTCGTTTTGTGTCCGGCTGCAATTCTACGACACCAAGTCTTTCATCTATTGAAAAGAGCTGTTAAAGAAAAAGCCTGGAGCAACATTCGCTAGATTTGCACCACTTTGACATTTCGCCGAGCCTGTTCTAACTGTAGGTCCATGCTCTATTAACAGTAAGCGACAGTCCAGTCATTAGACGATAATGATGTGGACACACCATATGCTATAAGCGTGTTCAAGAAGCCATGTTCAGCGTGTTCTTGAACCAGCAGCACATGCTGTGTGTGAATGTAGCATAAAATTCAACAAATTCATCTTATCGTCTGCCAATCCTCACAATCTTGGCTGTGTTTATTTGATAAACTTTAACTGTGGAATTTAGGATTTATGGCAGAAAATTAGTATTTCCACCTTCCTGTTTTTTTAAAGTGTTTGTTAGGCTCTGATGAAGAACGGGAAGATCTATTTAAAGAATTTCTTTGTGGTGACAAAGTAAATATCTCGCTGTAGGAGAAGCAAATCACTGAAAATGACAGGGTTAAAAGCGTGAATTCCCAAAGAAGCTTCTGGCTCTCATCTCAAAGCACAAAAATAGAAGTATTTGAAGTCAGTAAAGAAGTTTATGAGAATAAGAATAACACTAATCTTTAATTTAGAAATGCATTTAAATCCTCAGAAAATGAGGTCTGGGTTATCATTTTTCATGGGTTAACATGTTAAAAGCTGCCATTATGATTTGTTGTTGTTACATAATAAAACGATTCAAATTTGAAAATAGGTGTCTGCATTTCATATGATATATTCGAAAATATGAAGCTACATTTCTATAACAATCGAGAGTGAGTACAAATTTCTAGCAAAGCTGAAGCAGATGGTCCAAGTTTACCAACAAGGTTCATGAGGTAATTAGCTCCACAGGGCTTCCCAGAAAGAACCACATGATGTGGTCCAGTTCAAATGTGCACTTGCACAGCTACATTTCCAAAATAAAAAGATGCTCACACAACTGTGTTTACACTATTGTGGAATTCTCATCTGCCTCAGAGAGTACATGTTGTACACACACCGTTTTTCCCTTTTTTTTTTCCATAGACAGTTCCAGTGCGACTGCTTTGGTGGATGACCCTCACCCCCATCTCTAAGTCTCCTGTTTATTTCGACACAGCACTAACATGTGGCTGCGAGTGGTTTCTCACACAAGCTTGGGTCCTCTACCAGCGGCCAGGGAGCCTGAGGGTCCTATGCAGTTCAGTTTCACTGAGCTGGATTTGGGGTGGAATCCTCCTTGTATGGTGAAGAGCTCTCGTGTCTTCTGAAACTGAGAAGAGTGGCTTTGCGCTGATATGCAACACTACACAGTAGCAAGGTGTTTACAAAATTAATGTAAACCAACTGCTTCCAACATGGAGAAAAGCTACATTTTCTGCTTCAGAATCCATTGGAATTTTGAAAATTGCATAATTTACTAAAGAGTTATGGAACTTTAAAGAGTGTGAATTATTTTCTTACATCAGTGAAATCTACAGTATGAGGCTGAGTTCACGATGCCCTTGGCAACACGCGTTCAAGGGATCACTTTCAACAAAAAGTCTTTGTAAGGCTATGTAAATGCACAAATTAGCCTCTACAACCGTTTTCGCCTCTATGGACATAACACGTGTCTATTGAACGCGTGTTCCAAGTTAAACCAGTCGAACTTTGACCAATCAGGAACTCAGATTTGTCAGTGATGTATGGATGATGTCCTTTTTAATTCACGGAAATGCCAACCGTTTGAGAAATGAACATGGAAAAGAAATTATTAATTTTGTTTTGTGCCCGTACATATATGACACCACGTCTTTCATGTATCGGAAAAAAACTGTTAAAAGAAAAAAAGCCTGGTACAAGATTTACGAGATTTCACACCAAACCTCTTTGTACGTGTGGAAGTTTTGGGTAGTTACAATTCAGTGTGAACACCCTGGGCTAAAGTGACCAAACGAGGTGTTACAAATCAAAAAGGTAGGTGTATTTGATAAACAAATGCCACGAAACATGTTGTGTGAAAGTGAAATCTGTGCTGAAAACACAAACACAACAAACTATTGAAACAACACCCCCAAATCTGAACAAACCCCTCAATACACTGACATGTAAGCTGAGGTGTGTGGTAGTTTCTGCAGTGCTTGGAGCTACATGCTAACAGACAAAACACAAATAACACAAAAACAAACAAGTAGATGTCAATTTAGTGAATGGATATCTACAGCTTCTACACTGTTCAGAAAAAAAAAACAACCTTATTTTTCCACTCAGTGGTGGTTAGGGGGGATGACCCCTGATTGGAAGATAGCAGTTTCAATTCCTGCCTTGCCCACCCATGTGTCGAGGTGTCCTTAGGCAAGACCCTGAACCCCACCTTGCCTCTAGTGGAAAGTTGGTTCCAGTGTTCTGCAGCGGAGCCAGTGTGTGAATGGGACTGTGACTGTAAAGCGCTTTGGGCCTTTGAGGAAGGTAGAAAACCGCTATACAAGTATACGCCATTTACCATTTATACTAAAATTACACATAATATCATTGAAAACCTAATACAGTTCAACATTTGGCCTAAGGGCACTTTGATACACATATTACTGTTGAAAGGAGATCAAACTACCAACCATCTATGGGACTAAGCACAGATGTTGGTGTTTTGAAGTAACAAATAAAGTAGAACAAAGCCAGAGTGAGAAGAGGCAGAAGAGGCAGACCAAACTGTTTCCATCCTCCCGAGGGTGTCAAAGTTAGAGGGGGTTTACCTTACCCCCTGTTGCGCTTCTTCCCAAACCAAATGATGAGCAGTTTCAAGTTAACACCCGAGTTGGCTTAGTTAGACTTCATGATCACCCAGAAGCCTCCTTTTTAAGTGGTCCTTTGTGAACGCAGAGCTCCATTAGTCTGAAGTGACGGATGGAGCGGGGGCTGGCTGGGGATCAGGATAGTTCATCGTACAGATATCCAGCTGATGGTCTGTTATCTGAACAGTGTGTCTGGCATCCATTTTATGCTCCAGTGGCCCCGTTGTTGGGCAGCAGTTCAGACACTGCTTGGCCCTGCTGTGCAGCACTTACAACTTTGATCCTTAATTGACATCAAATCCTCTGCAGCAGGACACAGAGGAGAATACAAGGAGGAAAGTAGGATGAGGGGGGGGGGGGGCATTGAAATTAGGGGTTTCGAGTACATTTAGAGGTTAAAATACTGAAATAAACACAAAACACTCATAAAAGCTTGACTTAATGAGCAAAATGTAATTTAGTTATCAGAAAACTGAGCTTTGGGAGAAAAAGCCCTAAAATAGTTCTGAGGGATGTCCTGATCTGATCACATGATCAGAAATCTGGCCCGATCATGTAGTTTTAAACATGATCGAAATCAGTTGCTGTATCCCGATAGGTTTCTAATCATTTGATGGGCACTTTATATTTAAGGCTTAATATTACAGATAAATACTTTACCACAGCCTGAATATCATGAACAGATACAAACATTTTTATTTTCCAGAGAAGTGCCTATGAGGCACACCAAAAACGTTCAGGTAAAGTAAGCCAAATATTTCCAGATTCAGGCTCAATAATTCTTTTAATAAACATTCAAAACTGACAGTTGTCAGTGTCTCAAGTGTCTCTATCAGTGTTGTAATGCAATGCCATACAAAGGCATTTCAAAGGAAACACAATATGTTTTCATTTATTTATTTGGAGAATTGTTCTCTGTGCTGCCGACAGAAACACGGCATTAAGACAGCTGCTTAGGGACCGTCTACAAAGTGGAAGCTCTGGAAAACATCCATCCATCCATCCATCCATCTTCCTCCGCTTATCCGGGACCGGGTCGCGGGGGCAGCAGACTGAGCAGAGATGCCCAGACTTCCCTCACCCCAGCCACTTCCTCCAGCTCCTCTGGGGGGACCCCGAGACGTTCCCAGGCCAGCCGAGAGACGTAGTCTCTCCAGCGTGTCCTGGGTCTTCCCCGGGGCCTCCGCCCAGTGGGACATGCCCGGAACACCTCTCCAGGGAGGCGTCCAGGAGGCATCCGGACTAGATGCCCGAGCCACCTCAACTGGCTCCTTTCGATGTGGAGGAGAAGCGGTTCTACTCCGAGCTCTCCGCGGGTGACCGAGCTTCTCACCCTATCTCTAAGGGAGCGCCCAGCCACCCTGCGGAGGAAGCTCATTTCAGCCGCTTGTATTCGGGACCTCGTTCTTTCGGTCATGACCCATAGCTCATGACCATAGGTGAGTACTGGAACGTAGATCGACCGGTAAATTGAGAGCTTTGCTTTTCGGCTCAGCTCTCTCTTCACCACGACGGACCGATAGAGCGACCGCATAACTACGGACGCCGCTCCGATCCGCCTGTCCATCTCACGCTCCGATCTTCCCTCACTCGTGAACAAGACCCCAAGGTATTTAAACTCCTCCACCTGGGGCAAGGACACTCCACCCACCGAGAGATGGCAGACTACCTTTCTCCGGTCAAGGACCATGGCCTCAGATTTAGCGGTGCTGACCCTCATCCCAGCCGCTTCACACTCGGCCGCAAACCGCCCCAATGCACGCTGGAGGTCCCGGTTCGATGAAGCCAACAGGACAACATCATCTGCAAAAAGCAGAGAGGAAATCCTGTGGTCCCCAAACCAGATCCCTTCCGGCCCCTGGCTGCGCCTAGAAATTCTGTCCATAAAAACTATGAACAGAACCGGTGATAAAGGGCAGCCCTGCCGGAGTCCAACGTGGACCGGGAACAGGTCTGACTTACTGCCGGCTATGCGGACCAAGCTCCTACTCCGGTCATACAGAGACCGGACAGCCCTCAGTAAGGCTCCCCGGACCCCATACTCCCAGAGCACCCCCCACAGGATGCCACGGGGGACGCGGTCGAACGCCTTCTCCAAATCCACAAAACACATATGGACTGGATGAGCGAACTCCCACAAACCCTCCAGCACCCTAGATAGGGTGTAGAGCTGGTCCACTGTTCCACGACCAGGACGGAAACCGCACTGTTGTTCCTGAATCCGAGGTTCGACTATCGGACGGACTCTCCTCTCCAGTACCCTGGCATAGACTTTCCCAGGGAGGCTGAGGAGTGTAATTCCCCTATGGTTGGAACACACCCTCCGGTCCCCCTTCTTAAAGAGGGGAACCACCACCCCTGTCTGCCAGTCCAGTGGTACGGTTCCCGACTGCCACGCGATGCTGCAGAGACGTGTCAGCCAAGACACTCCCACAGCATCCAGAGACTTGAGGTGCTCAGGGCGGACTTCATCCACCCCCGGGGCCTTGCCACCGAGGAGCTCGTTGACTACCTCAGTGACTTCAGCCCGGGTAATAGACAGCCCCACCCCAAAGTCCTCATTCTCCGCTTCTTCAAAAGAAGGCGTGTCAGTGGGATTGAGGAGATCCTCGAAGTACTCCTTCCACCGCCCGACAATGTCCCCAGTTGAAGTCAACAGCTCCCCACCTGCACTGAAAACGGTGCCTGTGGAGAACTGCTTTCCCCTCCTGAGTCGTCGGATGGTTTGCCAGAATTTCTTCGAGGCCAACCGATAGTCCTTCTCCATGGCCTCACCGAACTCCTCCCAGGACCGAGTTTTCGCCTCCGCAACAGTCCGGGCCGCAGCTCGCTTGGACTGCCGGTACCTGTCAGCTGCCTCCGGAGTCCCGCAGGCCAGCCAGGCCTGGTAGGACTCCTTCTTCAGCTTGACGGCATCCCTTACTTCCGGTGTCCACCACCGGGTTCGGGGGTTACCGCCGCGACAGGCACCAGAGACCTTGCGACCACAGCTCCGAGCAGCAGCAGAGACAATGGAGGCGGAAAACATGGTCCACTCGGACTCAATGTCCCCAACCTCCCTCGGTACCTGTTTGAAGTTCTCCCGGATGTGGGAGTTAAAGACTTCCCTAACGGAGGGCTCAGCCAGACGTTCCCAGCAGACCCTCACAGTACGTTTGGGTCTTCCAAGTCTTTCCGGCCTCCTTCCCCGCCAGCGAATCCAACTCACCACCAGGTAGTGATCGGTGGACAGCTCCGCCCCTCTCTTCACCCGAGTGTCCAAGACACAGAGCCGAAGGTCACCTGAAACAACTACAAAGTCGATCATCGACCTCCTGCCTAGGGTGTCCTGATGCCAGGTGTATTGATGGACACCCTTGTGCTCGAACATGGTGTTCGTTATGGACAAACTATGACGAGCACAGAAGTCCAATAACAAAACACCACTCGGGTTCAGATCAGGGGGGGCGTTCCTACCAATCACACCCCTCCAGGTGCCACTGTCATTGCCCACGTGGGCATTGAAGTCCCCCAGGAAGACAATGGAGTCCCCCGTTGGGGCACTTTCCAGTACCCCTTCAAGAGACACCAAGAAGGCCTGGTACTCCAAACTGCTGTTCGGCCCGTAAGCCGAAACCACAGTTAGAGACCTGTCCCCCACCCGGAGGCGGAGGGACATGACCCTCTCGTCCACCGGGGTGAACTCCAACACTTGGCAGCTGAGCTGGGGGCTCACGAGTAAGCCCACACCAGCCCGCCGCCTCTCACCTTGGGCAACTCCAGAGTGGTAGAGAGTCCAACCCCTCTCTAAGGACTGAGTTTCAGAGCCCAGGCTATGTGTGGAGGTGAGCCCGACTATATCTAGACGGTATCTCTCGACCTCTCGCACCAGCTCAGGCTCCTTCCCTCCCAGAGAGGTGACATTCCATGTCCCAAAAGCCAGATTCCATGATCGGGGTTTGGGCCGCCGAGGCACCTGCCCCCGACTGCCACCCAAACCACAATGCACCGGCCCCTTTTGAGATCTCCTACGGGTGGTGGGCCCATAGGAGAGTGGTCCCACGTCGCTCCTTCGGGCTGAGCCCGACCGGGGTCCGTGGGAAGAGCCCCCCGGCCACCAGGCGCTCGCCTGCGAGCCCCGACCCTGGGCCTGGCTCCAGAGCGGGGCCCCGGTGACGCCAATCCGGGCGACGTAATCGGGTCCTTGTTGTTTCTCTTCATCAGGGGTTTCTGAACCGCTCTTTGTCTGGCTCGTCACCCAGGACCTGTCTGCCATGGGAGACCCTACCAGGGGCTTAAGCCCCAGACAGCTTAGCTCCTGGGATCACCCGAGCTCTCAAACTCCCCCACCACGTTAAGGTGGCGGTTCACGGGGGGAAAACAGTGAAAAAAAAAATCCATAATCTCTGAAAGACAAACAAAATTAGTACATGGTTACAATGATATGAGCTAGTCACAAATGCATATTTATATATACTATATGCTACAACAACTAATTTAAGAGTTATCATTATTGTTTAAGAATTTTTAATAAAAATGTGAATTATATAATTTAAAATATAGAATTGTTTGAAAGATACTATAAATTACAGTCACCAGATTGTCTCATATGACTAATTATCATTTATTTTTATTAGTTTAATATTTTTTCAAGTTGATAATTAGCACTTGATTATTCAAGCTACTGAGTGTTAAATGATATAATAAGTTTAAATAAAAACCAGGGCTTATATGGCTGTGTTTATTAAATTTGCAAATTTTTTAAATGCGTTACAAAACTAACAGATTAGGTCTCTGTTTCGGCAAAGACTCAAAATGAAATTACTCTGAATTGGATCGAAGTAAAAAAAAACTGATCATTCTGACACACAACGAAAGCAGAAGGTGCAGAGCCCAACATCTGTTTCAGCCTGAAACCCCCCCCCCCCCCCCCCCAAAAAAAAAAAAAACATTGGCTAAATCTTCCCCTGTTTGCGATGAAAAATCTACCTATTCAGTGTGAGCTCAACATGCCCATGCAGTAAACATGCTGCAGAGAGAGCTGTGAATTTATCCTAACCTGAGATTTAGAAATATAGCTGTCACCATTTTTTTTTTCCTTTCAGCACCAAGCAGTAAATCAAACACAGACTGAAAACAGTCTCCGGGCTTTCAGATGTGCTACTGGATCAAACCGCAGCAGACATGGAGACAGAACAGATGTCTCCCCAACCAAAAACCACCTGCACAAGATTTCCTTTTGATGCCTTCACAATGGGAGGATCAGGGCATTCTTTAGACTGTCGGATAGAGAACCGCCCTCTTAGAAAACCTGCAACACATCCTTTTAATAAATACTAAAATGACTAATTCAGTTCATGCTGGTGGTGAGGCGAACACCACACTAAACACACACCCAACTCCTATTTTTTTTGTAAAACAACATCTTTTTTTTTGCTCCATGAGACAAATGAAGAATTTCTTGGAATAATAAGAGGTAAAGAGAAAAGAGAACCAGATTGAAAAACAAACACCAGAGGCATCGTGAACTAATCTGCCAGTGAGTGGGTTTATTTTTGGATTTGGAAAGGCTGAAAGGACATTAAAAAAAAGGGCACCGACTAAAAGACCAGGAGAATAAGGTTAGCCTGAGTCCAGATCTCCTGCCAGGATTAAGGAGGGAGGCATTCCTCTACGACCGGTCTCTCTGGAGAAGAATAAAAGAACAAAACCTCAATCTGTCTCGAACATAAAGTAGACGACAGGTGCCAACAACACACCATGTGTGATTGTGCCTTTGATGGCCATAGACATGATGATATGAGAGTACACACAAACACAAACACACACACACACGTTGATTGTCAGGTTTATGGGTGCTGCAGTGCACCTTGGAGCAGTTTGTTGAAGCACACGGTTGGAAGAAGGTTAGGGTGAAGTGATTTTGGCAGACAGACAGCAAACAGAAAAGCTGTAGAGATCTCAACAAATTCACCAATGCTTTGTTGGAAAACCGAAGGACTTTTGTCCCTCTGTAGCACAATGTCTGTGGTGTGGAATAGGACAACTGTTTGGTAATAGACAAAATTACACATCACCTAAAAACTGTTAAATACTGTCTTTTTTAAACATTTTTTAATGTTGTTTTACTGTTTGTGTCTCCAAGACATTAAAACATTGTCACCAACTATTCTAAGCAGAGAACAATGTGAACAGATGCAGTCTCCAAAAGGGAAGAGATTCCAGACCAGTGCCTGTGATGTAATCTGTAGCATGCTGAGAAATACCTGGCACTCATCAAGGTCAAGCATAATCAACAGAATAAGTTTGGCGTCTGGGCTGATTTATTATTACTATCTGCAAGTCAAAAAAAAAGGCCAAAGCACTCAAGTGCCCCACTCCTAAGCCTCTGCGCAACATATGTTTACTATGGCTGGCCTATAATGTTGCACGGTGTGAGAACAGATGGTCCAATCATCCTGTGCTTAGTCATAATCAAAGTGTTTGCCTTAAGCTCTTTGGGGTGGAACTTTTCATGCCTGAGAGAAGGAAAAAGGCAAAAATTAATAACTAGAAATAACTGAAAGCTGTGTTTCCCTGATGCTGTCAACTGCTGTAAACCCACAAAAAACTGTTTCAATGCAGGGATGCTTGCAGACAGGTAAAGGTTAAAGTCTGATTTTGGCAGCTCTGTCTCTAGTCTCTATGTTTCTCTGGATGATACGCTGAAGCAGAACTACTGTTTTTAAGGCCAGAACCGCTGCTGCACCACCACCACTGCTCCAAGCATCACATGCAACTTTAGTCTTAAAATATAGCAGTAAAGCACCACCAGTTTTCTCCCACTTCCTCTTTATGAAGTCAAATATTAATTCAGTGGCCTGCTGGTGAAAATGTAAGTGAAACAGTTGTAGTACGGACATTAAAATTCACTCTGAAATTGCTATGTTAAAGAAATAACCTTTGTGGCCCAAATACACTGCTGTGCTGCAGCTCAAGAAAACACAGAAAAAATATTAAACATGTGATAACATTTAGATACTCATGAAGATTCATCTAAAACAGTCAAATATGTTCCGTTTTTCATCTTCAATAGCCTATAAACTACTTTAATTTCTGTTTTAGCTTTCTTCTGAGCTTCTATTGTTTATGTAAGAGGGACAATCTGTTTCTCATTTTAAATAAAATGAGGAAAGCCATTATTTGGTTCAAAGTTTATTTTGAGCATCTAAAAATAACATTTGGATGTTTTTGGTGACATTATTTTTGGGATCTTACTGTCCTATTCTGGTGTCATTCAGCAAATACAAAATTGTTTTAATGAGAAAACCCAAAAAACCCTTTACACTCTAGATTTGTTCCTGTTGTGTAAACCATACTTAAACAAAAATTAAATTCTGGTTAGAGGATCTTTTTTTGCTGAAGCCTATTTGGATTTAAAAAGCACCTAATCACTTTATTAAACAATTGCATGTTAATTATATATTTTTCTATATTATTTATATGCACTCCATGCCATTTTAAGTAATTTATCTATTTTTTTTATTTTATTTTATTGTGCCTTTTAACCCCCCAGCAGCCTACACATCTCATCAGGTGCAGCTACTGCAGATCATCTCAGTTATTAGTAGCCTGTGAAAACATAAGCTTACCACCCAGCCCATAGAAATGATTAACCTTAAAGTACATTCAATATTAATGTGTTGAAATAATTGGAACTCACCTGGCCTTATAATCTCCAGAGAATTCTAGGAAATATTTGTTCAGGGACCTGAAACCATGTTCAAGCTGTTGGAAGAAACCATTTGAGTCTTAAGAGTAGGGGGTGCTGATGAGAGTGGTGTGTCAGTGTTGCTGTTTATGAACACAACATGTATTCATACTGGAATTAACTTTTATTATCTATTTGTAATGTCAACATATTTTTGTTTAACATAGTAAAATAGATGTTGTTGTATTAGATTGTGCATTTCTGGAAGATGACCCCTCTAATTAGTACTTGGTTTTTGCGAATAGCATAAATAGCAGGAAGTACTGCATTAGGAAACGGCAGCTAGAAAGACAGAGAGTCCAATTTGTTCCTACCCAGAGTGCCACTCTGCAAACAAAAGACTTGTTCATACAAAGACATGTCTTCTGTTGTCCCCCATTGCTGTTCCAACAGGACACACCATAGAAAAATATCACCATACCAGCTCCTAAACGTTATGAACACACTGGGAGCAATGAGGTTTTTCCTTCCTGCCCACCTGGCTTAGCAGCAAATAAATACAATTCAAATGTCAGGGAAGAAGATCCTAGCCACACATGCAGACAGTTCTGTTGTCGCAGCTCATCCTTTAGAATATCTTTTCTCAAGCTACTTTAACGTTGCCCTCAGCAACGCGTGTTCAAGCGGACACTTTAACGAAAAGTCTATGTCAATGCCCGTATTCTGGCTTCCGCATTATAACCTCTTGCATTCCCATTTAGCTATGCAACTTTCTACAACTGTTTTCTGGCTCTACGTACAAAACATGTGACCACTGAACACATGTTGACAGTTAAACCAGGTTAAACTTTGACCAATCAGGGACTGGATTTTGGTATTGACGTATGGATGGCATCACTTCTGAATCTAAAAAGTGCCAAACATTTGAAAATTGATCATGGAGGAGAAATGAATAATTGCGGTTTGTGACCGGCAGAATTATGTGACGTCAAGTCTTTCGTATATCCAAATAGAGCTCTTGGAGCAAGACTCACAAGATTTGCACTGCTTCTGTATCTCACACCAAGCCTTTTCCAACAGTAGGTGGCAGATATAAGCTGGTAAACAGTAGAAAAAGAAGAAAAAGATGCCTCTCCCTACTTGTCCAGTGTGAACATCGTGGGCTAAATTTACATTCAAGAACGCCTCTTATTTGCCTGGCATGTACATAGCTTTAACACTAAAACTATACATGTTGGGTCTTTTAGTGTTTTGATGGTCTGTTGACGACGGTTTAAAATATAATTGTCTGTCGACAGGATGAAATACAAGGCTGGTCACACACGAACAAGGATTGAGGGAAGATTTTTCCATGTCTTTTTATCTAGAATTCCAAAAGATGGAACAAACTACGATATCGTGGTACAGAGGTAGAGCGGCCAACCTCTGATCAAAAGATCGCCCGCCCCATATGTAAAAGTGTCCTTGAGGAAGACACTGCCTCAGGTGGTTATAGGTTGGCACCAGTGTTCGGCAGCAGAGTGTGTGGTTGTGTGACTGTAAACCATTTTGGGCCTTCTGAGAAGGTAGTTAAGCTCCATATAAGTATTCGCCAGTTACCATTTTTACAAATGGCAGCCTAAATTTAACCTCTAAAAAGAGGTCAAATGAACAGATGGTAATACCCAAAAATTCAGACCAAAAAGACTTACTAAATTCTTTTTTCTTTTTTGAGGCCTTCTTGCTTTGGTTGTTTCTAGTTCACATTCTTCCTTATAATCATCACAGCAGCAGTGAAATGTCTCAAACCGCATCCAACTTCGTAGGACTGGTTAAGGATATCATGCTGCTCTCAATACACTCACTGACTCTCTTCCTGAGAATGGACCACACACCAACTTCCCTGCCATAATAAATCTGGGCTCTTAAGTCGTACCGTTGGTACAAATGTACTGCTCTTACTGCCACTGCAACAGTCTCTGCTTTAAGTATTATAGCACCATTTATTTTTCTCCCACTCTGTGGGACCAGATGCAAGATGGTGATGGGAGGGCTGTTACTGTGCTGCTGTATTTCAACCTGATATTAAAATGTGTTCCTGATAATGTTGCTTGAAATGGAAGGCTACTGTATGTAAAGCACTTTGAGTCCATCTTAATCTGGACCTAACAACTACATGCAGCTCATTTCCAGGCAGATGTAAAATTCCAATGAAACCCTTTTTCACCACCGTGATGGCTGTGGAGCAGAGCTGTGCTGCTCAGGCAGGAGTGACCGCAGGCCACCTCGCATCGCCCGATCAAGCATTCTTTACCAAGAGGATGCAAAAGGACTTTTTTAGTCCTGATGGATTCTGTTGTTGTAATATTTTCAATTTGCTGTCCTTCCCTTCCCTATTTCCCCTCTGCTCTCTCATGTTATCGCTCTTCCTTTTCCTGCCTTCCCTCCTCTAATTGAGGGTCACGGAAATGATCATTCACATTCACATAAACATACTTTTACTGCATGGCTGGATGAAGCATGGCTATATTAGACAATGCACAGAGCCTCCGCACGCCTTTTTGTGTGTCCGTGGCCGTATAAGAAGATTCAGCACGAGGAATTATTCTCAGAGAAGCAGGCAGTGTGTGCGAGTGTCCAAAGAGATGAAATGGCCCTCCAATCTGAAGGTTCCTGGTAGAAGGCAATAAAAGCTGACGCAGTGACGAAGCCTTGGCAATGACATTTCCAGGAGAGTTGTAAATGCTCAATCACTCTTCTCCTTTTCTTCTCAGCCTCTGTCTGCCGGAGGCCAAATGAGGGAAGAGAGGGCAGAGAGACCTGCTGCGGAGGCCGAAGAAAGTGAAGCGAAAGGGAATCAACTCAATTAATGGAATGGACAGAAATGGACGCAGAGATAAATGCCCAGAGATGAAAGAGGTGAGGGGAAGATGGAGAAGGGTTAGTGACGGAAAAGTGACTGCACGCGCAGCAAGGACATGATGTGTTTAACGCAGCTTCTAACCCTGGACGGACGGCCCTGAATCGGGAACACGGAGGAGTGAGCAGAATGGGAATCTGTCTACGTTCGCGGTGTGTCTGCTTTATTTACACAAGTATCATTTCAGCCACACTTGCAGCCACCTCAGCTGCTGCAGTGCACTCTCTCCAGTTATTGCTTTTCCTCAACTAGACATGCATTGAAATATCTAGACTTTATTAAATAGTCCAAATATGAAAAGTTATTGAGCAATTTATTTTTGTCACTTACTTAAATGGGTTTAATGCAACATACGGCATTCAGTAAGAATAAATGTTGGAATTTAGTTAAATATAACAATGTAGTTTTGATTAAAACATGTTTGCTGGATAAGTTATTAGTCCCCATAGGCAAATGTCCAACTGGGGACAAATCAGCCCTAACTCCGAACATGAACAAGTGGAAGTCAACTTTACTAAAATGTGAACTCCGTCTTTTATTCTCTTTAATGTTTCCCCACTCTGATAAACATATTGTTTTTGGTGTTGTTTAACATGTTCTTGTGGCATTTCTTCTGATGACGGAGGACATAAATAAAGAAAAGTAAGCTTAAAATTGCATTTCGTCTTCGTTTTCTATCTATCTATCTATCTATCTATCTATCTATCTATCTATCTATCTATCTATCTATCTATCTATCTATCTATCTATCTATCTATCTATCTATCTATCTATCTATCTAACAATTATTTCTAACAAGCCATAACTTAAAAAATTTGACAGCAAATTTCTTTCCCTCAACATAATTGTTACTCTTGTCATAGTTTTAGTTCAGCTTTAAGTGAATCTTCGTCAATACTTATAGTTGTAGCAAAGGAGTAGCGATTGCATCCTTGTTGAAGCACATACTTGTGTTCTTGATCAGGATCAAATCTTTCTTTATTGTCATCCTCTGGACTGATTTATTTTATCCTGAGCCAATTCTAATCAGTCTAGTCTGGTCCTGAATGTATTTTTATTTCCATCTCCAGTAGTTTAAACCCTGCTGGTCTTAACATACTAGAGTATGATTTTTTTCCCGATGAAATCAAAACAAAAGGTGGATTGTTTGCATACATGATGGCCTGATCCTGTAAAATTGTGGGTTTCTGAGGAGAGAAATTTACAGCAGCAGGACTGCAGCTCTGAGCAATTCAGCAAAAAGCCCAGGCTTTTGTTTTTAGAATACTACTAGGTTTTGAATTATAAATGTTCCTGTAGGTTACTACTGCTAAAGCCTCAATCACATGCACCCGCACAGGGGGTTGACCTATACAAGTGCTGCCAATTTTGGGTTGTCCGGTCTGTGGAGGCTTGTAGAGAGAAGCAATTTAAGGAGAGCACAGATGTGTCTTTCAGTTTTCCTGAAAACCGCACAGCCGCCTTACAGGATGTCATAAAAATGTATCGCACCATTACCGTGTGTGGTAAGTATATCATGAAGGCTAATTTAAGGTGCACACACTTATGATGTATGGTTGTCGTACAGTGCATTTATACCACACTGTAGTTGTAAAGGTCCTTCACTGATACTGCGTGAATGCCACACGAAAGGGGTGTACAGATGATACGTAAGTGCCCGTTGGACACCAGTAGGATGCCCACAGAAACTACACTCTGTTGTCTAAATGCCTAGTCTCTAACAGGTTGCAATACTCATGGGCCCCTTGCACAGTTCCCACAACTTGGTGGAAGAAATGAAAAATCCATGTGATTTGTCTTTGTGTCACCTATGTCACCCTTACCTACCCTTACACGTTCTTAATGTGTCGGTTACGATTTGTCGCTCACAGCATGCCCGTAGCTAAAAAGAATGTGCATGTTTTATTTCCCCTTTGGGCTGGCCGACTGATCAACGACCTTGCCATTTCTTCTGGGCCCACTGGGTGCCCTGTACAGTTTTGGACCATTTTTTGGCCCACAGAAAACCTGGATCCTTCTGTAAGGGCAGTTGTGACTTAATGCAGGAGCTTCTGTTGGTAGAGCTGTCAAAATATTTATCTGACATGACAAAATACACACAGTATATATTATAGTAACTGAGATATAGAAAAACGTCACAGCTGCAAGTGCATTCTAATCTCTTCATTTGTCCATTTCTGTACATTTTAGCTGAAAGTGATTTAATTTCTCTCATTTTTTATTTTTCTATTGAGCACCTCATCTGGCCTGATATGATAATATAAAGATAAAATATTTCTTCATTAATAAGCACTCTTGACAGGGATGTCTTTTCTCCTCCAGTTTTTTTTTTTTTTTTGCTTGTTTCTTTCCTGTAAGCAGTTGAAGCATATGAAGATTAGACCGTTTGTCCATCTGCGGGAAACAGGCCGCCTCCTCCCACATCATTCTTGGTAAGGGCCAGGCTCAATCACAATAAAAGCCTGCTGCACTGGGACCACGCACTCCCAGTGGCTCCTCAAAGAAGAGCAATGTGAGGCAGAGGCGAGGGCAAAATAATTGCCTCCCCCGTGAACCGCCACCTTAACGTGGTGGGGGAGTTTGAGAGCTCGGGTGATCCCAGGAGCTAAGCTGTCTGGGGCTTAAGCCCCTGGTAGGGTCTCCCATGGCAGACAGGTCCTGGGTGACGAGCCAGACAAAGAGCGGTTCAGAAACCCCTGATGAAAACCAACAACACGGACCCGATTACGTCGCCCGGATTGGCGTCACCGGGGCCCCGCTCTGGAGCCAGGCCCAGGGTCGGGGCTCGCAGGCGAGCGCCTGGTGGCCGGGGCTCTTCCCATGGACCCCGGTCGGGCACAGCCCGAAGGAGCGACGTGGGACCACTCTCCTATGGGCCCACCACCCGTAGGAGACCTCAAAAGGGGCCGGTGCAAAGTGGATTGGGTGGCAGTCGAGGGCGGGTGCCTCGGCGGCCCAAACCCCGATCATGGAATCTGGCTTTTGGGACATGGAATGTCACCTCTCTGGGAGGGAAGGAGCCCGAGCTGGTGCGAGAGGTTGAGAGATACCGTCTAGATATAGTCGGGCTCACCTCCACACACGGCCTGGGCTCTGAAACTCAGTCCTTAGAGAGGGGTTGGACTCTCTACCACTCTGGAGTTGCCCAAGGTGAGAGGCGGCGGGCTGGCGTGGGCTTACTCGTGAGCCCCCAGCTCAGCCGCCAAGTGTTGGAGTTCACCCCGGTGGACGAGAGGGTCATGTCCCTCCGCCTCCGGGTGGGGGACAGGTCTCTAACTGTCGTTTCGGCTTACGGGCCGAACAGCAGTTCGGAGTACCAGGCCTTCTTGGTGTCTCTCGAAGGGGTACTGGAAAGTGCCCCAACGGGGGACTCCATTGTCTTCCTGGGGGACTTCAATGCCCACGTGGGCAATGACAGTGGCACCTGGAGGGGTGTGATTGGTAGGAACGCCCCCCCTGATCTGAACCCGAGTGGTGTTTTGTTATTGGACTTCTGTGCTCGTCATAGTTTGTCCATAACGAACACCATGTTCGAGCACAAGGGTGTCCATCAATACACCTGGCATCAGGACACCCTAGGCAGGAGGTCGATGATCGACTTTGTAGTTGTTTCAGGCGACCTTCGGCCCTGTGTCTTGGACACTCGGGTGAAGAGAGGGGCGGAGCTGTCCACCGATCACTACCTGGTGGTGAGTTGGATTCGCTGGCGGGGAAGGAGGCCGGAAAGACTTGGAAGACCCAAACGTACTGTGAGGGTCTGCTGGGAACGTCTGGCTGAGCCCTCCGTCAGGGAAGTCTTTAACTCCCACATCCGGGAGAACTTCAAACAGGTACCGAGGGAGGTTGGGGACATTGAGTCTGAGTGGACCATGTTTTCCGCCTCCATTGTCTCTGCTGCTGCTCGGAGCTGTGGTCGCAAGGTCTCTGGTGCCTGTCGCGGCGGTAACCCCCGAACCCGGTGGTGGACACCGGAAGTAAGGGATGCCGTCAAGCTGAAGAAGGAGTCCTACCAGGCCTGGCTGGCCTGCGGGACTCCGGAGGCAGCTGACAGGTACCGGCAGTTCAAGCGAGCTGCGGCCCGGACTGTTGCGGAGGCGAAAACTCGGTCCTGGGAGGAGTTCGGTGAGGCCATGGAGAATGACTATCGGTTGGCCTCGAAGAAATTCTGGCAAACCATCCGGCGACTCAGGAGGGGAAAGCAGTTCTCCACAGGCACCGTTTTTGGTGCAGGTGGGGAGCTGTTGACTTCGACTGGGGACATTGTCGGGCGGTGGAAGGAGTACTTCGAGGATCTCCTCAATCCCACTGACACGCCTTCTTTTGAAGAAGCGGAGAATGAGGACTCTGGGGTGGGGCTGTCTATTACCCGGGCTGAAGTCACTGAGGTAGTCAACGAGCTCCTCGGTGGCAAGGCCCCGGGGGTGGATGAAGTCCGCCCTGAGCACCTCAAGTCTCTTGATGCTGTGGGAGTGTCTTGGCTGACACGTCTCTGCAGCATCGCGTGGCGGTCGGGAACCGTACCACTGGACTGGCAGACAGGGGTGGTGGTTCCCCTCTTTAAGAAGGGGGACCGGAGGGTGTGTTCCAACCATAGGGGAATTACACTCCTCAGCCTCCCTGGGAAAGTCTATGCCAGGGTACTGGAGAGGAGAGTCCGTCCGATAGTCGAACCTCGGATTCAGGAACAACAGTGCGGTTTCCGTCCCGGTCGTGGAACAGTGGACCAGCTCTACACCCTATCTAGGGTGCTGGAGGGATTGTGGGAGTTCGCTCATCCAGTCCATATGTGTTTTGTGGATTTGGAGAAGGCGTTCGACCGCGTCCCCCGTGGCATCCTGTGGGGGGTGCTCTGGGAGTATGGGGTCCGGGGAGCCTTACTGAGGGCTGTCCGGTCTCTGTATGACCGGAGTAGGAGCTTGGTTCGCATAGCCGGCAGTAAGTCAGACCTGTTCCCAGTCCACGTTGGACTCCGGCAGGGCTGCCCTTTATCACCGGTTCTGTTCATAGTTTTTATGGACAGAATTTCTAGGCGCAGCCAGGGGCCGGAAGGGATCTGGTTTGGGGACCACAGGATTTCCTCTCTGCTTTTTGCAGATGATGTTGTCCTGTTGGCTTCATCGGACCGGGACCTCCAGCGTGCATTGGGGCGGTTTGCGGCCGAGTGTGAAGCGGCTGGGATGAGGGTCAGCACCGCTAAATCTGAGGCCATGGTCCTTGACCGGAGAAAGGTAGTCTGCCATCTCTCGGTGGGTGGAGTGTCCTTGCCCCAGGTGGAGGAGTTTAAATACCTTGGGGTCTTGTTCACGAGTGAGGGAAGATCGGAGCGTGAGATTGACAGGCGGATCGGAGCGGCGTCCGTAGTTATGCGGTCGCTCTATCGGTCCGTCGTGGTGAAGAGAGAGCTGAGCCGAAAAGCAAAGCTCTCAATTTACCGGTCGATCTACGTTCCAGTACTCACCTATGGTCATGAGCTATGGGTCATGACCGAAAGAACGAGGGTCCCGAATACAAGCGGCTGAAATGAGCTTCCTCCGTAGGGTGGCTGGGCGCTCCCTTAGAGATAGGGTGAGAAGCTCAGTCACCCGCGGGGAACTCGGAGTAGAACCGCTTCTCCTCCACATCGAAAGGAGCCAGTTGAGGTGGCTCGGGCATCTAGTCCGGATGCCTCCCGGACGCCTCCCTGGAGAGGTGTTCCGGGCATGTCCCACTGGGCGGAGGCCCCGGGGAAGACCCAGGACACGCTGGAGAGACTATGTCTCTCGGCTGGCCTGGGAACGTCTCGGGGTCCCCCCGGAGGAGCTGGAGGAAGTGGCTGGGGTGAGGGAAGTCTGGGCATCTCTGCTCAGTCTGCTGCCCCCGCGACCCGGTCCCGGATAAGCGGAGGAAGATGGATGGATGGATGGATAAAAATAATTGCAAGAACCCTTGAGTTCAGTATAATGCCTGTCTGCTGTACACTGGAAAAAAAAAAAAACATAAATAATGGAAGACAGAGTGCTACACAGAGGTGGTCACCCAAAACAAACAAACAAACAAACAAAAAATGCTCAACTGCAGCTAAGAACTTTTTTTTGAATATTTTGTCAGAAAATCACACATTCGGATGAAAGTTTATTTTAAAACATTAATTAAGTTTTTACATTCTTTTACTTCTTTGTTTTATTTACTTTTTTGTGACAAATTAAGTAGTTTCTATAGGTATTTTGTGGAGCACAAACCAAAAAAAAACACACTTAAGTATAAAGCTACATTCACACCGCCCTCTGCAACACACGTTCAAATGACCACTTTAAATAAAAACATCTATGCAAGTGTACATTTTGGGCTCCCTACTAAACGTGCAGCCATGGGACCGTCATCAAACGGTCATACTTTGACCAATCAGGGACTTGGATTTGGTAGTGACGTATGGATGGCGTCCCTTTTAATTACCGTAAGTGCCAACTGTTTGACAATTTTAAAAAATAATAATAATGGTTTTGTGTCCAGCCAAAATGATATGATATCAAGTCATGCATACATCAGAATAGAGCTGTGAAAGAAAAAAAGACTGGAGCAAAACTCACCAGTTTTGCACCACTTTGATGTTTCACACTAAATCTCTTCCAACTGCATGCGTAAGACAACAATAGAAAAGGAGAGAGAAGAAGAAGCCCTGCTTGTCCCGTGTGAACACCGTGGACTAAAAGCGTGTTCAAGAATGTGCATCACATGCCCATAGCTTAAAGGTGATGGGCTATAGAAGTGCAACTGTCAGCTGGAGAGATGAAGTTGTTTCCGGTATTACTGAGCCTGCTTTAACACATGGTTGTGCTTTACAGTTAGGGAACTCCAAAAGATCAAAGCAGTCTTTTGGCAGCCTGGGCATTTATAAATGCCTCAGAGTGTTTTATAGGAAAGACATTATGCAGTTAAAAATGGGCATTTTAAAGGACGGAAATGAAGGTTAAAGACCCGAAACAGGAGGGAACGAATGGTTCTGCAACAATAAGCAAGCATTACATAAAGCTGAGGTAATTGATGTGGACAGACATCTGAATATTTATGGCTGATGCACATCAAAAAGCCAGTTGTTTTCACACCAAAGCTCTAAAAGAAGGTGAACAGATGTCAGATGACAGCTTAGAGTTGTAGTGACATCAGTTAGACTTTAACTCAAGTGATCAGGTTTGTCAAATTGTTTTCCTTTTTTTTTTTGGCTAGAATGTTTTAGCACCGAGGAAAAACACTCGACTGTCATTGGAGTAGGTCTTTAAAGTAAATTATATTAGGACCTTTTTTTGTGTAGTTTCTTTAGTTGTTGGGTTAGTCTATTGGTATATTATAGCATCATTTCTTATCCATTTGTAATCACTTGACAGTTGTGCATTTATTGAATAGCTTCTATCGTCTTTAAGCTTTGTGTCCAAAGGTTGGTTGTTTTTCAGATAGTTCAGTGTAGAAATCTGCTGTCGTCTGCCTTCCATGGCCTCCTATAAGTAAGGGTAAATGGCCGAGAAAGTGTGCATTATCACTTTTTAACGCACGCCGTGGAAGCGTGAACCATCCGCAAAGTGCGTTCAAAAGTAATAATGTACACTTTAAAGGCCATTAACCCGCTTATACCATGGTCACTTACAAAAGCAATAACTATTAACCAGTTTTTAGTCCTTTATTCTTGTTTTTTTCCGATTTGGATCCCTTTTCTCACAAAAAGCAGACTATTTGTTACATCGCGCCGCACCACCACTGCAGTCAAGATTCAGCGATATATATATATGCTGATCTTTTCGATGGGTTGAATAAAGCATCAGTTCAGAGAGAAAGTTTATCTCTTCTCACTAGTTTTTGTCCAAATGATGAAGCAAAAGGTTGTTTTAAAGAAGCCGACGCAGTGATACAAAACATTTAAGCTAGGTGACCGGAACTTCTTCTTTCACCGTGCGGTTATCCTGTGGTATATCACTTTTTAATGAACACCCAGCAGCCAATCAGAATCAAGTATTCAACCGGACCATGGTATAATGAGTTTTACTACATCTACAAAATACGACCAAATTAAAAGTAATCTAAACTAAATTAGAAATTTGCTATATTTTCATAGAGGAGCAAGTTTTTTTCCCTAATTTTCTCTAAGCCTAAAAATCAGTTGTTTGAAAAGGACAAGGGAGGAAATGTAACTCCTATCCTCTCTATTAAAAAAAAAATTAGAGAAAACTATTTGTAATTTTATTTTGGATCCACACTTGGGTTTTATATCTTGTGGGTCAAAAACCATTGAACAAGGACAAATGAATGGTCAAAGGGGATTTTCCTCCTCATGGTGGCCCAAACAGGACAAAAAATTGGATTAAAATTCAGTAAAATGGGTTGTTTGGTGAGGCAGCTTCCTGTTCTGTAAGGATAAAACTGATGTGAGCTGGACTGAATTAGAGTACAAAACAATTTAAATAAAAGAATTTAAATATTACAAGAAGTTACAGTTTGAAGTTATTTTCAAGCAGTGGCTTGTAAAGATTTTGTCAGATTAAATAAAAAAATTAAAAATCTCAAATGAAGGGAGAGCATAAAAGGGAGGAGTTTCCTGCTGAAGAGGTTTGTTGGTAGCAGCAGACGTCATTTCTGAGCGTGTGTGTTACATGTTGCTCCTGGTGGAAACATGAAATGCTTTTACATATGTGTGATGCATGAGGGGAAAAAAACAGAAGGTTATGTGTGTGCGTGTGTGTGTGTGGGGGTGGGTGGGTTGGGGGGGGGGGGGGTAGTTACAGAAAAAGAACAATGCTCATCTCTGATTTCCAACTCCCACTGGTTTTCTGCAGACAAAACAGCGCACCAGCAGGCCACTGGATCCGGTCTGAACCCTGTCCAGCCACACACTCACGGCCGTACGCAGCGCACACACCCTCTGGGCAACACGGCGTTAGCCATTGCCCCGCGGCGTGGGACACTTGTGTGCAGAACTGAACCAAACTGATACAAAAATCAAAAAAAAAACTGATCTGAGGCTGGCGGATCTGTGGGTCCCCGAACACATTCAGTCAAGCACATAGACACAACATCACACACGTGCACAGACTCACAGACAGCTCTGACTAATCTATTGTCAACAGCAAAGCAAGCCAGACCAAGCAGGCCAAACACAAAGCTGCAGAGGAGCTGCACACCAGCTGCAGCCAGAACCCTGCCAACATGCTCCCCCTATTGGCTGGAAAAGAAACAGCAGTCAAATAATGCTGATTTATTTGTATTATTTCTATTTTATTAACTTCTAGTACTTAGATAATTTTCAATGTTTTTCAGAAACAACCAGTTTATTCATTATTTTAAAATTTGCTTGGATTAAAAAAAATGTACATGTTTTTTATTTTTTTTATTTATCCAAAAATAATTCAACATGTAGCTTCACAACATACACTGTGTGGAGTAGAACTTGACATTGTGCAAAATCCATAAATCTGAGAAATAATTTTGACAAAGAAGCAAACTTCTAATTGGTCAGATCAAACTATGTTTAATCCAGATCATTTCCTGAAA
The DNA here is from genome assembly GCA_023969325.1 of Oryzias curvinotus. Taxonomy (NCBI): domain Eukaryota; kingdom Metazoa; phylum Chordata; class Actinopteri; order Beloniformes; family Adrianichthyidae; genus Oryzias; species Oryzias curvinotus. The sequence continues at coordinate 2,537,534 of CM043709.1, read as the reverse complement.
ATAGAAAAATTCCATAAGAAGGAACTTAGAAGTCTGTCCGGTAATCTCAGTGGAAAATTCCCCTCCCCTGCTTTAAAAGCACCATAACGTATTTTAACTTCCTGACATAAATAGCGCTAAATGAGCGAAATACAAACAAAACAAGTGAAAACATCGTTCTCAGTACAAAGTGGGATAAGCATCTGCAGAGTGTTATTTGCCAAGCCTGATTTGTTCTGCAGACGTGCTCTGCAGCGCAGCACACACTACACAAACTCCTCTTTGTCAATTAGAGCTGATGGGAGTAATGAGGCTGGGTTAAGACTTAAACCCAACGGTGCTGCAGGCGGCTTAAATCTATAGCTGACAGAAAATTAGGATGAGCAATGTAAACAGATGAATATCGCCATTGGAGTTAGCTAACACTGCAGCGCAAACATGCGAGCAGCAGTTTGATGTGATGGACGGGATGTTTGACCAACTGTTGGTGAGGAGAACTTTTTTTTTTTTTGTGGCGGCTTCCACTAATCTTGCTGAACAGGTGCAAACATAAAGACAAAGCTCAGATTTGAGGTTTTTATACTTTTTCATACTAGATTTTTTTGTTTCCAGGCTACATTGTTTGGAGACACCAAAGATCTTCTCTGGGTTTGAGTCATGGTCTCAGAACTGAGAAGTCCATAAAAAAAATGAAATTTCATGCCCCCTAAAGAGGCCTGCCACCATTTGAGCTTTGTCATCCTAGTCATTCCATCAGGCCTTGGTCACATATGGCGGCTGACCCGTACGGGTGTCGTGGGTTTTTGGGTTGTCCGGTACTGAGGAGGGTCGTAGACAGGTGCGGCTGCTTCATAAGTGGAGTACAGGTGTGTCTTGTTGTTCTCTGAGGCTCGTCAAGGGACATCATAGAATGGAACACACCATTGTCATGCGTGTGCAAAGTGCATCGTAAAGTATATGGAAGTTACACAGACTTGTAACGTACGGGTGATGCTATTTTATAATCCCCTTATGTGGCTTTCTTGTCATCAGTGAGGTACTACCTCCTTACATAAGTGATACATCAGTCCCTGCATGATGCACTGATTGGCCAATTTCCCAAATAAAAAAAAGAAAATTTCAAATGACCACATCCCTACTTCACCCTTATTTCCATTTATGTGTTTGATATAGGTGTTTGCTATGACCTGTTGCTAGCAGCAAAACCATAAAAGAAAATGTACATGACTTTATTTTTATGAGCTTTACGATTTTCCTTCGGGTCACCTGCGTGCACTGTAAAGGTGTGCCCATGTTTCACCCACAGACACTCTGGATCCACCAGTAAGGGCAGATGTGACGAAGGCTTTAAGATGATTTTCTTTTAAAATATACCACTATTTTATTTTATTTTCTTTACAGTCTCTGACTTATTTTATGATTACATTCTTCCTTAAACATAATGTTTTTATACAAAACAAAAACAGAGCCATACAATGTCAGCCTGAAAACACGTAAAAAAAAATGTTTTTTGTTGAAACGGAAAATGCAATTTGATGGCAACGCATCCAGAGCGCAAACAGGCCTTTTCCTTAGAAGAAATCTCATGAGCTGCCTTGTGACTGCCGCTTTACCACACGTCTTGTGCCTTTAACCACTGCAGAGGAGTAACCTTTCATTGATGTCATCTTTGATTCGTCAAACAGGACTACAGTTTGAAGTCAAGGAATTGGACTAGCGAAGGTTTTTCCATTGAGAGCTGTCACCACACATCTCCTGTGAGGCAGGACTTTCGACAACACAAAGTTCACAACAGAGGTAGCTGAAGTCTTCATGCTGCAACATAGATTTGAGAGGACCTTATCGAAAATAACTAACTGTACATTTTATCACAAATCCCACAATCAAAACCAAGGAGGGCAATGAGGAAAATATTTACATAATATTTCTGGATGTCCATGTGAAACCTTCATTTTGTATTTTGTAGTACTGTAACAATTAATAGACTTCATCGATTTATATTCCTAAGATCCAACCAAATTGATCAGTTTGAGGGAAGTTGTTAATCAAATTGATCCATACCATTATAAAATCGTTTCAAAATAAAATTAATCGATTATAGTGATATTGGGAAATATCATTTGGGTTGATGTACAGTAGTTATATTGTACTATAACATAAAAACGACCAACTGGCATCACAGCAGATAACACACACATGATGGCGGCAAAAAATGATCACGGAATCGTGTGAATCGTATCGCCACAAATTATGAATTGAATCGTTAGTCATTACATCCCTACTCTTTTGTCATCCAACCATCGTTTTTTCAATAATGAACAATAAAAAATCTTTTTGTGCTTCTCTGATTATCAAATGAATACTTTCTTTTTGTTTGTCTAAGGCAAATCGAGTTCTACATCAAAGGCAGACGGACACAGACGTAAGCACCTTACCGGTCTTTAACCTGCAGACCTTCCTCTCAGCGGCACATCTCTGTATTTGTCCAGCCAACACTGCAGAGGCCAGATAGTGTGCAAAGCAGGAAGGTGAAGGTGAGTCAAACTAGAGCCGAGCTGATAATTCTGCTAACTAACACAGCCGGAGGAGGAGGGGAGCTGCGGCCGTCCACATCCACCTGGCTTCAGAGCATCTCCTGAGACAAAGACAAAGAGCAGCATGGAGTGGAAGGGAGATAAGGAGAGCGGCTGAAGGAATGGAAACATACGGGAGACTGAGTATAATATAGAAAGAGAGAGATAAAAGGGCCCTTCTGTATTCACTTGGCTTCCATTCTTTCTGTCCCAGAGGGCCTGGATCACCTCCACTTGTTAAAGGAAAAAGCCGTTGGTGGATTTGTTGATAGCCGAGACGATAGATGTGAGGGGTAAAGAGGAAAGGACAAAAGACCAAGAGACAAGGATGGCAAAGATTTATGGGAGAAACACAGAGGAATAAAGAGGAAAGAATGACTAAAAAAAAAAAAAAAAGAGCAAAAATGTCCAAATGAGTTTTCTTCAATGTATGATCCACCATGTAAAGCACGCTGAAGGCCGTACAGCGAATCCACAGCAGTCTAAGTGGAGTAATAGGTCACTGCAGCACTCGGGCCATAAATCACACACCAAGGTCAAACAGGAAGCTGATGGAAGCAAACGAGAAGACACACAGGAATCTCCAAATCTCTATTAAAGCCAGTAACTTCACCCACATATGAGTTTTCCCATTAGGCGATAACCAAACAGGCTTTGAGGAAGCTTTCTCATGCACTTGTAGCACCAAAGCCTCCTTTCCCCTCCAGGACCCATCATAGAGAGGGCTCATATGAATGCATGAGTTTAAAATGTTATCAGCGATGTCTGTAAAAAGAGGAAATAAGAAGAGGGTGTGACATCACTGCTAAAAATGTTGGGCATGAGTGAAAACATGCTTCCGGTCTTCCACATGTTTATCCTACTTTATCACAGCGCATGGACCAAAACAATGAAGTCAGGTACATAGCACACAGCTCTTCTGGCCTAAATATTCTTACAAGACATTAGATTTTCCTAAAATCCTTCAGAGGATTTAGGCAATGAAGGTTATTTTTTCTTTTTCCTATTTAGGCATGAATCTGGGGTTCACATACACCTCAGTTTCCTTTGTCCCGTCTTTTTCTCTTTTCTTTTTAGAGTTTTTTTTAATTTCATTTTAATTTGTTGTTTTTTTTTTAATCCATTTTCCACACCTGCTTAGTCCCTTTTAGGGTCACTAGGTTGCTGGAGCCTGTACAAGCCACTACTGGGTCAATACTACCTAAATACTACTCCAATCCGTAGCATAAAGTTTGTATTTTATTTTATTTTAATATCATTTATAGTGAAAGGTCCATAGATAATCATAGGATGCCAGAGGCATCATGGCACAAATAGGCGGCGGGTGGGGAGGGGGGGGGTAGGAAGCAAAGAAAAAGATGCTTAAAATTACAGTTTTATTATTCACAAATAGAAAAAAAGGGTCTGAACACCCCTCAGAATGAATGTCTTTAGTGACCAAATGATAAACATAGATGGATTAATGCCTAAGAGACAGTTATGAAACTATTTCTTTGTTGTCTGTTATATATTAAAAACCCCAAGCTGGTTCATCCCTCAGGGTTGAGGACTTTTTCCTTTAATATTTCAAAGGTTGGTAAAAATAAATGCTAAGTAAACCTGAATAAAAAACTGTAATGTAGATGGCAGATTATTTTTACCTGTATATAAAATATTGTAATGTAATATCATTTCATCTTTTGTACTTTTATGCTTGTCTAAAATGCTGGACCCCTAATAATAAGCAGCTGCTTCGGGGATGTCCATTTTTTCCACATTCTGTATTGTGAGATTTGTTGCTTTTGACGCATTGTGGAAAAATAAAATGAAATGAAATGAAATATAATATAATATTATAATGTCCCGTCATATGTGTTACGTCTGTCATGTAGCGTAAGGTAATGTAACATAATATATTATATCACAATATGGTTAAAGCCAAACTGTTTTTGTCATAAATACACTTCTTTACCCAAAAATAACTTCAACACATTTGATTTGATCCGTTTTGTATTATTTTAATTGGGTTTTTTTTCCTGGCCAGCAGCTAAGCAAATAGATGAGAGCTGAAGGCCTCTTGTGTTGGACAGATTTTACTTCTACAATCAGACACACAAGGTGAATATTTGTATAAATATTCGTATAAAGACATTTTTGGCTGTAGTCCTAATAAATGACACCTCCTTCAAATAATGATCCGCCTAAGCGAGCGTAGTCTACCTGTAACACACAATGTTTAACCTGAGCTGGATTCAAATATACAACAAACATAGTAAATGACGATAAATGCGATCAAATAAAACGAGTAAAGTTTCCGCATGTGTGACTGCTGTGTAACGTTCTGGTCAAGAACTGAGGAAGAAATGACAATGAGAGGTGTTTCATGAAGAAGAACCCCTGGCATTATCAGCTCTCCTCTAAAGAGCAGTCATTTTCAGAAAATTAAAGTCCTTAGTTTGAAGTTAATTGGATAGACCTGCAGTAAGCCTCGGCAGCCGCAGAGGTCACGTGGGATTATTCATATCCAGGTAATTATGTGTGGCTTGGATGTCTTTTTGTCAACCTGCTCTCCACAACCTGAACCAAGTACAACATGAGAGGAGGGTGAAGCAGCCGGGCATGGGGGCCAAATATTATCATAACACTCTTAAGAGGCTGTGATAGTGCACTGCATGTTGAAATGATTTCATGTGAAAAGTTCCCCAGGCTTCTACCCAAACCCAACGTGCGCTTTAAAGATGGACACACACTCTCATTTTTCTACCGGAATTCTTTTGACACCGTCCTCACCTCTGCGCTTCACTCCGCCGCTCACTCTTGTTCACACACACAAACCTCGTCACGTGTGTTACCACACATGCATTTTGTTGCCGTGGGAGACTGTGGCTCCTGTGCCGGTGAATAAAACCCCCATTATTCAGCTAATTAATAACTTAATTAAAGCTCGCTGGCACGTCAGCCATGCTTGATTACATCATTATTAGAAGTAATCTGGGATTTCTTTAATGGCACCTTGAGAGAAGAGGGGAGTGAAGATGAGAGCATCGCAGACAGAAAGCTGTTCTCACGGTTACCAAGCTGCTTGCCTTCCCACAAACGTTTCAAATTAACAGTCTGACAATCATTTATGAAATTCAATTGCTGTGAATTGAGCCTGACTCAGTTTAATCCTGGAGTATCAGTTAAGAGCTTGGCGCATAATTCTTGGCACCAATGAGTCATCAATAAATGAGCCGCTGGCCCGTCTCTGCGTTTAGCATCGAGTGCCTTGGTTCGGGAAAATCCGGAGCAGAATTAATGCCGGGATAAAAAAATTAAATAAAACACATTTCTCATCATTTTGTGAGCAGATAAACCAAAGTCTTTCTTTTACTTTTTTTTTTCCGAACTTCATTAGCAGAAAGAAGAAATTACTGTCGGACAAAAAAAAGAAAAAAAAAAGAAAAAAAGAATCAGTTCCTTCACACTTAACAGTTTAAATTTCTTGTTTTTTTCCCAGAGATAGATCATTACCGCCGTGACATCTCTGAAATTAGCTGTTTGCATGCAACACTTGCTGAAGTTTAGGCAACATTTGCAAACCTTATGAAAGATTCATGACTAAGTGTAGTAAAACATCAGGTGTGAAGTTTGGTTTTAGAGGTAATACTAACTAACAAACAATTATAAAACTATTACCTCCACGGTGCATTTGTTATGTCGGGATGTGGAGCTCCTGGTTTGTTGCCAATTAAAGAAGAGTGAAAAAAAAGAAAATCAGAAAGTCATGTGTAGCTGACCTCAAAGCTTACCAGCAGTGCCACAGTGTGATTTGGCAGCAATGAACTGTCAGATCATCAGGGTTTTTTTTTTTTTTTTTTTTTTTGCCTCTCACCAGCAAGATGGTGCAAAATATTTCTTTTAGAGTGTGAGAGCTCAGTTTGCAGCATGGGACTCTGCAGGCTGGGAGGCATCAGAAAATCCCATAAAGGAAAAAAAAAAAGAGACAATTTAGTTGTGAAAACTCATTTTCACATTTTGCCTCTTTTGTACTGCTGATTCAATCAGCCATCACGCACAATATTCAATATCAAGTGTAATCTGAACGATCTGCTGTCCTCATCATAACCCATCTGAAAATGTTCTCTGTATCTCTGACCAGAAGCACATAATGTAATTAGTCCAGAGAAACCCCTCCCATCCTCTTTATGCTTCATTAGAGGCTGATGTCCATTTAGTGTGCGGCACTCCACCCCGCCCTTAAATGACAACCATTTAAATCCTATCTCTAATCCAACTCTTTTTTTTATATCTGCTGTAGGTTGAACAGAGGCCAGTAGGGATTAGGGTAAATCATTTGACATCAACTATCTTTGAAAGAAAAACTCGTTTTTTTTTTTCTCCTAACAATCTTTATTACAACCACTTTTCTTGAATAAATTCAACCCTAGGCTTTTTTTTCCAAGCAATCAAGGTATGGCTATAGTTAAAATAAAATAAATGTCATTAACCTTAAGCAGCTCTGTTGGTGGGGATGAAGTGGTAAAGCAGTTGATTGGAAGATCACAGGTTCAGTTCCTGCCTTGCATGTGTTGGAGTGTCATTGGGAAAGACACAGACCCCCACATTGCTTCTGATGGGTATAGGTTGGCACCATCAATGTGTGAATGTGTCAGTATGAATGGGGCTGTGACTGTAAAGTACTTTAGGCCTTTTATAAGGCAATACTGCTCCATATAAGTATACGCTATTAATTGTTTAGTCTCAATTGAACCAAATTATTTTGACAAAATATGGGGTTCCAGTTATGTAACCCTTGTGCTATCCTAGGCACTTTGATATTGGGAGTGGGGTCATCTAGACCCACTAGACAGAGCACTGAACCTTTTTTCTTCAATGATTTGTGATCTTCACTGGTTTCCATGGATTACATGAAATCCTCTCCACCTTTATCCACCTTTGTCACGGTAGGGATACCACGTCCATGTAAGGGTGGGGTCATCTTGACCCCATAGGATGGCACAAGGATTACGCCCATGAAAGGTTCTAACTGTCTGCAGCCAGTCTTTAGTCGTCCCCTAAATACGTTTAAAAAGCTGCTGATTTAGAATGATACCTTATCCATTTTTATTACAATGCACATTTTACAAGCCATCTCTTGAATTTAGAAAAAACAAAGTTCCAAAATGTGAAGCTGCATTCACACTGAACGCAATTTGGGTGTCAGAGGCGTCCAGTAGGTCACTGGTCACTGTACAGATGCGATCAGAGGTGCTGGGTGTGTTTTGAGGATTGGGCTAAGCGCGGCGGTGCGTCACCAGCACATTTCACGGCACATCCACAGTTCAAATATCTGACTTGTTGCGTCAACCAATCAAGAACTCAGCTTTGGATGTTGATGACGTGATCAGTTGGTGGAGTCCAAAAGTGACCGGAAGGAGAATCTGATCGTTCTCCTTGTAAAGCGTTGGCCCAATTTCAAACGAGAAGCTCTACCTCATCTTCAGGTTCGCTGGATTGCTTATTCTTCACATCACTCATCGATCAGTTAGTCCTCACTTTGAGCCAACAGCTAAAGTGCTCAGTTTCCTAACAGCCAATAATAATCAAATTCCTGCCTTTCCATTCATATAAATTCAAGCAATTGTATTTATAAATGATAAAAGGGTCTGAATGCCTCTCAGAGTGAATGTCTTTAGTGACCAAATGATAAACATAGATGAATCAATGCCCAACTGTCACGCTTCATCCAATACACCTTTCAATCACACTTTCAAGATTTCTCCTTAGTGAACTAAACTTCGTGACATTTTTTTCTTATTTGTATTGAAGAAAAAGAAAAAAAAAACATTCTAGTTTTATTTTTATTTATTCATTTTTTTCCCCTACTTGGTCAAATGCCAGACAGCAAGTCGTCAAACTGGATCACAAAGAGACGGAAGTACTGCTGAAAGCCACCGTCATTCTGCAGTAAAATGTAACCCTCTTCCTACCGAGTCTCTGAATGATCTCCCGAACCCAGACATGGCGACATCATAAACATTTATTTGGACATCAAAAGAGACGCAGCGGATGTGAATTTGAGGCGTGATTTGCGTTTGGTGTGAACGCAGCGTTACACTTCAGTGTCCTCAAAAAACCTTCTGAATCTTTCAACCCCCTTCCCTCTTTAAGTTCTTGGCCACGTGTAAGCCCATTAGTCATGGCTCAGAAACATTTTTTTATGCTCAACGTGCACCATTCTCTTTAAAAGGCCTTGGTGTTTTCAAGTGGCTGGTTCTAGAAGCATAAATGAACTACAACCATTTGAGGACTGCAGAGTTTATGAAGTGGATGTGTTCATAAGTGGCTTTTATTTTTCTTCCCTTTATTCTGAATTCCTTTTCATTTATTTTTTCTTCTTCTTACGCTTCAGTAAACGAAGAATAATTGCCTCAGAAAAAAAATAAATGTATTTCTTTTATAAAACACGCTTAACCAGCTCTTCAATCTTAACCTAAGAGAATTAAGGAGCTGGTGTCTTAGTCCAAAATTGCTGATCTGCTTTAAAATCCTTATTTATTTGGTTTTATACATTCCTGCACTGTGGGAGTATACTGAATCCAAGCTAGTTTAATAGCACAATTTTTCCACCTAATCAGCATACACAGAGGCTCAGTGAGAAACAACTCCGTTATCTAATCACATATCTAAATCACTGACAGTTTGTCTTCTCTGAGGAAATTGGAACAGGAAGTTAAATTTATTCCCATATCTATTTAAAAGACAAAGTAATTTTAACTGCAGAAGTTTTTCTAAGTGCACATCCTAACGGCAATCTACTGCTTTTGAGTTTAATCTGGCTCAATTTCGTCATGCCTTTATTGACTCTATTGTATATCTTTCCTGCCAACTGTGGATGATTGTTCTCTTGGTACAAGTTAGTGTGCCTTCGAATCCAACCCCACAATTTGTTTCATCAGGCAGGGGGAGGCAGATGTCATTCAATTCAAAAGAAATGCAGGGGCAGAGCTCACATTGTCTGTCATTTCCTTTTGGATCAAACTTGGGACTCAAACTGTGAGAAGGAATTTGTACCCGATGCAAAAGACAGATCAAGCTGCATGGAAAGGAGAAGGAGCCTTCAAGTGGAAACAAAGCTGCCGTCGTGGCGGTGCGGTGGATTTGTTCATGTACTGTATGTCATTTACATGTGGGAGACCCTGACAACTCTTCCAATCTGCACAACTACACGTTGTTTGGTTTGGATTTTTTAACATTAAAATAGTTTTTGTTTCTCAAAGTTCATTTTTGAAAGTTGTTTGGACAGAAAAAGCTTTGGAGACTTAGTGAGCAGTGAGGTTATTTTTAACTTCTAAATTCCTTTTAAATTCAGTGTTTTCTTGTTTATTGCATGGATTATGCTCTAAAATAAAATGCAACAGGTCAAATACATGAAGTTGGAGGGGTTTAAAAAACAATACCTACAGTTTGCGGATATTGCAAGGATAAAAATTGTTCATACATGAATATATGTGGAAATAGTGAGATAAGTTATGGTCTTTAGGGAAAATTTTCACTGAGGATGTCATAAATGAACCATTTAAACCGTCGAAGAAGTAGGAATAAACCATCCAAAGAACACCTAAATCATTGTGGAACATGAACCGTGTGTAATTATTGCAATGTTCATCTGCAATTCATTAGTAATTTGTGCATCAAATACGTAATTTGAACATGATGTGTGTACTGTATGATATTTAAAATACACGTTGGTGGTACATGCGTGAAAAGTCCATTAAGCATACATGGACATCTGTGGAACGGTTGTGGAAAGTCACAAATTTGCGTATGCATCTTGCAAAAATCCAGAACAATTGCATACGATTTTCAGGATTTTTCTGTGTAAATTATGTAAAATATGCATAAACTGTATAATTCTCACCCAATCAAAAAATTTGAACAGCTAAAAACTGAATTCTCGTAGTGATCCATCCGCCAGAACCCTCAACAGACATCTGCGCTCATCGACAAATGCAAGAAACATTTATGAATAGCGTTTATCATTCATTATCACGAAAGGCCAAAATTTCATACATGGAAATTGTGCAAAATGTGTGTGGTGGCTTCGGGACATGGCCTTAAGACTGTAAGACCCTTCACTACACACTTTCTAGACTTTTTTTATAACAGACAGAAACATTGCCACACTTTTCTCTCTTTTAAACACTCAAAGTTTTAAACTTTCATAGAAAAATGTCCAGTAGCATTGAATACAACCAAAGATCTGTCAGTGATCAAAGATTTGTGGTAAGCTGAATGCATTTTATACCAGAGATACGGCACAGAGGAGAATGACTGACAAGATCAACGCAGAACATAGTTCACAGAAAAAACAAAACATGTAATCTCACATCGTCACCAAAATGTATATGACAATTCAGGAAAGTCAAATTCACACCAAAAATCTCACAGTAGTGTTGCAGCTACAGGACTAATCAAAAGTCTTATTCACTCTGCAAAGCTGCTTTCAGATCAGTGCATTTATAGATCTTCTTCTTGCGTTTAGCAAAATCAATGCCTACTCAAGTGGTTATTGTAAAGGAGGTGTTTAGTGATGTCAAGTATGTTCAAAATCCCCACCTCCAGAATTATTTTTCTTGTCAAATGCGATGCACTATTCACTGAACTTCTTGGTGCGAGGGACAAGTACATCACAGTCATGTGTAGAAAAAGTTGATATTGACATTTGAAGCCTGTTTCCTCTGTGTCTTTAGTAGTAGATTAGCCAGTTGATGCAGAGAAACTGGTAAAACCCCACAGCAATCTATTTAGTAGACGCACGCATGCTGTATGACATGAATTGTAGATATGTAAATAGGGGTGGGCAAAAACGGGAATTTGGGAATCGATCTCATATGAAATCATTACAGGGCTAGAGTGCCGATGCTTTTTTCTTAAAATGATTGATTAAAGAATAATTTCCAAAATACCTTCTTATACAAGTAAAGTAAAAATAAAATAGGCGGGTATTTACTCAAATTGGGTTTTTGCCCAATCTGTCAACACTGCAGAAACGATAGAAAGTTTATGCACTTGCATAAACTACATCAGTAAATCCAAGCTCTTTACTGTACGCATTAAAGAAAAACTGTGATATAAGTATACAAAGTATCAATCTAATCACGCTAGTATCAATGCTATAGATACTCAGATTGATATGCCCACCCCTACTGGTTAAAACAAAAAGCAATCCCTCCTGGCATGGCTAGTTGCTGCATTCATGTGAATAGTGGAAATGCCCAATTTTTTAAGATACTTTTTAAAGAGAGCAAAATTCCACAGGCAAATAAATATCACTCAATCCTTATTTAGGGTTCGCCAAGAAATACTGCTGTTTGCACAGTGGTTAAAAGTCCAAACAGACATTTTTTATGGGTTTGCTTTACTCCATGGTATTGAATTAACAGCATAGAGTAGAGACTAAACACAACCAATGGGATAGTTCTAGAACAAATTAAACTGCAGCCCTTGACAATAGTCTGACATGTATTACTCACAAAGCGGGTGCTGTTTTCTGTGACTTGAGTGGTAATGCAGGATGCTTCCACCAATGCTGAACACATTTAGCAGCTGGTCGGCCTGTATATCTACACTGATGGTGGCCACTAACGTCCTCTAAATAGGGATTGAAGATGGGGTACAGGCATGGATGAAGGCTCTCATCCATGCCCCCAGAGCAAGGTCAAGACAGAGAATGGACAGCACAGGACAGATGGAGGACAAAAGCCAACCATGCACAAAGAAAATATCCAAGAAAACATTTGGCATTGGGAAGAAAGGATCAAATAGAAAAACATACTTTGCTTTATTTACCATGACCAGTTCCTCAGCACATCCAGGAGGACAAACATAGCAGCGCTGGAGATGCAATTGTTTATGTCTCAATAATCTTTGACTCTGGCATCCAAAGCATTTTCATGTTGTAAACATGTTTTCCTCAAACCAATTACAGAAGCCATTTGTGTGTAAAGTTGTGCCAGTTTGCATCTGCCTTTCAGAAATACAAAATTGTAGATGTAAAAAAAATAAAAATGTATGTAATCCTGTCTAAGGCTGGAAAATACCATTCCATGTACTGCTTTGATCTGTTTGTTCTACTTCTCCCAGTTTTTTTTTTTTTTTTTTTTTTTGTGCATTTTGCCAGAAATGCCACATAAAGATTAAGCACACGGCTTTGCCAATTTAACAGATTCAATTAGTGAATAATAAACTGCGAGATTCTCAACTGACCCAAAATTTTGAACAGCTCAAAGCAAATGGAGATGCCCTTGACGGACATCTGTACACATTGAGGAATGACAAATGCGAAGAAACAATTCTGGATTACATATATCAAGCATGTATCACATGAGACCAACATTTTCAACGTAGAAAATACGCAAAACGTGGCTGTGGCTGTGTGACATGACCATTAGCTGAATTTGAGAAAATCGTTTGTGACTTAACTGGCAAATGAAAAAAAACCATTGTCTTTACCTGGCAGGACAGACTTAAGCTCCTTTTGTGGTGCCGTTGCTTAGTGCCTAGTGGACAAGGCCGATATGGAACTAAAGGAGAAAGGTTTTCTTTATTCTGGTCAAAAGGCATATTTATGATTTCATTTCGTGGTTTGAATTTGATTATTTTAAGGAGAGGTGGATAACAAAAAAGATTATCTAAGGGTAGAGACCAGAACGTCAGCTTATTGGGAAGAAAAAACTGGAAAGTGACTCAAAATTTCAATCAGACTAATGATTTGTTGTTGTCTGTTTGTTGCTCTGCTGTGAAACTCTATTTGTCTTATTTGTATGTTGTTGTTTTTGATTTCTCTGATCAAGCAGCACAGTGGACATATGGGCGTCCGTGTGTGAAAAAACACACAGTTCTTTTGTTTGCTGTTTAAAATATTATTCTATGAAGGTATTTGTATACAGAGTTAACTTTGAAATAAAAAGATGCTGAAGCAAATATTTGCTGTCCCGAGTGTGTTTCCATTTATTACAGGCTCTTTTGCTTTTGTACACACACACACAGGATGAAAATAAATCAACCTGAATATCTGCTCAATGAAAAACAACATTTTGAAAGCGAACATGATCACAGCATTATCACTTTCTGCAGCACCATTCAAATGCTGCGCAGTTCCGTCCTGCTCTTTTCTTAGCACACCCTTTCCATTCGCCTCTTTAGGCACATTAGAGACAGAAGGAAATATAACGCCAGTGCAAAAAAGGGCGTTTCATAGTTCTCATCAAGGTATAATTAATTGCCTTAGAGGCGAAATGGAACCAAAATGTAAAAGGTCTTCTAGATGCCCCAGGGCTACACCTGGCCCCTATAGCCTTTTTTTGTCCATCTAAGATCTAAGATAATAGTCTTTTACCAGAGATGCTTATTAAAAAAATAGTTTTTTTAATATCTTTCCAACAAAATGTAAATACTCAGAAGTAAAAGTGGTGATAAAAACAAGTAATCAGGGTAAAGCTCACGTATAAAGGAACACTTTGAACAAAACTGATTAGTGTAAACTAATGAATCAGACAAGAAAAAAAACACATACAAATGTCCAAATGAAGATATTCATAGAAAATGAATATTGAAAACAAAACCAAAGTAAGCAAATGCACACAGTTTATGGTAGCTGAGTTAATATGATGCTTTCCATTATGAACCTACTTCTACATCAATAAAAAAGTAATGTCACATTAAAGGCAAAAACAGTTTTTCTCGCTAAATACTTTTTTAAAATTCTCTTATTTCCATTAAGCAAATGTATTATTGCAAATCCAATTTGTGCAGATTTACATTCAGTGGAAACGCAGCTACTGATGAGTCCACCAGTCACTCAGACTTCATCAACTGCGTTCACAGTAACAATGGAAATTGCTTGTAACACGCTGCACGATAGAAGCGTTTGCTGCCTTAGCATATTTGCAACACCTGTAACTTGTGTTTGCAACACGTAAAAAAGCAGACTAATACTGCTAAAAAAATGTTACTGTAATTATGCGAACTCCCAACATTGTTAAGCCCGATAGCATATTCACAATAACACCTAATTGGGTTTGCAGCAAAACGGTGCTCCGGGTTATAAGGCACACTGTATTTTTTGAAAGATGATGTGATTTTTAGGTCTGCTTTAAAGCACGGAAAATACAGTAAGTAAATGTAAATAACTGATTACAACTAACATAGGCAACAACACACAAGCACAGGTGTGTAAGAACAGAATGCTTTAGGTTACTTTAACCTGAGAGCTAGTAAATCGGTACAGATAAACACAGTCTTCGCTTGTACTCACACAAAAATGACCGGCTTCTTGTTTAATGGCCTATGTCAGGGGTACGTTAACCCATGGCCTGAGACATGCTGGCCTATAATCGTACATATCCACAACATTGAATATAGTATTGCTTTACTAAAAACAAAATGTTATTTGTTCTTTTCTTGTTTAATGTCGTGCCGTGCCATGACGTAAAAGCTCCTTGTGCTCGTTTTGGGGCCAGGGCTGCGGAGCTGATTGCAGGAGGACACGCGGGGCGGCTTCAATAAACACTCCGGGTCTGGAGTGATTTTCTGCCGGGGGCTTGGCGTGGCGCGGAGCGGGGAGCGGCCTTCTGGTGACGGAGAGTTTGCGCTGGTGTTTTGGACTCGCGTGTGCGGTGATGTGTGTTTCAGAGCAGGGGAGCTCGTTACGTCGCTCGCGATCGGTCATCTTCGGGCACGTGGGGGAGATTGAAGGGGAAGAGAGTGCTTCTTGAAAATCCATCAGCCAATCAAAATCCTCACCGAGAAGTACGGGACTTGATTGACATGCAGGATGGCCAATCGGACATCCTCTGACACATACGTCACTGCAGACGCGAGTTTAAATTCACTCAGCGCAAACTCTGTCATCAGAGCGGCTTTTTCTCCCCGCAGCACATCACGTCCCCGGTAGAAGTCCAGCAACCGGAGTTTATTAAAGCCGCCCCGCGTGTCTCCTCCTGCTATAAGCTCTGCAGTCCGATAAATACGAGCTCATCAAGGAAGCTGCGAGGCACACACGCTTTATACTGTTGCGGGTGTGTGCTGAGCGGCGCGCGTGCCACGAGAAAGAAGGGGGGGGGGGGGCGTGCAGGTGGAGATGGGGGTGTGAGCACGGAGCGGAGGTGTGTGCGTGAAATATATTGTGTGTTCGGAGGACGGAGCACTAAATAAAGAGTAGTCGTCGTTCCCAGAATAACTGTTCTGGAATCAGTTTTAATCCGCTCTGAAGGTTGAGGGTTCGAACAGGGAAGTGAACCCCGAAGGAGAACCGCCTTCGGCCCTGGAGGAAATCTCCCCTGCGCTTCTGACCGCGGTCGGAAAGACGAGAGAAAAAGAGAAGTCATCGCAGCGAAAGGTTCATCAATACGGAGCGAGCAGCGCCAAAAGCCTCATAATATGCCATGATGCTCCCCGCATTGGACCGTTTACAGCAGAGCATGAATACGATGGTTGCTGCTTTCTGTCTTTGTAATAAAACGCTTCATCTGTTAATACAAAAGTATCTTTATGTAAACTCACTGTGTAGTTTTTAATCATCAGTACATAAACAATAATGTTGAAATAAACATGTAACAAATAAACATGACGATGAAAAGAAAGAAGTACTTTTTAAAAAAAATCTTTTCTGGACCGTGATCTACACTCATGTCCTTGAAAATCGATCGCGATCGACTTAATGAGCACCCTTGATATAATATATACATGCATAATATATATAATGATGTCAAAACGGGTTGTGGCTCCGAGTGCTTTTTTTTTCATTAGGGGCGGTCCCAAATGGCTCTTTGAGTAAAAAAGGTTGCCGACCCCTGGCCTATGTCATGCTATTCTTAAGATTTTTATAAAAAAGGCTTAACAATAAATGCTTTAAATAAAGGCTATAATAGTAACATAATCCACAAATATGATAATATATTGCTTTGGAACACAAAAGAACAAATTATTTAATAAATTGTTTATTTCCTCTGTTCTTTTCCTTGTGGGTGTCGCCCATTTCATGACGTCATCCTAGAGCGGCCTTGGCAGCGTGTCAGTGTCTCGCCCACGAAAAAAAAAAATCCAAACTTTTGCAAAGATGGATGTGAATATTGTGTGTGTGTGTGTTAGCCTGGGGGCGGTGCAGCCGGCGACCGTTCTCACTGGTCTACGTCAGCTTGTGAGAACCCGCTGGTTTCCGTGCTCAGAGCCCAGAGTTTTAGAGGAATACTCAGAAATGCGTGAATGGATCAAATTGATGATTTGGGCTTTCTTTTCATGAGCAATGAAAAGTATAATAAAAGCTCCAAAAAGTTGATTTAACATGATATGAGCTCTTCAAAGCTTCAGCAAAAACTAAAGAAGGCCCCTGCTTCCCAACCATTGCTTCAGGTGGTTCATTTAAATGTTTTGCCTGTCCGCTGGCAAAATAAATAAATAAATATAGAAATGTCAAAGTGCCAGAAAACAGAGTTTAGCAAACGAACGGCTTTAAAACATAACTACTGAATTAGTTTGTCTCTCATATGAAACTTTTAGCTGATGTTAAAAAGGTGTTTGTTGTTTTTTTTTTCTTGCATTTTTTTTGTTTTACCTTGTTTACTGAGTTTACTTTGCTCTGAGGTATTTCTTTTTGAATGTTTATGCAATCCACCACATTTCTACTTTCTAACTTTGATATTTTGCATTTAGAAACCCATCTATAAAAAATAAATAAAATAACATAAAAATATTGAAAATGCTGCAGTTTTCAGTTTGGTTTAGAGGAGTTTTTATTTATTTATTTTTTTTTTGAGATTTTCCACTTCCTGAACAGCTGGTGTAGACTCTGACTGTCTACCATCTTGCTATAAGGTTTGATGAGTTATCTCAGACAGAGATGAAAGCTGAAGAGTGAAGTCACATACATTTAACCTAAAATCTTTTTCTTTCATTGGGATTCCTCTGAGAACTACAGCAGATCATGTTAAATTAGCCAGATAAAGGTGGACTGCAAATTGGTTCACATGGCTCCACGCAGCTCAGACCTGTGTGCTGAAAAAAAAAATAAAGCCAGAATAAGAAATGTCTGATAGAGACACGAAGCTGTAATGAGGATTTTATTTCTCAAAGTCTTCAAATTAAGCCATGGAGTTGCGATGCTTATTATGTGCCTCAGAAGCCTCATCAGGTTAGCCGCACCAAGTCTTCATTTGCGGCTCACTCTTCAGTTTATGCAAAGGTAGCAAGTGCCTCAGCAGTCAGAGGTTATTATATTTCATTTTTTTCTGGTCGTAAGGACCCCCAGACTGACATACTGTCATGATTTCCCGCTCTAAAAAACCTGGCTCTGCAGAGCACTGACTTTGAGTCACAGTCATTTGAACCAGATGTGTTGGAGCAGGAAGAAACATGAAAGCTGTGGAACTAAACAGGTTATCAACATGTAAACATGATTTCTTCCAACCCTAACTAGGGTTTCCAGTTGATATTCTGTAGGGTTCTGCTTTCTCACCGCTGTCAGTTTCATTAACTGTATTACAATCAAAGTAGAATTTTACTAAGTTTATTATAATAAATTGGAAAGAAGCTAATGTTATGGACATGTATTTGATTAAGCTGTCAAAGTTTTGAAAACATTGCCTTCCTTTAGGTAAAAATGTTCAAAATAAAAGTAGATTTTAACACCATAAAAGTAGAATAAGGCCAATGTTAAGGTGACTTTCCTATTGAAGCCTCCTGAGGAGCCGATGGGTTTGTTTTAGTGTCTGACGTGCTTCTGTCAGTTTAATCTGTTTATTTCCAAAAGTAAATCAGAGGGGGAAAATAATAAATTGACTTTGATTGACTTGGTGAACATGACTGAGCAAGGACTGGAAAGTAACTGGTGGCAAAAAAAGAGGCGTAAAAATGACGAAAAAAGCTGTCAAAACTTACTGGTCGTAAGGACCCCCAGACTGACATCCTGTCATGATTTCCCGCTCTAAAAAACCTGGCTCTGCAGAGCACTGACTTTGAGTCACAGTCATTTGAACCAGATGTGTTGGAGCAGGAAGAAACATGAAAGCTGTGGAACTAAACAGGTTACCAACATGTAAACATGATTTCTTCCAACCCTAACTAGGGTTTCCAGTTGATATTTCCTTTCTGTAGGGTTCTGCTTTCTCACCGCTGTCAGTTTCATTAACTGTATTACAATCAAAGTAGAATTTTACTAAGTTTATTATAATAAATTGGAAAGAAGCTAATGTTATGGACATGTATTTGATTAAGCTGTCAAAGTTTTGAAAACATTGCCTTCCTTTAGGTAAAAATGTTCAAAATAAAAGTAGATTTTAACACCATAAAAGTAGAATAAGGCCAATGTTAAGGTGACTTTCCTATTGAAGCCTCCTGAGGAGCCGATGGGTTTGTTTTAGTGTCTGACGTGCTTCTGTCAGTTTAATCTGTTTATTTCCAAAAGTAAATCAGAGGGGGAAAATA
The DNA here is from genome assembly GCA_023969325.1 of Oryzias curvinotus. NCBI lineage: Eukaryota > Metazoa > Chordata > Actinopteri > Beloniformes > Adrianichthyidae > Oryzias > Oryzias curvinotus. The sequence goes on along the minus strand of CM043709.1, from coordinate 2,518,536 downwards.
ATAAATTGACTTTGATTGACTTGGTGAACATGACTGAGCAAGGACTGGAAAGTAACTGGTGGCAAAAAAAGAGGCGTAAAAATGACGAAAAAAGCTGTCAAAACTTACTGGTCACTAAAAACTGTTCACATGAGAATACAGAAGAAAGTGAAAAAAAGTTATGGTTCTTTATGTAAAATGTTCACAGATGTATCAAGAATGAACTACGTTAAAACCACAGAAGAATTTCCGCGGAAGAAGTACAAATAAACCACGCAAAGAATGCTTAAAGCAGTGCTTCATTGAATGTTTTTTATTTTGACATTCGGAGCACTGGGCAGAAATCCCATTGCGTCAGCACCAAGGTCAGCACGTCACGATACTCCTAGATTCCCCCGGTTTGCACCAGTTCTTAGTTAGCTGCCAGTTCATTAGACATACCTGGAACAGTCATGGAAAGCCACAAATGTGTTTATGCATCCTTCAAAAGAATCATACACAATTGCATATGATTTACGGAATAATTGTGTACAAACTACGCAAACATGGACAATACACAAACTGCACATTGCAGCAGTTTGACACGGCCTTAACATAGGTGTAGGATTGGGAATCTTTCTCCCGAAGTGTGTGTAGATGGATTTGTTGTCTTCTACATTGTTGTTGAGCGCTGACAAGATGACATGAATGCTTTAGGTGGTTTTCTGAGTTCTTCATATATGTATACAATTTTAATCTGTAATATTCAGAGAGGATCCACCATACACAGGATTTAGCAGCCCAGCTCCCAGCGACAACTGCAAACATTTATGATAGCCAAATAAAATAACGTTTTGTTTTCTCCCGAGGAATGAAAAAGGGGGTTGCTATAATCAGTGCAGCTGCCATGGGGATTTCTTTGAACTCCCCACTGACTTTAAAACTAACAGGCCTCTGATAACGCCTTTTAATATTTCCCGCTGTGAGAAACTGCATACCACTACTGTGCCTATGTTTTAATCAGAGCATGACGGGTAAATGTTTCCCAGCTGAGATTGTGGCACGTTACAGGTGCCGCTCTAGGAAAACCATGTCCAAGATAGTTTCACTTCTTTGATTTGAAGATCCATGAGTTAATAATAAATAATCATGATTCCATATGCTTTTTATCTGATCTAGCTGCTTTTGAAAGCTTTAACCATAGCCTTCAGGTGGACAATTTCAAGTCTCATCATCCTTAGCATGTGTGAACATATTCCTGTGAGGTTAAAGTCACTTGGCCATCCTGGCAAAGGGCAGATAGAAAAGAAAAACATTTAACGTATGTATGTGTGTATGTGTGTGTAGTATGTTATTAAGTGTGTGGGTGTACACACACTGCACAAAGTGGGTGGCTGCCCTTGATCCTTTATTTCCTACCCCATCCTTTAAAGGAGGAGCCAATGACTGCTGCAGAGGTGGTATTTGTGTCCTGGGTGGGTTGATCCCTTGGAAGCGGTGTTCCCCTGTCCAGGCGGTGCTGGAAGTCACTAAGATTAATAAATTGAATGTCATAATATCTGAGCCAGAGACAGGGAGGTTCTCTGTGCCACTGGGAGGCGGGTCTTGGATCTTCACCTGCATGCGTGGTGGTGCAGTGGTTACCGCTGTCGTCTCACAGTGAGAAGGCCGTGTTTGGATTTTCTCCGGGCACTCCAGCTTCCTTCCACAGTCCAAAAACATTCTTCATAGGTTATTTGGTCACTCTAAAGTGTCCATAGGTGTGCATGTGTGGATGTTACTGTATGCCCTGCGACAGACTGGCGACCTGTCCAGAATGTGTACCCCGCCTTTGCCCAAGAGTAGCCGGGACAGGGTCTGGCAGCCCCGTGACCCCAACGGGATACAGCGGGTTAAGGAAATGGATGGATGAATGGATGTGTGATATTATGCCTTCCAATTGCGCCCTCCTTCTTTGTGGGGTGTTGACCCTTTCCTCTGGGGTTATTATGTGGGGCCAGGAGGAGTTGCTGGGGGAAAACTCAGGACTCTTGAATAGTGGCAGGCCTCTCATATAGGACCTTTGAGCAAATTCAGGAGATATTAGGAGGTCTAATCTTTGCACCCACCCCTATCCTCTTGTTTTCCAGATGCCAATGTTCACCCTGGTCCTACTTTGTATGGCTGACATCGTGTTGACTGGGTGGGAGGATGTCTTCCAGCCCCTCCTCTATGGGAGGTCTGGGGGGGCTTGGCTTCCTGTGATGCTACAGTGATGAGGTCTGGGGCTCCCACATCCTCCTCCACATTCAGTAACATCACTGTATGTTTCAGTAAATAAACTGAACACGTATGTCTGCTTATTATTAAATTATGCATGCATTTATGTGCATGTTAGCATTTACATGCATGTGCGGGTGAGCTGGTTTGAATGTGTAGTGGGCTGAGGTGTGGATTTGTGCAAAACTGTGTATGTCTGCAGGTCATATATCTATATCTGCACTTATTTGTGTTTGTCTGAATGTCTATTTAAGCTAAAAAAAAATCCTGCTTTTCTGTGAACATTATTAATTTATACAGGACGACATTAAATATCAATCAACAATTTTTCTATTTCAATGTTTTCTCTTTCCTTTATCTGTAATTTTTTTCTGCATTTTATGCCCCTTGTCCCTGCAATAACCTCCCTCTTAAAACTCTCCCTTTTTCACACAGTTCAGAATTAAAACAAACAACAATAAAGGACCAAAAATAAAAAATCTGTCTTAAAATGTAAAAATTTCGCTTAATTGTCTTTATTGCAGTCATAAATCATGAAAGAGATGCAAATATTCCCTAATATGTCAGTCAATAGAGCCATCAAGTGGAGAAGCAGATGGGAGCTGTTGCTGTAATTTCCGTTTTGGATCAAAACAACAGGAGCTCATGAATTTGTGCAGCAACCCCGTTCAGCAGAAGGCTGAGGCAAGCAACGACTCCTCTGATAACTGCATGCCTCTTCGCACTTTGACAGCGGTCATCTCTCAACCAGCGCGCAGCTGCCTGCTGGCACAAATCAGGCGCACGCAAATATAATCAGGCGCACATGAAAGCAAACCCACCCACAGGAAACTGACCAATGAAACGCTTCGTTTTACTGCAAAGCTAAGATTTTCCCATTTGTTTCAACTGTTTCATGGCGAGTTGTGAAAATGTCAGCTCTCTCTGTGATGCACTGTGTGTGAAAGTGTTGTCATGGTGAAAGACTGTTTTTATTTATAAACGCTATTTAATTAAAACATATATACATATTTAAAGGAGGATTTAAGCAGAGACTAAAGAAAGCTTCTGCTTCCCAACCGTTGCTGCAGGCCAAGCAATCCCAGAGGCTCCTCAAACCCCAGTTTGAGAAGCACTGGTCCATACATCCTCCTTTTCTACAGAGAACATAGAAAAAGATCTGACCTACATTTTACAGCTCATTAACTATACAAAGACTAGCTGCAGAAAATATCCCCACAGAGAGCATGATTGTATTGTCTCCAGGCTCACTTCCAGAAGCAAACTCACAGTGCCTGCTCCACACAGACCAGGGGCGCAAGCTACACCAAAATACACAGAGCTGCACCCATAATGCACCGCACTGCACCTTAATCCACTGAGGTACACCGGCACATCCAGGGTATACAGAGCTACACAACAAATGTCCATAGTATGCAGATCTAAACTGGGATGTTTACACTGAAACACGTGTGGAAGGGTAGATTTGGAATTCTTCTTGACTTGAAACCCAGGATGAACACAACGAAGGAAGAGAACAATCTCTGAACAAATGAAAGGAATACAGTGGAGGTAACTCACAAAAAACACAGTTTACGGGTGGCCGTAGTGCAGCGGCAGGGCGGTCGACCCATGATCGTAAGATTGCAGGTTCGATTCCCGCCTCGCACGCCCATGTGTCGAAGTGTCCTTGGGCAAGACACTGAACCCCACCTTGCCTCTGGTGGGAGGTTGGCGCCAGTGTTGGGCAGCGGAGCCGCCGCCAGTGTGTGAATGTGTGTGTGAATGTGTGTGTGCATGGGTGAATGGGAGTGGGACTGTAAAGCGCTTTGGGCCTTCGTAAGAAGGTAGAAAGCGCTATATAAGTATACGCCATTTTACCATTTACTAAAACCAAAGGCTCAACAATTAAAGACTCACTCAGATCGGAATTGTGTTTTTGGTTTTCTTGTAGCATTTTTCTAATCATGGAGGACATATGTAAAGAAAATTCCTGAGGATTTTTTTTTTTTCATTTAAATCGTTGTGAATGAGAAGCAGATGGAAAAAATGACGCTGGTAAAAGCCTGTAGGTGCTACTACGGCAACCCACAAGGTCCCTGATCCGCTCCTTCCAAATTCATCCACTTGCAGACAAATAGATCCATCAATGTCTCTGTTTTCATCGTCTGAACTGGCTCAAAACTGGATGGCTCCAAAATTACTCGCATTTTTTGTTGCGCCACTAATGTTAGGTTGGGGTTGTGAGAGGCTGTCAGCTAGCGGGAGAGATGTAAACAGATGAATGATGGGAAGGGGACGGGCTTACTCCACAGCTCAGAGGCACATTTCTTATGAACTACTGCCGATCTGCAGAAACCATGTCCTAGAAAATGACACCGTTTGTTTTTTATGTGGCTTAACAGCATAATCATAACTAAAATACCACTGGGAATGCGTTTACATTTAAATCAAAAGCTAATTGGAGCGGGACTTTAAAGACTAAACCCAAACAAATGTAGATATTGGTGGGTGTGTTGCATGTCATCCCACAGAGTTATGAAGGCAACTAGTGAAGTTGCAGACACATTCGTTTAACCGTTTGAGCCTCACGGTGGGTATTTATGAATCGCTGAAAATAAAACAAAAAAAAGCATCTTTCCCTTCAGCCAGATGCAGCGCCCCCACCACCACCCCTACCTCCGCCCCTGCGGCTGTTGCTCAACCATCATTAGCCGATTAATGTTTCCATGCTGAGAGTGTTAATTGACATAATCTACTCTCCACACGCGTGATCTCCGTGGACACATTCAGTCCCCCTTACAGCCAGAGCGGACTGCCCCCCCACCACCAACACCACCCTGGAGTAATGGCAGCCAACAGCCAGGAAAGAGCTTAGCAGGGTCTGTCCTATGCTGTAATTATATTAATAAAATGAGTCTATGTGACATATATGATCAATTAAAAGTAAAAATTCATGAACATTGATAGCAGAAGACTTTACAACCAACACACACACACACATGTTGCACACTGTTATAAACCATGTAGGATATGAGCATGCTCAGTTCAAAGAGACATGCAGAGTAACCACCAATAACACCAGTATGATAATTATAGCTAAATATGATGAACTGTTACTGTACATTGAAGTCTTTCTTATTTACAGATTTTTTGTATTTCAAATTTTAAATAAAGTTTAGCTGTTAAAAAGTAAAATCATTTGTTATGTCCTGCGTTGCTCTTTATGTTTTATATGTCAAACACAAACAGATTATCTAAATTATGCATTTTATTGTCAAAATAATCAGAATTAGGACTAAAAACACATGTGCCAGAATATGTTTAATCACTTTTTCTTCCTGCCAAACAGTAAAATATTTTTATGTTGGCACATTCAAGTTAAACTTTGCTTCATTCACCTTTAAAAAAAGCTGAAAACACTAAAATACTGAAAACAAGCGAGAATATGTCATTCAAATGTCTAACTTTGCTATATCTCTTAGCAAACTACAGAAAGAAAATGCACATGTTTTATTTTGCATTTCATATTAAGATTATTTTTCATTACAAAATGCATTTAAACTCAAGATTTCTTATGCAAGTAAATAAGAAAGTGAAATCATGGAAGAAAAACAAAATATTTAAAGTTTTATTTAGCTAAAGATAAATACTGTGGGTTTATGGCTGATTCTCACCCACATTGTCACGCTCACTTAAATTCAGTCAGACTTACTAGAGAAGAACTTTGTGGAGGGCAAATGATTAGTTGCAGCTTTCTGACCAAACAAATTTGTCAGAGCTCCACTACACTTTCATTAACAAATCCTAATAATTCCAGCTTTTTTTCCACATCACCCATTAGATTAACCGATTGACCTGCAGGATAGCTACGCTGTCTGCATTCATTTATGATGTTGAGCAATAAATAAAATAAATACATGTAAGTGGAGATGCATTATGTGCAGAGGTTCCTCCGGCTGCCTTTAGCAGACTGTCATTGGTTCCCCAATGAGAAATCCAGACTTATATTCATTCACAATTATAGAAAAGCTTTTTGGTATGGAAACATAAACTGCAAGGACTTTTACTCCATCCTGATCTGTAGCCTTTTACAACAACTGGTTTGATTTTTGAAATTAAAAATCTTGTCGGGGTAAAAAGGTGGAGACTCGAGGACAGGGGAAAAGTCAAAATGGAGTTCAATAACAAAGAAAATACAACAACAGAAAATCAACAATACAACTAGAGAAGCTTTAAAAAAAAAAAACAAAAAAAAAAACAAACTGGGCACGTAGAGTCTGCAATATGAGGCTCCAGAAACACATGGACTACTTTATCTCTCCATTATGGGTCTTTGGGTTTGAGAAAAAAAAAGATAACATTTAAAAAAATAATAAGGTTTTTGTAGTTTATTAGGTTTAGTAATTTATGAATAATTTTTTTCCATGTCAAAAAACCTGAGCAAAATTCTGGTAAATGGTTGATTATTAGAATATACTTGTAAAGCACGTTATTCTTATCATCTGTTGCACAATTGGGTCTAGTATATGAGCTCATAACTGCATTTAAATGCTTAGATAAAAAAAAAAAATACACCAATGTTGTCGTGAATATATTTGATAGTAAAAGAATAAAAAAGGATGAAGGTCCAACAATGTTTTAATAGTTAATGCCACAATTACTTGACTTTTTTTGCATTTGTAATGAAGTAAAACTTCCGGAAGAGAATCTTATTTGACACACAGAGTATTTTATTGTGAAAGGATCTTGTTGCTATTAAAAGTAAGTTAGAATTCTTAAATAAGCAAAAAAAAAAAAATAAAACACTATTATAATTCAAGTAATGCAAATATTTAAAGCTTTGTTTTTTAAATGACTGTCTTGATGGCCTAAAAAACATTGACTTAGTGTAATTATCTAAAAGGGGATGTGGGCTTGACCCAAATGGCTCTTTTAGTGTGAAAGGTGGCAAACCCCTGCACCAGAACATGGCAACATCCAAAATGCACCAGCACTGAAGGCTAAGAAAGGTGTTCTTTAAATACAAGACTGAAAACGAAGAAAGTGTGCCAGCAGCTGTGCACTGCAGCACAAAGAAGCACGGGTGAGTGGGCAGAACATCTGGGAGGAGCTGCAGCCAGTCTGCACAGACAATGACGTCAGCAGAGAAAATCAACCATACAAAGAAAATGAACTAACACAACGTTTTTAACGATGGCTTTTATTAAAACCATTACACTGAAAGGATTTGTTTGTCTGCTTTTGAAAAACCCCATCACTGGAACTGAAAAGGTTGCTTTAGTTTTATGAACTAAAATAAAATACTAAGAATAAAATGCCAACAAAACAAAAAAAACACACTAGGGTTGACAGACAGATGAAACAATAGACAGACATACGTGAAAAGGAAAAAAAGAAGATGAATGCGGCCTCAACAGGACCAAAACCAGTGACTAGTGGCAAATGGGTACGGTCAGGAATTATTATTATAAAATATAGATATATAAATAGATGACAAGTTAGGATGTTAAGACACTTTTCTATGCATTTTAAGGGCTTGGAGAGCACGCCCAGACTGTGAACCCCCTGATATTCTACCTGCACCCCAGTGGGGCTGGCTAAATCTGGGTCTGCTACATTAGGATCCTGGTAACAACTAGTGCCACAGATCAAAAGGGTTTTTTTTGCCTTCCAAGTGCAAGATAGCCAAACCTGGGGGTTTGTCTGTAGACTACAACCATCACAAAATTACAGATGGAGGGGAGAGAAAAAAAGAGGATAATATCAAAAAGACACTAAAATTAAGTTAAGAAAGGAGGGAAGAATTGATTTTTTTCCTGACATTTTTAACTGAAAAAGTTAAGAACTCGTCAAAGAGACTTGAAAAAGAAGAAAGCAAGCATGTCTAATACATACACTGGTTCCTTTATCTGTTTCCAAGCAACAGCCTGCACCCCAGGCGAGAAAGATGAGCCATAGAGATAAAGTGATCGAATGAAAGATAGCAATGGAAGAAGCAGAAAAGGAGAAATATTGGAGTACACACTCCAAAAAGCAAAAAAAAAAAGGAAAAAAAAGTGATTGGTCGAGATTTTGGGAGACTTGAGTCTAGTGGATGTTCAAGCTTTTTGTATCAACATATCTTAAAGAACACATTCACTTCCAATGCTGCTTGGTTTTTCTATAAAAAATACATCTATGAACTGTTCCTTTTTAAACTGCTCTCTTTCAAATATGTGAAGGCCTTTTGAGTAGAGGTACACTTCATTACAAGGGAAGCTACTAAATACCTCAGACAAGACATGAATGTCTATCTATCTATCTATCTATCTATCTATCTATCTATCTATCTATCTATCTATCTATCTATCTATCTATCTATCTATCTATCTATCTATCTATCATGAGCTATTAATGTATAATTCTGATTGATTAAAGCACATGCTAATGCCATACAACTACTCTCAGCTCAGCAATGGAGTCCACATTTACATCAACACAATCGATCCAGTGAGACCGTCATAGTTAAAATAAAAATGAAACAAAAAAAGAGCGAAAATGTAAGAAGCTTTTTCTCTGTGACGGTTGTTGCTCACCTTTCGGCATATCTCGTCAGGGGTCGCAAATGAACCAGCTATCATTGATCCGCACAGGTGGTTTGGCAGAGAATTTGACATTGAAAGGCTTTTCTGACACAACCCTGGATTTTATCTGGGCTGGAGACTGGCACAGGGAGACCCAGGCTTGGGCCACCCTGAGGCTACACTTTCTCTGTGACAGAAACAGTGAAATTAAGAATCAGAGTTTATTGGACAACGTGTAGAAACACGGAATAATGAAAGGGTATAAAAGTCACAAAATGTCAACTTTTAAGGAAATTATTAAACAATATATTCAAGAAAATACATCTTGTTTCACTTTTGAATGTTACAAGAGTAAAGTAGTGATAAAAGAGATGCATAAAACAAAAATGGCAAACATCTTGGTATGGAAAAAGAGAAAAAAAGAGATTTGTTGTTCGTCGTGCTACAGAAAATGATGACCTCAGAGGAAATAAACTCTTAGAGGGGGGATAGAGATCTACTTTGAAAAGTATACTATGGATAGAAAAATTACAAAGTTATAATATTCGGAAAATGTTGTACATCTTAAGAAAAACACTGTAACTATGTCGGAATTCCTTGACTACATATATATATAGTGCGTTTGCCATTTAGTAGAGCTATCGTAATCGAATCTAATCTAAATTCCAAAATCGAGTGCCCTAGAAATTTCCCTGAAGTCTCTGTGAAAAATAGTGTGCATTGATGCTCACTCGACTGGCTGGATATAGACCACAATGCATTGCGTTTGAACAATTTTTGCGAAAGAAATGTGTTTAAATGTATTTTCTAAATTAAACACAGTGGATTCATAAACATTTGTTGTAAAATGTAAGTTTTTACTTTATAAAATCATTGATGTCTTATTAGCCGTTTAAAAAAAAAAAAAGACTGAGCATGGTGTCCGAATTGCTTCTAAAATCCAAGGCACTATTTTGTTTGTTTTTTTAGCAGTTAGGGAGTAGGTTGGGAATTTGGCCATAGCCAACAAAAGATGTAAAGGGTTAAAGGTGGGCTTGCCCTGAACTTCTGCTTGGCTTAGGCACCCGGGGCCATTACAGGTTTGCAAACCTGGTTGCAGACGTCATAGCAACCAAAGCAGTGAGGCTCCTAAGACTGTATTGATGAATGTTTGAATAGAGATGTAATTTAAGTTATGTTGTTTAATAATATACACAGTTAACAGGGGGAAAAAAAGTATCTCCTTTAGGTAAAAAGTAAGCATTTGATTAGCTTTGCTGTAAAAATATATTACTTTTTTTTTAATTAAAGCTTTTTGTGTAGCGCTCTGAAACAACCTTGAATGTGAACTGGTGCTTTATAAATAAAATAAACTGAAAGGGAAAAAAAAACCAAACCTGTGTGGCACACAAAACTGGTCTGATATTTTCCCAAAAGGCTTTTTAGGCCGAAGCAGATTGAAAATGGAACCAAATATTGCACGGGTAATCTTTTGTTGTCACTCCCAAAAGGGGGATTGTTTAAAACCAAACAAGGCCGCTCATTAGTTCGATTTTCTTTCTCCTCATTGTATTTTGATGTTACTTTTTATTTATTTCGTTTGTAGAAATATGGCAAACAGATTCACAAGCAGAGCACATGTTAAAGGTACATCTGATTCCTCTATAATGATGCTTTTTTAATTTTTAAATCTGCATCTGTTCATGTAGAACGCTATTAAAGGCAAGGGCATTTGGTTACTGTGGTAACTGTATGCACAACTTCAACAAGCAGTTCATATTTTGAGTTTCTAATTAACATTTGTTGAAAATGCACAAATAACTGTAGATTTTAGCGGATTTAAATGCTTTATATAGAAATGAAAAATAACAACAAGCCTCCTCTTTTCTTTAGATTTCACACTTGTTCCTTTACCGGTTTTCAGCAATCTGAAGTAGTGACCCACCAGAGTTAATGAATTGTAAACATTCTCCAGACAAGACAAATCAACTAAACACCCAAAATTACAATTTCAAGATGCTCAAAATGAAAATCACAAACACCTATCAAAAATGACAATTTTACTAGCGTCTTTTAACCCTATAGCTTGCACTGTGCAGTAGCGGTTAGCACTTTCCTCTCAAAGCGAGAAAGCCCTTGTTTGAATCTCTGCTGGGTCCTTTCCGTTAAAATTTTCTAAAATGTTAAAATGTTCTCCCCATGGGTGCCTAAGGTGTCTCCGGCTTCCTCCGACTGTCCAAAACATGCCTCAAAGGTTAACTGGTGTCTAAACATGCTTCTTATGTGAGTGTGTGTAGTTGTTTGCCTCTGTGTTGCTTTGTGATGGACGTGCAACCTGTTCAGAATGTACCCCGCCTTTGCCCTTCAGTAAATGGGTGAGCTCCAGCATACTCGTCACCCCAATGAAGCAGGTTTGGAAAATGGATGGATCTATTAAATCCCTATTGTGTCCAGATATTATTTCAAACTATCACCACTGCAGAGCAAACTACTATCATCAGTCAATAGTATTGGACCAGGAGGGCTCAACTTAAAAAAAACAAAAAACAAAAAACACTTAAATGAAAATGTTGTTCTTGTGGCATTGTCTTCTTCATGATGGAGGACATATAGAGAGGAATTTAAGCTCAAAATTGCATTTGTGAGTATTTCTTTATTTAAAATCCTTGTGAATCAGAAGCAGACCAAAAACATGCTGTTCCAACGCATCCAATGTGCGTCTTTGTTTTCCTCGTCTGAACTGGAATGTGGCTCAAAGCAGACGGGAGGAGAGCTCTCATACTTTTGTTGTACTGGTAATGTTACGTTGGGGCCGTAAGCTAGCAGGAGAGTGTATGAACAGAAGGATGACGGCAAATGAAGGGCAACAGTCCTGCCCACATTTTACAGGTGAATTTCTAAAAAATGTGTGCGGCTCTGCAAAACCATGTTCTAGAAAAGACCACTGGGAATTATTCTACAATAAATAAAAAGATGACTGGAGTGAATCTTCATAGCAGTATGAATGAGAATCTTGTGGACATAGCACTACATTCTTGTTGCCAAATAGGTAACAGACCGATGATTATTATTACTAATTATACATAATTATTTACCAGCCAAAGTAATCAAAATTTTATTTTTGGCAGATACCAGTAACTTCTGCTTTACTGCTTGACTTTTCTTTTATCATAAATGCAGGGACTTTGGGTCTTTTTATTCCTGTAGAATCACAGTTTGGTGCAACTAAGAGTCTGCTTTTATTAAGGCGGATTTCCATTCATCCGTGGTCATTGTTGCGTTGACACAAAAAAATAGAACAGTTTATTAATCAATCAGAAAGTTGACATCGCCTTCGTGTCTTCGTCATGTGTGTGGTCAACGTCTGTCCCTCCCCCCTGTAACGCAAGCTTTACCCAGGAGTTCTATATCTGGTCCATTTACGTGTTAATTTTGTTGCAAAAAAAACTGGAAACAGTTTAAATTAAGGTTTCAACTTAAAAGCTTCCGTTGTACTTCAAGATAAAACTTCAAGAGGATCAAGAGGGGTTGATCCTTTAAGTGTTGGATAAGCCAAGAGAGCGGGATGAACTACTTGACATAGGGGTGACGGGACAAACCACTCCTCTGGGATCCAGAGGGGAGGGGGGATGGACCGGAGACGCAATGGAGTTGATGTAAACTAAGTGACGGTTGTGAGACGGACTCCTCATGCAACACAACGAACACGCACCGCAGACAGACCAGTGCAAATTGAGGGTTATTTTTACCGTATGACATCGCAACATGCTGTACGACTCCAGGACCATGTCAGACAGAAACAAGCAACTAACTGAGCCGTTTCCCTACATCCATCACAGAACATTTCTGTACCATTAAAAGGAGAGAACTTGACAGTTTGAGCCTGTCAACAGTTACTAAACAGTCTATGATCAAATGGAAAAGTTGTACACATTTAGCCAGACAAACTAGTCGTTTGCCTATTTTATGTGGTTGAGCTTTTTCATTCAAATAAAAAATATATATCTATATATATTTAACCCAATTTGACCTTGAACACATACCTGTAATGTGCTTCTGCTGCATGTGTGTGTGTGGTTGACAGCATTGCCGGGTTATTTAACCTTGATGCCAGCGTGGCAGCCAGCAGATGGTTGGTGACACTTCCACTGGAGCCTCTGGGTTCAAAACCACACACTTTTGTGTCACAGCCATTAGTGGCTTAGAGAGTTGCTGTCTGCTTTCTATCAACGCACACTGGGCTGAAGCTGGGATAAATAAGCCTACGTGCCAAAAGCCTGGCGCATTTAGTCCTTAATAAGCACTTCAGATGCGAGGACATTTCAGTGCGAGTCTGCAGAACACAATAAATGAATGAATTTCATTACCTTTGGTAAAAAAATCCACCTGAATTGATGTCAAGATATCACATTTCCACAGTTTGGTATTTACATACCCTGTTTTCCATTTTTAGAGGTTAAATCGCAGAGGGTGAATGTAGAGCAAGTTCAAATGTCCATAAGGGCTCATTTATTTCTATGCAAATCCAGCCTTTAGAATGCGTTTTCAGAATGTGCTCAGAATTGTTGGTTATGGGAGCACTTAAAGGGTTAATATATAAGTGGCATCAAGATCAGACTTGTTAACTTACAGAGAAAGCGTGAATCTAGCTGCACAGACCGATCATATCTGAATCTCAACAGTGATTTTTAACAGTCTGCTGAAAACACTGGAGCTGGGTTTATTTTTAGCCAGTCAAAGGCTTTTAAGATAAAAGCTGCACTCAAGATGTACAAAATATATGTATATTGTGGTTTTTTTCCCCCTTTTTCTTCCTTCTCCTTTCTTTTAGTGAATATTGTTTGTGAGACTGAGAAATACGGAAAGACTCTATTTGGGATGGAGATGGCATCTAAAGATAGACGCTGACTTTCAGAGGCGAGGATGGGAAATGTGTCGTTTCGAAAAGATCTAACGTACGATCTGAGCCTGAATCAAGACAGGAGATAACAGAGATTATAAATAAGCAATGATCCTCTCTGTATCATCTCAGCCTTGTTTAGATCTTCCTCACCTCTCACTCCACTTACTTTTAGATGTAGTCATGTTCCTTGCTTCCTTGGGTTTCTTTCCACATGCCGATTGTATTATTTATTTCTTTATTTTTTGCACCCTCTCCCAGCAGTGCAGGTTTTCTGCCTTACATCCTTGTGCTGATTGACACATCTTCTGTACCACATCAGCCACCATGTGCTCCAGAAAATATGGTTGCTTCCAAGAGGACATGTGGGGATCGTGTTGGCTGTGTTTTTTTTACACCCGCGTCCCCTGCATTCTTTTAAAATCGCTTCTCCATCCCACGCCTCTGCTGTTGCAGCACTGTTGTGCCATTAAAATGATCCCTGCTATCAAACTAATAGTCTTCATTTCTCAAAGCTGACATGAACGTAAAGACAACTTCATGTGAAAACATGCATTTTATCTACACATTCTGTGATTGCTTACACATCATTGGACACAGGTGGTATTTTGTGGTTCCTCAAATTGAAGCAAATTGGTGGTGTGGCATAGGAAGCACCCACCAGCACCTGTCTGTGTGAAGTTTACATGGTTCCCGCGGACATATTTGACATATATCTGACACATTTTATGCAGATTTGAAAAAGGACTTCTTTGTGTCAAAGAGAGTGTCTTTTATTATTTCAATATTTTATTTGGACTCTTATATTTTAAAATCCCTTAGGAGAAAAAACTGTTTGGATTTAATTAAAGACCTAAATTCATTGAAGAGTGCATGATATTATATAAACATATTTTTATTATTGATGACATTTCCCACCATTGAACACATCTAAATGTCATTTAGCAACCATCTTTTTTTGTCTCTCACCAAGCAGCATGCAGTTGGATGGTTTGCAAATGATCTAGTAAAACTACAGACATATATCCCAAAATGCCACAGCGCGGCGACCTAAATGAAAGTTTTTCAGTGAAATCAGCAGGTGGAGGTGGCCATGCAGCAATCGCGTTTTTACACACCGTGCGGCAGCCATAGAGATTTTAAGAGAAAGTTCCAATTTGACGGCAACCGAAGGATTTTCGGACATCAGTCAGTGGCTGCCCGGACACATTTGGAGGTCATGCGGTAGCAGTCCAGTGACCGGTGGGTGGCAGGAAGGCAGCAGCACAATAGTTGACTGATAGGAGGGTCTCAAAGGGTCAGATTTCAGACTCCCACCCAACTGCCCCCTTGCTGCCATCCCACTGCCACTGTCCAATGGTTAGAAATCGTAGGTAGCAGCGCAGACACTCTGCGGGGGCTGTTGATGTTGGCCGGGGGCCTGGCGATGACCAGACATCAATCTGGTGATCCCAGCGACCGTGGGTCCCGCATATAGACGGCGAGATGGCACAGATGCTGCACAAAACTCATCATGACATTGATTGCACCACAGCGACTCAGAGAGCTGCGTCTTGACGAATTGCTGGTGATGCTGAGAAGAACCTGAAGAAGACAGAACATTATCTTCCATGTCAATTGTCCCTCTTAATCAGAGAGTGTTTCACTTTCCAACTGGCAGATTGTACCACGTTTAATGTTTGGTCTCCCTAAATGATACTTTCCTAGTTTCCGTCTCTAAAGTTTAAACCAAATATAATAGCGAAAATAAAAATAGCACAAGTACTAATAGTAAATTATGAGATTTTATTGTTGTCAGTGTAATTAACGGGGTAGGGGTGTTGCTGTGCTTCTGCCCCCTTGCCCATTTTGTTCTAATAAAAGGACTTTCCTGATCTCAATAGGACCAACCCAGTTACACAAAACTTAGCAAATGAACGAAATGAATCATTTTTAGTTATGTCAGAACAAAGGTTTCTCAAAAAGCTACAGAACTGCCACTTTTTTAATTAATAAAAGCAGACCATTTTTTTAAAGGAAAGAGTTAAGCAGTGACAGTCTACTTAAACATAAATACGCCATGGGTGAGATTTGTGAAGAATAAAAATGCAGGGGATGAGATTCAGGATGACAGAAACGTCATCTGCAAATTAAACCAGCCTTTAATGTTAAGACACTGTAACATAAGGAAAACAAATGACATGTAGGGTTTAAACTGGGAGCAACTTAAACTGTAGGGGCTATTACTTGAATATGTACAACTAAAACAGCAAAAAGGAAAAATTCTCATTAAAAAGCAAAACTTATTGACTTATGTAGCAACTGTGTCTCACACACATACAAAAAAAAAGGAAAAGAACTAAATGGGCTACTGACCAGAAGACTGAAATTCGACTCGGAGGGAATGGCAGGAAACTGAAGTTGTTGTTTGGTGTGGGGCAATTTATTTACAGTGATAGACAATAATGAAGAGAAACAATGAATGGCCATTCAGATATATACACAAAAGTACTTCAAAATGTTTTACATTTACAAAGGCATGACTGTTGTAGCATGACCTCGAGTCCAGCAACTTTTAGTTGCACCATAGAAACAAAAACTCAAAGAAAGACCAACCCGCCCACAGTTCAGAGGAAGGTAAGTGCACTGGGAAGCGTGAATTCAGTTTGTATGAATATAGTTCATTAAAGCGATGGTGTGGGCATAAGCTGGGTCAGAGGTCTTTGGTTTCAACTGGGCTACTAGGAGCCCCCTACCAGCTTGGCGGGAGGATGCGGCTCTTCTGATGATTCAGGTTCCTGGGTCTAGCTCACCATCATGGACCTGGCCAATTTCCGCCAAAAATCACTTCCAAATGCTCTTTGTTTTGAACCGGATAGAGGGCCCCTGTGCCTTGTCTCATCTGGCTTCCCACTGCATCTCAATAAACATCAAGTGAAAATAGAGCAGTTAAGTAGGAAACTAACTTAAATCATACCTGTGCCTTGTCTCATCTGGCTTCCCACTGCATCTAACACTGCTGACTTCCTGTACCCTTATATGCGTCTGTGATTGGATGCGCCGTGTCACGTGATGCGGTGACGTCACGGAATAAACGCTCGTGATTGGCCGACCGTCCCATGTGACAAAAATGACGTCACCACCGCGGGAAATACAGAGTGACCAGGAAGGAGAAAAATACAGGGGCAAGGCAGGCAAAGCAAAGCCAGTAGACATCACCTGGGTTACACCCTCCCCTCTCAAAACCATGCAACTCCAGTGCATGTCAAACTACATCGACACGGTACATCCGACTAGATGCCGGGGCACCAAAAGCTCCACCGCAGGCATCGGCTAGGCTATGGAAAAGAGTTTGTACTACAGAGATTAGCGGCTGACCTAAAGCGGAGTACTGCAAACGGTTAGGCGGGTGTCTGTCTCTCGCGGAACGACGAACGGATAAATCAGGCTCAACAGCATCCCCACTTTCAACATCTGAAACGGAGGCGGGAGCCTCAGCAGGAATAGGTACTGGTGTTGCCGCACTGGGTGATGCCTCTGCTGGGCAACCACCACCTAAAGACTGCTTTATCTCAGGAACAATAGGAACGTCTGGTAAGTATTCACCCGGTCCCACTTCTTCCCCAAGTCCTTGAGAGACAGCCTCCTGCTCCATTCCACTGGGTGAAGATGGACGATCAGCATCAGACTCCTCGTTGGACTCTCTAATAGGTAAGTCCCTTTCAGGCAAGGTAGCTTCAGGTACTGAGCTGTGGCCAGTTGTAGACGTGACCGGAAGAGTGCCTTTGTCATGAAACTTCATGGGCTGTGAGATCGACAGATCAGGAAACCTCAACTCCTCTTCATCACTCAAACACTCCTCTGTAGCCACAACTGGCTGTCCCTGACTCCGAGTCTGAGGACGGTGTACAATGGTTGCGGGTAGCAGGTCCGGCTCTTTACTATCAGGTAAAAACCCGCATGGCAGTAAGAGATCTCTGTGTAAAGTTCTGGTTCGCCCTGATGAATCTGCTTCAGGTCGCACAGTGTAGACAGGGAGATCTCCAGCACGATTCACTACAACATAAATGTCTTTCTCCCATTTGTCCTCTATCTTGTGTTTCCCTCGAAGGCGTACATTCCGGACAAGAACTCGATCTCCTTCTTCCAGGACAGATGGTCTGACCCGTCGGTCAAAGCATTTCTTGTTCCTTTCAGCTGATTTTGCTGCATGTTTGGAAGCTAGCTGGTAGCTTTCCTCCAGTCGAGAGCGAAGGTTCTGCACATATTGAGAATGTGAGATTGATGGTTTGTCTCGAACTGGAAGGCCGAAGGCTAGGTCAACAGGCAGTCTAGGAGAACGACCAAACATGAGTTCATATGGAGTGTAGCCGGTTACCTCGTTTCTGGTACAATTGTAAGCATGCACCAGCGGCTTTACATACTCCTTCCATCTCCTCTTCTGTTCGGGCTCCAAGGTACCAAGCATGCTTAGCAATGTCCGATTGAACCTTTCAACAGGATTCCCACGAGGATGGTATGGTGTGGTCCGGGTTTTCTCAATTCCAGCGATGACACAAAGTTCCTTGATGAGGTTAGACTCAAAGTCTGGGCCTTGATCTGTGTGCAGACGCTCAGGGATGCCATAGTGCACAATAAAGTTCTCCCACAGACATTTAGCGACGGTTTTGGCCTTTTGATTGTCAGTTGGAATGGCCACGGCGTACTTCGTAAAATGATCTGTGAGGACCAGAATGTCTTTTGTATTGCTTTGATCAGGCTCAAGCGTCAGGAAGTCCATGCACAACAGTTCCAGTGGTCGGCTGGTTTTGATATTTACCAGAGGTGCAGCTCGTTCTGGCATTGCCTTCCGCCGAATGCAGCGATCGCAGGTCTTTATCTTATGCTCCACATCGGCTGCCATTCGTGGCCAGAAGAAACGCGATCTCACTAGGTCAAGGGTCCTTTTGACTCCCAGATGGCCCATATCGTTGTGGAGGCTGGCGAGGACCATAGATCGTAACTCTTCTGGCAGCACTAGCTGAAATAAGGTGTGCTCCCCATCCTGTCGTCTCCTGTACAGAATGTTATCTTGAAGTTCAAGTCTGTTCCACTCTCTCAGCAAAAGAGGAATATCAGGCAATTCTTGTCGAACAGTGGGGGAAATCTTCTCACCAGTCTCGAGTTGGTAAATCACTTCTCGTATACTGGGGTCTTCTCTTTGCTTTTCTCGAAGATCGATGGGAGACATTGAGGGAACGACTAGCAGCCCTTGGTGAGACTCGTCCACATAGCTGTTGGGAATAGCTGTGATGGACATGCTCAGTGACTCAACCAAGGTAATGCAGTTCTCTGGACAGTCTCTCAACAGACCACAGTGACAAATGGCGGCCACAGCGTCTGGATCGAGCTGAACTGCAGTGCCTGGCTCAACACGGTCACGGGTGAACTGATTGACCAAGTCCCACTCTTTCAGACCATGGGCATCATGGTTGATGATGGGGCCTTCGGGAGAGTGAGTCAGCATCTTGATTTCGATGTCCCGCCCGATACTGGAGTTTGAAATCGTATGTAGATAGTGCAGCAAGCCATCTATGACTGGCAGCATCGAGCTTGGCAGATGTCAAAATGTAGGTCAGTGGGTTATTGTCTGTAATTACTGTGAAACTGGAGCCATACAAATAATCGTGAAATTTTTCGGTGACGCTCCACTTTAACGCCAGGAACTCCAGTTTGTGTGCTGGATATCTGGATTCACTTGCAGACAGTCCCCGACTGGCATACGCTATGACACGTAACTTTCCATCTTGCTCTTGATACAATGCAGCTCCAAGGCCTAAGGTGCTAGCGTCAGTATGCAGGATGTAAGATTTCTTTGGGTTGGCAAATCCGAGTACTGGGGCTGTTGTGAGTCGATCAATCAGCGTCTCAAATGCATGCTGGCAATCTGATGTCCAACGTTCATTAAACGGCTGTTTAGCGTCGTGACTAGGCATTGGGGCTGGCTTCTTAGGTTGACAGCGCTTTGAGCCGTAACCCCTAGTCAGGTCGTTCAGAGGCTTAGCGATAGCAGCATAGCCATGGATGAATCTGCGGTAATAACCAGCAAATCCCAGAAAAGATCGTAATTCCTTCAGTGTCTGCGGAACTGGCCAGGATTTGAGAGCACTTATCTTTTCCGGGTCCGTCTCCACACCCTGCTCGGAGACAATATGGCCGAGATAGCGCACGGATGTCTGAAACAGTTTGCATTTCTCGGGTGCTAACTTCAGGCCGTAGTCTTTCAGACGGTGGAGTACTCTGATCAGACGGTCTTCATGTTCTTTCAGGGTGTTGGAGAATATGATGAGATCGTCCAAGAAGACAAGGACCTCTTTCAGGTGTAGATCTCCCATACATCTCTCCATGAGCCGCTGAAACGTGCTTGGCGCATTGGTTATACCTTGTGGCATCCGGTTGAACTCCCAAAAGCCCAGTGGGGTCACGAACGCAGTCTTGGGTTTGTCCTCTTCTGCCATTTCAATTTGATAGTATCCTGACTTAAGGTCAAGGACACTAAACCAGCGGGAACCTGTGAGTGCTGAGAATGACTCCTCCAAGTTTGGGAGTGCGTAAGCATCTTTGATAGTGTGAAGATTCAGCTTACGATAGTCAATACACAGCCTCACATCCCCGTTCTTCTTTCGGACAACCACAATTGGTGAAGAAAAGGGGGATTCCGATTCTCTTATTACTCCTGCCTCCAACAGGTCACGCAGATGGTCGCGGACAGCTTCAATGTCACGAGGATGGATCGGCCTAGCTCGATGTTTGAATGGAGATTCATCGTGAAGGCGGATGTGATGTTTGACTTTGTCTGTTCGTCCAAAGTCGAGGTCGTGGAGAGAGAATACTTCAGGAATCTGTTTCAGCTTAGAGGTGATTCTGTCTTTCCACTCTGCGGGTATTGGAGAACCCTCAAAATCAAACTCCAGTTTGGCATCAGGTTTCTGGTGTGCACTGATGGAAACACGCTGAGACAGGATCTGAGGAGATATGGTGAGATCTGCAATGATTGTCAGTGGCATAAGTTTGATTGTCTTTTCTGATTCATTGGCGACGATGATTGGGAGCTTGTAAGGTGAGTGACTTGGCAGTGTTACCAGGCAGCTCTTCACACAGAGTCCTCCAGGTAGCGGCGTGGCTGGTTGTTCTAGCAGGGCACGCTTGCCAGCTGGTGGTGGACAGGTATGGGTAGAACCCTCAATAACCATGGTGTGGCCAGCGGGAACTGAAACAGGTGATTTACTGGCCAACCTCACCAAGTCTTTGCTTGTCCCCTGAGTTTGCTGGTGTCGGAGCTGAAGCAACTGAAGCACTGCTTTGTAGCCATGCTGAGAAGGTTTGTAGCTGGAGCACTCACTTTTCAGATGCTGCTCATAAAGCGGCTCCAGGATGTTCATCCCTATCAGGATCTGGGAGTGAGTATCCGGCCTGACATCTGGGATGATCAAAGCAAGGGTGTGTACATCAACATCTGCACCAATGAACTCCTTCGGAAAGGTAACTGTCATCTCAATGTATCCTAGATATGGTACTTCTTGTCCGGCGGCTCCTTCGACCTGCAGCAGTTCATGCAGTGGTTTCACAGATTGATTTGAAAAATATTGATTGTAGATAGATACAGGTACTGTTGTGATATGTGATCCAGTGTCTAATAAACACTGAAAATTCATACCAGCAATAATGACTTGGCCTGTGCATCGGGATCCAATCAATCCTCTTGGCAGATGGGTTTTTTCAGTTGAAATGGAATGTGACTCGGTACAGCATTTCACTGTTGCCTGCTTGTTGGGACGTAGTCGGTCCTCCGCAGTTCCCGTTTGTCCCTCAACAGGAACTCGCTCTAGTTTAAAGACGAGTTGCTTTGAGGCTTTCGCTGCCACTTTTTCTGTTTCTCTGTGAACTGTTTCCTTTTCATAGCTACAAGCGTTGAATTCGGATCATTATTGCAGTTTGTTTTTATGTGTCCATCCTCTCCACAGTTGTAGCAGTAACCTGGCTTTGGTCCTGCAGATGAAGGTTTGTGAAGAGTGCGGGGTGGTTTACTGTTCTTGTTGGAAGGAACAGA
The DNA here is from genome assembly GCA_023969325.1 of Oryzias curvinotus. NCBI lineage: Eukaryota > Metazoa > Chordata > Actinopteri > Beloniformes > Adrianichthyidae > Oryzias > Oryzias curvinotus. The sequence goes on along the minus strand of CM043709.1, from coordinate 2,496,827 downwards.
CTGGTACGTGGCAGACTGCTTCTGACTTGTCTGGCTGCCTGTGAGGGTCCTCAGCTGTTTCTGTATGTCGGCTAGCTGCTGGGCGAGCTGCTGTGTGATGCTGGTTAGCGCATCAACCTTTGATTCTTCTGTTGTAGAAGTGTAGGCATATTGGGCATGCACTCCAGCTCTGGCTTTTGAACCGAGGTGCTGCTTCATACGCTGAGCTTTAGAAGCTTCTCTGTCTTCCTCAGTTCGAAGTAGCAACAAGAAGTCAGAGAAAGATGGTGGGTCAGACTTGCGTTGTTTTAATTGCAATTCAGAGATTAGATTGTTGTCCCAGCAGCCACGACAAAACTGGTTTAGAAGGTGTCTGTTCACATTGTTGGCTTTCACTCCTCCCCTCTTCAAGGCCAAAACTAGTGCAATTTGCAGCCGTTGCAAGTATGCAGATGGCTTCTCACCAGCGTCTTGAAACATCTCCATAAACTTAGCATAAAGCTCATCTCCATCCTGAACAGTTCCATATGCAGAGTCCAGGATCTGCAGGTAAATGTTTGGTAATGTGTCTGGCTTTAGGTGTTTCACCATATCTGCTGCTGGTGGGAAGAGGCTTTCAACAATTCTTCTGGATCTTTGCAAGTCAGAAACTGCAGGATCTTGAAGAAGCAGGTCGACACTAGAGCGCCATGTTTCATAATCTGTTTCATGTTGCGGTCTTGGAGTGCGGCCTGAGAAGGAACGGAGTCTCACAGCAGAAAGATGTGCAGCATTGTCATCGCTTTTCATTATATGCTCAACCACATAGTGTTGGACCTTGGGTGGATTCAGGTCAGGGATTGGTGGGACTCTGGGTGACATACTATGGTCAGAATGGCTCTGTGGCATTTCCTTCTTCACATCCTGCTCTTCTGCAGCTGTTCCGGCGTGTGGCCTGAGGGTGGTGGCGTTGAGCACTTGTGAAGATGATGCAGCATGAAGAGGCGATGACATCACTTGGTCACTAGTATCTGGATGGAGCTTCACAGGTGGTGTTTGACTGAGCTCAGTGATAGACTGGCCCAGCAGAGACATCACCCCTTTAAGAACCTCCGCGTAGTCCTGTCCTGTAACTTTAGCCAGATTCCTCAGGTCACTCAGATAAGTATGTGTCTTAACATTCCCTTCAAGCTCTGAGCACATAGAGGACAGATCACAAATTTCATATGTAACCTTTTCACTCCCACAAATGTAGGTATATGGCAAAATCTCTCTTAAGTCAATCAACGCACTTCCTGAACCAAACTCAACGATAATCGTGTCTGCAAAAACCGAGTCAGACTCTGTAATCACTTCAACTTTTGAAATTTTACCATATTGGCTCAGAAACTCAACGACTTCTTCATCCAAGTCAGAGTTCACCGTGTGTTTGACCAAAACAGAGTTGGGGATCTTTATGCCGTGTTTCACCAAAACTTCCATGTTTGAGACAAAATGTCACTCACCATCAACAAAAATCAGTTCTGCTCATATTACCCTCCTAGCTAGCTCACCAAGTTTTATGTAGCAACTGTGTCTCACACACATACAAAAAAAAAGGAAAAGAACTAAATGGGCTACTGACCAGAAGACTGAAATTCGACTCGGAGGGAATGGCAGGAAACTGAAGTTGATGTTTGGTGTGGGGCAATTTATTTACAGTGATAGACAATAATGAAGAGAAACAATGAATGGCCATTCAGATATATACACAAAAGTACTTCAAAATGTTTTACATTTACAAAGGCATGACTGTTGTAGCATGACCTTGAGTCCAGCAACTTTTAGTTGCACCATAGAAACAAAAACTCAAAGAAAGACCAACCCGCCCACAGTTCAGAGGAAGGTAAGTGCACTGGGAAGCGTGAATTCAGTTTGTATGAATATAGTTCATTAAAGCGATGGTGTGGGCATAAGCTGGGTCAGAGGTCTTTGGTTTCAACTGGGCTACTAGGAGCCCCCTACCAGCTTGGCGGGAGGATGCGGCTCTTCTGATGATTCAGGTTCCTGGGTCTAGCTCACCATCATGGACCTGGCCAATTTCCGCCAAAAATCACTTCCAAATGCTCTTTGTTTTGAACCGGATAGAGGGCCCCTGTGCCTTGTCTCATCTGGCTTCCCACTGCATCTCAATAAACATCAAGTGAAAATAGAGCAGTTAAGTAGGAAACTAACTTAAATCATACCTGTGCCTTGTCTCATCTGGCTTCCCACTGCATCTAACACTGCTGACTTCCTGTACCCTTATATGCGTCTGTGATTGGATGCGCCGTGTCACGTGATGCGGTGACGTCACGGAATAAACGCTCGTGATTGGCCGACCGTCCCATGTGACAAAAATGACGTCACCACCGCGGGAAATACAGAGTGACCAGGAAGGAGAAAAATACTGGGGCAAGGCAGGCAAAGCAAAGCCAGTAGACATCACCTGGGTTACACTTATTAAATATCTTAATGTGCAAAAGGAAAAGTTATATTTTCTACAGAATCAGTGGGAAAAAAAATTACAGTTGACAAATCTAATGAGATTTCCGCCAGTGGATTGGAGCTTTACTCTAACTCAGAGACTGTCTCCCATTTGGCACATATCAGCACACTCTTTGTTATAGTCAGATTTAGATTCCGGTTCTGTGGCTCAGCTACTTTTCTTGGAGAAAATATTATTCAGTAAAAAAGTGCATACTAAGCCAAATGTCATTATTCATGAGGCAGTGTTTCGCTTTGCTGCTGGTCAATCTGCAGCCACACCCCCAGTTGGAGTAAGTGTTCATGAATGATGCAAAGATAATATAAATACCTTCTGAAAAAAATAAAAGCAGCTGCTGGAAAAGGGGATTCTGGTCTGCAGTTTGAAAGTCCTGCAAGTCCTTCACAATAAAAGCCCATCTCGGGAACTGGAAGATAGTAGTCATTTTATTTCAAGGATGAAGGTTTAATTAAGTTGTCAGAAACAATTTGTAGTTATGTTTGTGGAGTGAGTAGTTTTTCATGCAGTCTGCTGCTTCACACTGTATTCTCTGAAAAAAGCAATCGATGAAACTCAAATCTTTAACTTTGAGATAGAAAATAAAAGTTGTGGCTAATTGGTAAATGGGATGAAAAAAGGGAGGGTTATATTTGATTTTCTCATTTATGTGTTTATATTTCATAGATATCATGGAAGTACAGAAAAGCTTTATCTTCAGGAGCTTTAATTTGGGGATTTTTCTAAATGACTACATTCCAAGTCAAGTTAAGAATCATTGGACTATAAAAACACTTGAGGGACTTCTTCTTTTTGGGGTTAAATTTGTTTTATGATTACCCAATTTGTGTTTTCTTTTCCTGAGTTTTTTTGTTTCTTTTTTTTCCCCCTGAGTTAAAATAACCCAGAAAAAGGTTAGTCCTGATTTGGTTTAAAACTACCTAACTTGTTTTTTGGTAAGGTTGGAGTTTTTATTGTCTTGGCAATATGTATTTTCTAAGTTGTAAATGATGTATCCAGCAGACACAAAATGCATTCTTGCCTAAACAGTGCAGTGTGAACATGGGCTCTTCAGCGTAAAAGTGCTCTTAGTGACCAGAGTAGTTCTATAGAAAAGAAGGTTATGAAGTCATTCTAATGACATAAGGATGACCTTAACAACCAAAAAAGGTCATTCATTCATTCTTTTTTTCGTTCATTCAAAAGAAAAAAAAAGTGGGTTTTTTTTTTGTTTTTTTTGGGTTTTTTTTGCCAAAGCAGCAACCTGGCCCATGTCCAACAGTTCAACAGAGTAGAGTTGTGTTCTGCGTTGATTGCAGTTAGGAATTCAACAAACAGAACATATACACCAATTAACCTAAGAGACGCCACCAACATCCCACAGCCAACTTTACTGGACTACATTCTCCAGAACGACTCCACCTGAGAGGCACAAACTATTTGTTTGAAGATAGCTCCATGTCTCAGCCAGAGAGAAAGGATGTTTGATCAGGGTGTAAAAGAGGCAACTTTTACAAAAAAAAGAAAAGAAGAAAAGACACTTTCTCCTATAGAAAAGGGGGTCCCAGGAGCAATCTTCCATCTGTCTTCAACCGTCTCTTGGAAGACACTGGTTGGCCAAAAAAAGCTGGCACGGCTGATGAGGGCCAATGACTTCCGTCCTCCCCCCAGCTAAGGACAAAAAGACCTTACAACCACCTAAAACCACATAGACTTTTTGTTAGCCTATTAATCTCCTATAATCGTAGAATGAAGGTCAAGTCTTAAATGCCTTCTTCCTTGGAGCAAATAAAACACATCTTTCATCACTGTACTTTAAAACTGGAAAAGCCTTTTGGAGAAGACGTTAAATGTCTTCAATAATAAATGATAAAGTTGACTGTTTTTTTATCTACTAAATCCATGGAATCAAACCAGATGAAGAAGAATCTTCACCGCCTTGCTTGCAATCAAACAGTAAATCTGCTTTAATAAATTTAGCTGTTGCACATTCAGCTATCAGTCTTGAACAAATTAAACAACTGAATCCAAAGAAGACGGTAACCAAAATTCTGCCTCACTGAATGTGTCAGGAGTGACAGGAAGTGTTTTTCCCAGCAGACTAACAATGAAGTTCTGGACTGAGTCCTACTCCATATTTTGGCTGAGGCGTCAGTCATCTTGACACACATTTGTGCACATACACACACACACACACACACACACACACACACACATCAATGCTGAAAGCACAGCAGCCTGTGCTTGCAAGCTGCCCATAATGCAAATCAACCACAAACTGGATAAAGCAGTATTAAACAGTCACCATGGAAACCATGCAGGTTACTCCAAGGCTTCTCTTAATCAATGCATTATTTAACCGAAACAAACCAACCAGTAAAAACCAGCTGATTTATTAAGGTCATCATTAACTGTATCTGCAATAGTGATGTTGGTGTTTTATATTCATTTTTTTATCCTCTAAACCATTAATGTAGGTGGGATATTGCAAATAAACCAGTTGGAAGTCACTACTACTGTCACTTTCTTTATCAGGTTCTTTTAGCACCTTTCAACATCTATCTATTATGATGAACACAACTTTGAAGAACTATTTGAACAGACATAAGCTGGTCAAGCTTCCAATGGTCCTATAATAAATGAGGCGAAGGAAAATTTGATCAATACCGAGACGTGGAGTGAAGACAATGAAAAAGCAGTCCCATGTTACCCATGATTCCCAGATAGTCTTGGGAATCCCATCCATCTCCGTCAAATATCATAACCACATCCAAATTAAATTGTGCATTTAATTACACAAGAATTTCAACGTGTTACCAGTTCTTCTGCACATTTTAGTCCAAATTTAGTGATCAAATGGATTTACTAGATATTAACTAATCTATATACAATCCAGGGGAAGTGTGTAGAAGTAAAGAGGGCTGCTAATCCCCCCTCTAGCAAAAAGTCTTGCCTCCCCTCAACGTATGAGTCAGTATTAATATCATTATTGACAAAGATTAAGAAATCATCAATACAAGCTTTTTAAATCATTGCAAAAATAACAAAACAATAGTTTAATGAATTAAAAACTATAAGAATATTAAAACTGTAAGAAATACATATTTTTTGTGGCAGGGGAGAACATGGAAGTAGAGGGCTGCATTGGGATTGGGTCCCGCCGGGTCCCGCGGGACCCAACCCAAATCTCGCGGGATTGGGCGGTTTGGATTGTGCTGCGGGCGGGAGCGGGCGGCAAAAAATAAACCCCGCGGGATCAGTGCTGGCATGAATATCGGATGAATATATAATAGCGGACTACGTTAGGCTGTGCGGCTGTTGAAATCTTACGTACTGAAGCTCCGTGAAGCACCAGGTAGAGATGCCCAATGGCCTCTGTCATCAAACCTGTTGTTGGGGGGTGTGCAACGCCCCGCCCCGCCTCTTACTAAGAGCGTGCTTCAGGCCGTCTGTCTGCGTGCGCACACACGCACACTTTTAACCGAACAGGATTTGTGAAAATATATTTAATATTGAAGTTGCACATTACACAAGAGAAGAATGCATCAAAAGATGAGGCTGGAGGAGGACATGAATCTCTTTAATAATATCAATACAAATACGTGTTTTTTTTCCTGCGGGACGGGGGACGATACAAAATCAATGCATCTCTATTACTGTGCGGGACTAAATTCTCTGAGTTTTGCGGGTGTGGGCGGGAGTGGACATACATATTGCGAGAGCGGGCGGGAGTGTAACGCATACGTTGCGGGAGCGGGCGGGATTGGTCAGAAATTCAGCGGGCGTGGGCGGGAGCGGGATGAAGAAAATAGTCCCGCGCAGGGCTCTACATGGAAGATTTCCAAAGATTGAGAACATTTTATTTAATTTTTTCATTCCCATAAATTTTGATTTTGCCATTTCAAAATAGTCTCCAAGGCTTTTGAATGTCTTGTTAATTTGAAATTAAGACTGTCTGATTGCATTGTTTTTATTTTTTTATTTTTTTGTTGCTAGGTGGGAGCCGGCTTAGCTCATGCTGGTTTGTGGCGCCTTCCATCCATGAAACCCGGGTTCGAATTCGGGCTGCTCCCTGTTCCCTTCTCTACCTCTGTGCCGGTCCCAAGCCCGGTTGCTTTGAGAGGGTTGCGTCAGGAAGGGCGTGAAACATTGCCAACCTTACTATAGCGACTCGTTCGCTGTGGCGACCCCTGATGGGAAAAAGCTGAAAGATAAAGTAGATTTTTTTGTTGCTAGGTAAGATTTTGACTTATTTCAATCTGTTTTTTTTTAATAGTTTTCTTTCTATCACAGAACTTTCTTGAAACAACCTTGAATCCATCACCACCCAAAGACAGTTGTTGGGGAAAAAACACAACAAACTTTTAGATCAAAAGTTTGGGCTTTAGAGAAGAGGAGAATCACAGACTTCAAAAATGAAAGTAGATAAAACTGAGTAAAGCATAGAAAAAGCCAGTAAGCTAAATGTAATTGTCACTTCAGCACAGGGTGTGAACGACATCCCGCCTTGACCCAACAACTAAAGAATCTGTTACTTGCACAAAGAAGCCCACTATCATTCTGACATAGCAGGATGCTCTGGGAGTAAAGTCTTCTTCATTTCTCCACTGCATTTCACACTACCCAGTCACTGCACTATGGTCTGTGTACCTTCGAAAAGCATGAGTGGATGCTGTAACCGGGATTACATTCTGCTTGACTGGCACTCTTAGTAGGTCTGAGAGTCATAAAGGTGCCATGAGCACAAAATGAGCCAAAACACCATTTATTTGCTGACAAGCAATTCACGATGACCTCATCATTATTGGCTGACATTTAAAGCTATACAATTTTGGATCCTACAATAATGGTTAAAGACTGAAGTATAAATTTCCAAGCATTTTAAAGAGCGCCCTGTAAAGACGTGCATCAAAACACTGATCCTCAGTCGCCAGCCATTCTGCATGGTCCCTGTTTGAACACACCTGCCAATAATGACTGTCATTACAAGGCCTCTGCAGGTGTGCTGAAAACAGGGTAGCATGGAAAAAATGCAGTCCATTTGGTGCTGATAACTGGAGTTTAAAAAACTCTGCTGATGGTGTTTGATCACTTGTGACCGAATGGTGGCAAAGCCCAGTGATGAAAGAAGTGTGTGTCTTTGTGGGGGCAATGTTATTTTGGGGGTAAGGGTAACCTTTGTCAAAAAAAAAAGTAATAATAATTTACATGCAGCTATCTTCTAGTGTGACAATATTAGATATAGAGTCTCCAGGAAACCACAGAAGTTGCAAACATAAAAAGGGTGATTTTGCAATGTTTTCAACGTTTTATAAGGCAACTTCCGTATTTTCCGCACTGAGGGAAACTTTCAGACCCAGAGGTCTCTGCAAAGAACTGCGCATCGATGCTCACTAGATTGGCAAATATAGACCATAATGCATTGCATTTGAGCTATTTTTGCAAAAAAGAGTGTGTTTAATTGTTCTTTTTTTTAACCATCAATGTTTTTATCTTCAGAACACAGTGGATTCATAAATGGTCATCATAAAATGCTTGCACTGATAAGAATTTTACTTTGGGAAATCGGTGATGTCATGCTTGGCATTTAAAAAAAGTAGTAAGATTTGCTTTTAAAATCCAGGACACTAGATATTCCCACACTATATCGATTTTTCGTAGTTACAGAGCGGGAAAGGAATTCAAACATAGCCCTAGAGTTACTTTGAACATATTTAATAAAGTCTGAGTGACTGACAAACTTATCTCTGGCTGTTTAGTCTCGCTTAATGCACCCTTTTTCGGTGCACCTTGTATGTGGCGTAGTTTCAAAAACAGTTCATTCAGGGACAGTAGGGTTATGATTTGGTGGGCTCTATTAAAATACATTATTTATTTTTCCCATTGAAATATTAGTAAAAGATGCAAAATTAAATAAATAAAATGAAACAAAATGTATTACAGTAGACTTGTTATCATAAAAAGAATAATGGCATCAACCCTTATGCTATCCTATGACCCCACCTTCCATTGACATGTTCTCCCTACCATGACAAAGGTGGATAAAGGTGAAGAGGATTTCATGTCATCCATGGACACCAGTGAAGATCACAAATCATTGAAGAAAAAAGGTTCAGCAGACTGTCTAGTGGGGTCCCACAAACTCCCAATGTTAAAGTGCCAAGGATGGCACAAGGGTTAAGAATGTAGGTTTTTTTATACACCCCGCTTGTAGTAAGTACATTCTGAGCTCTTCACATTTGAAGATCAAGAATCCCTCTTTTAAGTAACATTGTCACATGTAAACCATTATTTGCCATAATGAACATGCAACAAGAAGAAAATAACATTTTCTTTTCATTCTTACGGGATAAAATATATAAATAGATGTGCAAAACTGTGTGCCTTTCCACACAGTAACACCTTGACACTACATCATGTCACGTGTTGCTTTAGGGGAGGTGTACTCACACTACTTCAGCATTTGAGCTACTTTTGAGATGAAAAGCTCCAAAATATCTACCTATATATATATATTATAATTGAATCGGTGAGTTCAAAAGGGGAACAAGTCCACAGTTTTTCAAAATAGAGATATTATATACTCTATGGTCTTCAAGGGAAAAGCTATCTGATTATGTGCAAAAAGTCCCAAGTCCGTTGTAATGTATTGACTATGCTTGACATTTAAAATGCATTAATGCAAAATTCCTGGACTTGTGTCTCTCTTGTATGGGTTTAGCTTTATCCCATAGATGGCAGCACTAGTCATCCAATATGGCAGCACCCCTGTTTAATTCAAGAAGGGCCCAAGTCCAGAGACTTCAGTTTGCTAGTCCATTAAAATTATAAAAGAAAAAACAAACCTCTTGGACTTGGGCCCCTTTTGCACTAACCAATTCAATCAGCATACTATGAATATTTCACATTATTTAAGATGATTTAAAATTCTCATTTTTAAGGGCTGAAATTTACAGACCTCTATGAAAAGCAGATTTTTTGGCTGAATCAATCAATTATTTTTTTAATGAAATGAATAAAGTCAGATGTTTATGTAAAATTACAGAGTCATAAAAATCTTCTGTCATTTTGCCTTCAGCTGCTTGATTCGGATCCATGTGTTTATAGTTGTCGTGCACAATGTGCCGACAACCGTGCACAATGTGCCGACAACCAACAACATTGTTTGAACATTCTGTTTTAGTTTCTGTTGAGTGACTAATCTTGGGCCAGTGTAGAAAAATAAGGCGCATTAGCAGGTGGATCCACGGTTTGGAGTCTGACACTGAATGCTCACGCATTTGTAAAAATGAGTAAGAAGAAAAATTCCACATTTGATACTCATTTTATTTTTTTGGCTTGATCTTTGAAATACGCCAATGCCATTTGCTGGATCAAACCGGTATCCCCAGGAACTAGAGCGCAATGGAGTCTAGCATTGACTATAAAATCTCTATATGCAGTCTTTGGTGGCGGGCCTGGCCGGGCTGTGCGGCGGCGACAGAGCGCATGCAGCACGGGCCCCTGGTCTGTGGGCAGATTTTGTGGTGGCCCCAACTGCGTTTGCCCACATTGACTTAAGTGGGCACCCAGCCCCCTGGTGGACAGCAGAGCCCCATTCAAGGCCCACATTTTCTGCCCACTTTTAAAACCATATGGGGCAAACTTGGCCTTGCTGGCTGGGGGAGTAGCCCTTCGCCGGGAACCCAGTTTGCAGACAGAGGAAGGCAAAAAGAAGGTGCTGCTCAGTGTAGTTAAACACACATGTGCACACTGGATGTTTATTCGCTGTTTTAAACTTTTCTTTTTTTTTTTGATGGCCCGCGATCTACCATCATGTCCTTCCAGTTGATTGCAATTGACGTAATGAGCACTCCAGCTTTAGGGAACCAAATCAAGAACATACACAAAGAAAAAAAAAAAAAATCCAAGTTTTGTGATATAAGCCTGATTACCACAGATTTAATGAAAAGAAAGGCTTTGGCTTTTGCTATACGATAAGACTCAAATAGGTCCAATCAATCTCCTGTTCAGCTTGTCATCTCTTTTGCAGATGATTTCACTTGTAATTGTAGAAAAAAGACATTATAATGACCATAAATTAAGACGCAATCAGCAGCCCTCTGAGACCCGTGTGTCAATGACACAAATTTATCACTCTACGAGTAAAATGTGTTTGTTTTTTTTAACCTGTGGGTCCAAGGACGAATTCCTTCACACATATTTATGATTTATTTCCTGGACAAAAAACCACCCTTCCACTAAAAAAAAATGTAATTTAATGGTTTAGATTTTATGAGACCTTATACTGTTGATTGGATGTTGTCTTTACAGTCTGCAGAACTTTGTCCGTGTCATTGAGCTGATTTAGCAGAGCCCACTGCCAGCCCAGACACCTGCACCTGTTTGTAAATTATTTGGACTCCGTCACTTATAACCCTGGTGACCCTGGGAAAATAAAGGAATATATATAAACCAGTGGTGAAGCCACCTAAAATATACGTTTCCGTGCACTTGACAATTTTGATCTCAGCACTTTTAGAAAACAAAGTGACTCAAATCAGTAGACTTCACAAACTACCTGTGGTTCTTGTTCTTCAATGGAGAAAAACAGAACTAATTCACAGAAAAAGTAACGGTGCATTCTGAGAACTAAACTGTTTTTATTTTTTTTTTTTATCAGTGTTATTTCCTTCATTTTATTGATGAGTTGACTACAGACTATATAGACGACACTGATGATGTAAATCTATCATTAACAAAGATAGATGAACCACCGCTCCAAGCATTATTTATTCATAGAAACCTTCATTTTCACTTACTGCGAGGCTGCATTTGCCTTCTTGCCAATTTGGCATATGATAACTGCAACTGATATTTCCAAGATAGCGCACATTAGTGTGGAAACAAAGCACTTAATTAGCTAAATTAGCTATTGATGGTAGACGATAATGACAGGCCTTGACGTGTCTTTCTGTATCACAATCACAGACGTCTTTGTGTGGAATTTTGCAGCAACTGTAAATCATAAAATTACAAATCTAAATGTGAGAAGGCCAGGCCACAAAATTGTACAATGTCTCTATGGCAATAAACCAATTTAAAAGCTTAGGCTGGCTCAATATATTATCTCAGCACCATCACAGAAGGCTGGTGGAACTGATTGAAAAGAAATTATGGAAGGGGAGACAGAGAGAAGGAGGAAAAAAGAGGCACGTAGCATCTGCAGAGCCAGGCTGAGGACACTGCAGGGAAGATTGAATACAGGTTATCAAATCTGAACCCAAAATAAATCTCTTTCATCAAGCACTTCATCTCATTCTCTCTATGACCATTTTCTCGCTGCTGCCTGTATACTTTTGCCCAACCACATCAAACCTGCAACGAAGCGCTGACTCAGTCACGGATCTGGTTTCAGACCCACTCGAACAGAATTATGAAACCCGTTAGTCCTTCGGATGGAGAATCCCATTCCCAGGTAAGCGTTTTTTTCCGTTTTACTTTCATTAGATGTGTTTAAAAATACCACAATGTTTGTTTTGTTCTTAGTGATACCCTCTCTGATCATTTTAAAATCTTTTTTAAAGCGTTCCCAGTGGTATTTTGATTATGATGATGTCATTTTTAGCCAACATCCACAAACCTATGTCGTTTCTAGGACATAGTTTCTGCAGAGCGGCAGCAGTTTATTAGAAATTTCCCTCTGAGCTGTGGGCGGGACTGTTGGCGCAGAGTAAGCCCACCCTCTGTCATCCATTTGCAAGTGGATACAGTAGACTTGGGGATTGCCAATTGTAACCTTCTTAGTCACTGCTGCAAGCTTTTTCCAACTCCATTTTTGGGTATGCTCCTGATTCACAACTACTTGAATAAATAAACACTCAGAAATGCTATTTTTAACTTAATTGTCTTCAAATATGTCCTTCCTCATGAGAAACATGCCACAAGAACATGTCGAAAACACCAAAAAACACAATTTTTATTGGAGTGGGACATGAAATCTTAATTTCTGAAAGTTGAAAGCATTGTCTCCGCGTCCCATCTTTCAAGTATTATAACGCCATCCGAAAAATAGTCAATTAAGTACATTTATATAGCGCTTTACTACCTTGTCAGAAGGCTCAAAGTGTTTTACAGTAACAGTCATTCACACATTCACACAATGATGGTGGTTCCGTTGCCAAACACAGCCCCACCCTCTAACCACCAGGAGCAATGTAGGGTTCAGTGTCTTGCCCAAGGACAATTTCGAACCTGTAATATTCTGATCTGAGGTCGACCACTCTACCTCTGCACCATGGCCTCTGCATGGCACCTGTTCAATTTGTATCCATTACTTTTTAAGATCACGTAGTCCATATCTAATAATAGCTATTTTATAACAGACTGTAATAAACAGGTAGAAAATGTATGAGTTTAGTGTTTTCTGGTATGGGACAGCAATGGTGCAGAGGGAGAGCGGTCAACCTCTGATTGAAATGCTTTATTTCCCACCTTGTCTGCCCATTTGTCCAAGTAAGAAAGGTAGTAAAGTCCTAGATGGCATTTACCTTTACTATTTTCTCTCATTTTTCAACATAATCCACTATTCAAATCACTATCAAAAGCTAAAAAAATGTACCTGCATTTCCTTTGTTTCTTGCTTATTGACAGAAAAAATGAGTCACACGCTGCTATTCATTTTCACATATATTCACCTCGGTTTTAGACCTTGGAAGAACCCGATGTTGTTTGATTATTTCCTTGATCCAAATAATCCTTAGAACCCAAGAATTCAACTTTTTCCTATTGATTCAGATTTTTATCCTCTGCATTTCCCTACACATTTGTAAAAACACATCCCCCGCGAAGGTGGTATTTAGAAAAATATAACCTGTACGGGTGAATCATTGTTCAAGGGAGCATCTGGTATTTTCATGTGCAAACCAACACAAAAGGATGCCATTTCAGCAGTGTGATTCATCCGTAGGCTTTAGACAGGTTATTCCGTGCGGCAGACAGGTCATGGTCTCTCTGTGTGGGCTGTCAAAATTAAGACATGAACCTCCCAATACCATTAACACATCCATAAGTGCCTCTCACACACACACACACTGTAAACATACACAGCCACACGTCATGGACACATGCACACAGAGGCGCAGCCCAGCAGGGCTATCGTTACTTTGCTTGTTGCTGTGTGTTCTGACAGTTATTTTAATGAGATAACAAAAAAGGAGGGTGAGTCAGTGCTACCGTCATCCTCCACTTCCTTCTGCTTCTCTTTGGAGCCGGTGACAGTCAGAGGGGGTCGGCCTCAAAGAGAGGCAGAAAACAGAGGAGCAAAAGAATGGAAGATAAAGAAGGAGGTAAAAAAAGATACTGACAGCAGCGATGGAAGGAGAAGATCTACAGCGCTCTCTGAAAAAGATAAGAAAATGGATGCCCTTTCACGTTAATCCTTTAACTAACATGAAACTGCTCTATGGCTCTGAAGGGACAGGTTCCATCAAATCTTTAAGTTCTCATCTTTATATAAAATCTGTTTTTTTTTCCTAAAGTAACAGGATAGAGGGATTAAAACAAGTCCAAGAAGTCAAGCCTGGCCAGCAGCGAGTTTAATTTAAATACATCATTTTTCAATGTGGATCCTGTCAACCTGCTCATTTCAATAGATAGAATAGTGTTAATAATTAGGTTGTCACAATAGATATTGTTTAGGAAACACCTTTAACTTAACGTTTTTTCAGTTTTAATGCCATGGGAGGATCCGACCTTATGCTTAAATTGCCTTTGGGGGTTCATCTTTTGTATGTGTTTTCAGAGAAGCACAGAAATATGTATTTTTTATATTATTTTGTTTTTGAAGAACAGGCTTAAACTGATTTTGGTGCCAAAATGATACTTTGTTATATGACACTAGTGTTATATGACATTAACCCATCGACACCTATTGATGCAAATTGGCATCAAACCACTTTGGGTCCAAAATAATCTTACATGGCCTTTATCATGCAAAATCAACATTTGTGAGCTATTAAGTGTATTTGCATTCCTCACGAACAACAACACCAAAGTAGTATTTTGATCCCTTCACACATTTCCGAGTAGTCATATAAAAACCTGCTTTCTGAGAATCAGCCCCTCCCAATCCAGGAAAACAAATGGGTTCTCACATTGTGACATCACAAAGTGAGGAACGACCCCCAGGCTAACACACTCACTCACTTTTTCTGCAGAGATAGCGGTGATCGGCTAAAATGCTTTTCTTTAATAACCGCATTATGCACATCCATCTTTGCAAAAGTTTGGATGTTGTTTGTGTTTGTGGGGGAGACTCAGACACGCTGCAGAGGCCCGCTCTAGGATGACGTCATGAAATGGGCGGTGCCTCAGAGATCAAGTCGTCTTACTTCTGGATAAGAAAATTATTAGTCAAAATCATATTAATACAACATAAAAAAAAAGTTCTTTAGTGTGCCAAAGGTAATATATGATCATATATAAAGTTATTGTTTACCCTGAAAGACTTGAGAAAACAATGATATAGCCCCTTTATTTTAGCATCTACATAAAAGGAAACACATAAATGAATATTTGTTTTTAGCTGGAAATAAATTAAGGTATTAAGGGAAGATGTAAAAAAAAAAGAATAACAGAAGAGCTGGTAAAAAACATGAGAGCACACAAAGTCGCAACTCTGAAGTTTTATGATTATTTATTGTTGTTTAAGGTTGAATTGTTTTTAAGTACTTTAGTCAGACCATCCAAAACTGTTGTAAATTCTATATTTGGCAGAGTAAGTAGGTCAAATAATTTAACTGCCAACTGTTCACTTATTAAGATAAATATCCAACCGAAAGACTTTAACGTTTCCTATTTATTATACAAGTGAAAAAATTCCCAAGTCAACAATTTTTCTTTAATAAGACAGTTTAACAACCAACAGAGAGTTGGATCAGAGGAGCAGCCTGTTGACATTGCCTGGCTGCCTTGGTAATAACACTGCATGATGGCAAACAGCAAGACACAATTCCATCTCAGCGATGGAAAATGAAGCTGTGTAATGACAACACAGATGTAATCTGTACACTGGCTGCCGAGGGAGAGGAGGAGGAACAAAGATGTGGGAGACAGTCATTTTGTTGCAGATCAAGAGAGATGAAAAACGTTGTTAATAACTCTGTTTGGATGGCACAGAAGAGTTGGGTGGTGTTGCTTTTTTCTGTCAAAACAAACTGTTTGTCAAAACCAATTTTTTGTGTTTTTGCTTCTCTAAAGGAAGGAAATGTGTTCGTCAGGAGGACAAAACAAAACCATATTTGACCAAATCTGCACTTCGCATATTGTGTAGACTTGTTTTTATAAATAAAGCTCATTAATTTAATTAGTATAAAAAATTATTTTTATGCAAATGCATTGACATATATTCTTTTTAGTTTGGGAAGAAAAATGACTATAATGCCAAAGTAAAGGCTGAGTTGTTTATTTGTTTATTTTTTGCATTGCTTTTGATAAATTGTATTGTCTAATAGCATATTGTGTTGCACAGCTTGAACCATTATCTGACCTTTTTTTCAACCTATTATCTTTTTCTTTGTTTCAATGCTGTCTCCACCTCCTTTTTCCTGTTCTTATTGCTTCTTACTACACTTTAAGCATAACTTTGTCACCTTGCTAAGATAAATTTAACCAGCTTATGAATTTCATTTGTGTCTCCGATTATAGAAAACTAAATGGTCAAACCCCCTTTTGTGTGTGTGTGTGTGTGTGTGTGTGTGTGTGCCAACGATAGGATTTTTTTCTGAGCATGATAAAAGCTTAGGAGAAGAGAGCAAATGACTATGGTCTTGCTAAAACTTTCTGCACCACTTCCCATTATCATTACGAAAACAACTAATATTTGAACAAAAAAACTGATCTGAAAGACCCCCTCCATTAAAAATTGTAGTTTTTTTGGATGGTCATGTAACCTTTTTTCATGATGGAGGGCATATATAAGGAAACAATTTACAAAGAAAATTACACTCAAATTGATTTTTTGGTATTTTTTTCAAAGTGCACTCAAAAGAGTATTTGGGCTGTAGTTGGAAAGATAAACTTTTTTTTACAATTGATTAGCTTTAATTAGTTAGTTTGGTGAAAATCATTTTTTGAGTTCATTCAACTTAAATACATTTAGATGTCTGATTCATTTTACTTCAATCATATACACGTAAGTTTAAGGTCTGATGTCATAGTTAAAAAAAAAAATAAAAAAAAAAACCGTTGACAATTACCCCTCTTTTTTGAATTTAAAAACACTTTTGATGTGCAGTTGGCGCCGCCTAATGCTATGCGCTGGGAAACACGAGAAAGTGCAACACTCCGTTGTGGGTACCAGATGTTCTCGGGTTGCCGTATGTTCTCGGGGTCCTTCGGGGTCCTTCGACCAATGATGACATCACACTATTTGATTGGCTGTAAGTTGCCACGACCAATGAGTTAAAGTCGCTAAGTTTTTTTTAAAACTTTATTGACAATTGCGGTATCATACATTAACAATGACATTAACGTTAACAACGACGAACAATAATATAATCAATATTGCCTCGAAGATCAGTCACCATTGTCAAACATAACATATTAAGACAGAAAATAAAGAATAGAGGGGAAAAGAGAAACAATGAACATAAATCACAAATAAATAAAAACATAAGTAAAATAAAATAAAGGAACATAGAAAAAAATCTAAATAGTCTAATAGTAGTTAAGTTAGGGGTACTCGTGAAGTTTGTATTTCTGAACAAAACTAAGCAATTTCAAGCCATTCTTTTTCATATAATGAAGTGATTGAAAGTAAAAACAGAGTTCTTTATTAAATGTTGTAAAAAGTGGTTTGGTCTTCAAAACTTGACCTCACCAAGATGGCGGTGCTCTCCTCCAATGAGGAACCACGTGATGTCTCCTCTAGTGATATAACTCATTGGAAGGACCCCGAAGGACCCCGAGAACATCCGGCAACCCGAGAACATTCGGTACCCACACCGTCATTAAATGAGCTGAAGCCTGATCAGACGTGTTTTGGATTTGTCCACAGGTATTCTGTTTTACTTGTGTTAAATGTGATGTTAGGAGTGTTGTGATTAATTTTAAAGTAATGCATGATTGTTGTAGTAGAACAATGAATGTTCCTACATTTATAAAAGGCGTATTTTTCTAAATGTATTCTACCGCCGCTGTTTTACCGCCATTTAGTGCTGCGGTCTCTTTGATGTGCCCGAATAACATGAGTGCATGTGGACTCAGTGCAGTAGTAGGGAAAAGTTTAAATGAACAGCTAAATGCATTTGTGTAGTAATGTTTCTGCTCACTGAGAGTCAAATTATTTTTGTTTATAATTTTTGAATATTCTATATTCAGTTTCATGACCATTGTTAAACATTAATTAATTCTATTGTGTTTACTTTTATGGAATACTGGGTATTGTAAAATTGTAATTAAATGAATGCTCCGTCATTAAATGAGCTGAAGCCTGATCAGACGTGTTTTGGATTTGTCCACAGTCACAGCCATACTGCCTTTGGCAACACAGACATCCTATCTGTGTGCCACTTGCTACCGCCCAGCTACCCCTAGGGCTGGCGCCGGTAACATGAAGCTATCAATGCGTCATGACGTCATAACGTCATAACGTAAGGCAGCGCAAGGAATTGTGGGATACCATTTTCTTTGCCTGTCTGGGTAGATTGGGGTTTAAGTGTGAGTTTTTGTCCATGTGTTTTTTTTTTTTTTCTAGCTGCTTTACTCTGTTTTCCCTAGTAATTTAACCTGTAATGTTTATTTCTTTCTGCACCATGAGTTAGAGTTTGGGAGAGGATGATGACCATCCCCCTTGTGCGGAAAGACACAGTATGTCCCAATATTAAAGACAGAGTTCATGTAATGCGAGACATTGCTAGGTTATGCATGTATTTGATACGGTAATTACAAGGCCCATTGGTTGAAACTCTAGAAAAATGTGTCAACAGTAGTGGCGGTGCTTGGACAAAAAAAAATCGGTGCCGCTATCAGTTTACTATCATCTGTTATTGTCAAAACTTAGAACACGCTGCCCGTCACATACCACACGCTGCAGAAAGGCACTTTCTCCTATTATATATTTGTATTTCTTTCCAGAAAGTTGAGCCCTGGAATGACACTACATTTTCTAAGAAAGACGTCCTCCTAACTGATTGATTTCAGTGGTGGGGAGGCTGAACCATGTAGGACTTTATAGACGAGACAAGCTGGTCTAAACTGTTCAAGATGGTCAAAGCTCAGGAGTTTGCATTTGTGAGGAATCTGACAATGGTGGTAAAAAACAAGGTCCAGGTCCTTCAGAGCTCTTTTGTATCAATATTCAAGAGGTCTAAGAACAGAGGAACCAGCACATGATCAAATAGTGATACAATAGTTTATGTGGGATAAGATCAATGAGCAGAAATACATGTTTGCCGCTTAATCTGCCGACGATGCTCTGACGTGTTCAAAATAATTTAAATTACAATTTACAGTTTTTACAATGGTTTTTATTGTACCTTTTAATAGAAAGTTTTGAATTCAGTATCACACCACAATATTGAAATTGACAATATTGTTACTAGTACGATATCATGCACTTCAGAGAGGCTCCAATGCTACTGAATATCACTGATTTTTTGTTTTTGAAAATCAGAACAAGTTAATAAATTATTGAAGGTTCCAATCTCTGCCAAAATGTTATTATATAAAAGTTCCTATCCACAAAAAAAAAAAAAAACCTGGAAGACCATTGCTTTTGTTTATAAATTGCAGATATATCAAATGGATCAAAAGCATTCTCTAATCTCAGACTGGTTTTGCAATCAATCTATTTTCTGGGAACTATTTCATTGTGTGAAATCGATAAAAACCTCACATAGTTGCACACACACATAAAAACTCTACACTGCAAAACTCCACACCTGGTTAGAATACACTGACAGTTGGTCACAGATGTGACCATCTGGCATTCACTCTTGCCGTTTGTGTGTGTGTGTGTGGGTGTATGAGTGTGTGTTCTAAAATGACAGTGAATCCCAGGACAGAGTTGTTTTGCTGCATGTTAGCAGTTTAAAAGCACATTCACAACTGGGGCTTGGATTAGGAAACACAAGGGTTTGATATGAAAAGGGTCATGTTTGTGAGGTGGCATCGTCATCAGAAAGAAGCGATAAAGAGCGGCGAGACTGAGATAAGAGACAAAGCAAAGGCAGAGGGCCTTCTTCCTGCATGGAAAAAGTCACTCGTGTTTTATAGGTTCTGCTACTTCCCCCAAAATATTCTATGTTAAAGAGATAACAGCCTAAAGAATTTGCATAGTTAAACCCAATTTGCATGGGATTATGCATACCGAGGGGATCTCTGATCACTTGCCCCAATTACAGACTTTATCAATGTTATACGTCTTGTCTTAAATTTACTGCTAACAATTTTATTTCTATCAGCTAACAGAATGTATGATACATTTTACTCCCTTTAGATTCCAATTTGACTTTGGGGGATAAATGTTAGAAACTGTATGACTGTCTTGGATAACAGGTCTACACTACATCATGTGGATACTGAGGATAGGACATGTTTCAGAACCACATTTGCTTTGGTGATTTACAGCAAAGGCTTTTGAATGTGTCTCTTGAAAAATGGTTTTGGGTACTCTGCTGACATGGGAGTTGGCAACCATTCAATTCTTTTACACGCTGTGCTGCGTAGCAATCAAGAATTTAAACTCATTTATTAATTCATTTAAACTCTTTTTTTCTATTTCTACTTGGGTTGATTGTTGTGAGAGAATCTGTTCATGTATTTTTAGATTGCATTTTTCAGAATAGCCTGTGAGTGGGAAGCCTTAGAACCCGTTCTGTTTTGTTGACAGATGATCCAGTCTTTTTAGGTTCCTCTAAACATGATCTTGAGCTTTTCAGTTGACAGGTTTGATGTTGACTCTGTAGTGACTGGGAGGAGAACTATCACCTCCCACTCAGAGGCCAAATGAAGATACAATGCCCCATCTGAACGGAAGAATAAAGCATGGGATTGACAGATAAATTTTTTTTTATTTGATTTGAAATGGTTTATTTCAAGCAATCAAGTAGGAACAATACACAAAAGCAATACAATCTGCAGTTTTACATTCATACAATAACTAATCAAACTTAGGATAATTAGGCATATTAATAATTATTGCTTGAAAGGGAGTGGAAGGAAGCGAACTTATATAATTCCACCCCGTTAAAATTAAATTGGTGCAATGTCCACATCTCATAGCTATAATATTACATTATCCCTTTTAAAATGTTGTGGGGTCCAGATGACCCGACTCCCAACTCTAACTTGCCATGGAGGCACTTTAACAGTGGGAGTGGGGTCATCTGGACCCCACAAAACAGTGTGCTGAACCTTTTTTCTTTAATGATTTTTTATCTTTACTGGTGTCCATGGATTACATGAAATCCTCTCCACCCGTATCCACCCATGTCATGGTAGGGAGAACACGTCAATGTAAGGGTGGGATCATCTGGACCCCCCAAGATAGCAATAGGGTTATATGGACTTACATATTGAATGAACAGATGGAAACCCAATTATAGCCATCTGCAATAGGCTTTCTATATAAAGTAGCTTCCCTATAGATCGATTTAAACTTTAGTCATCCAGAGGGAACTTGGAGCCACTACTTCCATCAAGAACAGCCATCTTAAGTGGTTTGACCATGGTGTAATGAGCATGAGGTAGTTCTGGCACATCCAGACTGGAAGGGCCCTGTGGGAGACTCCGGACATACAGGAGAGATTGTTTTTGGCTAACCTCATTTAACCTTAGAATCATAGAATACTGGAAAGATGAATTAACTGATTCCTTTATGCTGCAGCAACAGGGTAGATTTAAAAAGAAGGGCCTAGTTCCCCTTCAGATTCACTTCCTGTGAACACTTCGTATGATTTTGTCTACTAGTTCCCTGTTTACATAAAGCTGCATCAAAAAAGTTTGTTGATAGGGACTAACTAGGTGAGCCAGTCACTATCACTTAGACCAGTGTTTCCCAACCCTTGTCTTCGGGGAACACTGTCCTGCATTTTTTTTTTTTTTTTAATCAAACCCTCCTCAAACACACCTGCCTTTGATGACTGTAATTGTCAGGCTTCTGCGGAGCGTGATGATGTGCTGGACACAAGCAGGGCAACATGGAAAACATGCAGGACAGTGCATGGTTCTGAACCCAAACAAACCTTGCCCAGAGGACTAGGATTGGGAAACACTGACTTAGACAGCTAAACTGTGTTGTAACCACTGGCTGATCAACAAACACCAAATTCCATTGTTTCCAACCTGATTTGAGGTTTGGGTAAAAAACAAAACAAAACTCAGAGTTACTGATTTGCATTTGGATTACGTCTATGTATAAAGAATTAGAATCGTACACATTTGCTAAATCAAGCCAGAGATAGAGTCCATCATCTTTGTACACCAAGAGACACTGGAGCAGACATAATTCTTTTGTTTATTCAAAGTTTAGAGAGCAAAGCTTTTCCAAATGAAAAACTAAATATATCTTTATTGAAATGATTTGTTTCCCAAAATCCCGGTTTTAGTCTTTAACTGAAGCTTAGAGGTATTTTAATTTATTTATATACACATTCAATTCAACTTGCTTGGATTTAATTGCAATATAGACAGTAAAATGATATGGTATGTATATTAATTTGTTTTATTCTTGTAAAATATGCAGCAATATTATTCATTGTATTTTTTTTATCGTAGTTTATATTAAAAATATATTTTTCAATGGCCACAACACTTTATAATAGGTCTCACTAATACTGTTGCCTGAGTGTCACATAATTGTTTTTTATAACTTGTAATGCTTTTTTTTTAATAGATTTTTCTGTGTAATATTTATGTATTGATAGGTTTATGTATGCATGTTTGTGTGTGTGTGTATGTGTGTGTGTGTGTGTTTGGGTGAGGGGGGGTTAAATGAATTCATTTTGTAAAATTGCAGATAATCTGTATTAAAACTTCTTTTCCTGTGTGAAAAAAAATGATTTCATTAGAACTGAACAATGTGTTGAAAAATGAATCTTTAATCACTTTTTACACTTAATTTAAATTCTTTAGTCCCTGTTTATTAAATGAAGTTGTCTTTGAATTAAAGTCCTGCTTTGATTATTTTACAAAGCGAAGATTAGCAAAAGCAGAAAAGTATCGCAATCAAACAGCCACGAGAACTTTAAATGAACAGAGTTCAAAGTAGCACCAAACATTACTCGGACCAGTGTTATGTGTACAAAGAAGATTGTGGAAGAATGAGAGAAAATACTGCTACTCAATCCCCTGAGTAGCCAATAAAGTCTAGTTTCCACAATAAGAAAAAATATATATAAAAATAAATGTGGGGGAAGGGGCATGTAGTTTTTTTATCATTTTTTTAAACGTGTATGTCTTTTTATAACAGAATGAAACTTATTTTGCTCTTCAGCAGGTGTTTTAAAGAAAGACTTCGTAAATTAGGAATCATCAAAACAGCAATATGGACAGAAAGGACAGGACAGAAAAAAAATGATGCTGGTTTTAACTTGAGGGAGGTACTCTTTATGATGAGACTGAGGATGAGGAGAGGAGTTCAGAGAGCAAAAGCTATAAAGAACAATGACCAGCAAAGAAAGTATAAAAATGATGGAGGTGAGAGACAAAAAGCAGAGAGTGGAACAAATCAGACATGCAGTCAGGGGGAGAAGGAGTGTACCTTTAAAGTGGCTAAAGAGGACCAATAAGCAACACAGCAGCCACAAGAAAAGTTTTAGGGTTTAGCAGGTCTAACCCAATTAATTATAGCAACTCCAAGAACATTTCAGACTGTTTATCTGTTTACTTTAAAAGTAAAAAGGTAGTGATCTTTACCAGACCAGTTGTCTGAGATTATGACCTAAACACATTTAATGTATTTTTTATGCCTATTTATATAAGTAATAAATTACTAACTAGCACTGGTTGTTTACTTTTCCAGTAGTGTCATGTTGTTAATTTGTTTTATTTTTTAATGCAGTTTGTTTTATATTTCTTTTATTTTAGTTATAATTGTTAACAGTTATTATTTGTTACATAGATACTACTGCTACTACTGCTGCTACTACTACTACTAATAATAGTAATAATAACAATAGTACTTAATGTGCGGGAGAAACCTCATGCTCTCTGTTGATATGCGATAAATATTGAAGATTGTAAAGAAATAAGCCTACATGTCTGTTTTACTCTTTTCAATTGACTTGTAAAAACTGAAAAATCCAAATTTTGACACATGACAACTTTTCTTTACATAAACACAAGTAGTTCCTTTTTTTGGTAACTATTTACCTTGATTGCTATTACTATCTTATTAGCATGTCTGCTTACCAGCTGTTTCCATCCCCAGTGTTGATCTCCATTGGGTTGAGTTTTTGAGTTTGTTTAAATAATTTACTTTTTTTGGTCATTTTTAATCTGGTGTACAGCACTTTGTGCTACAGTGTATGAAATGTGGTTAATAAATATAGATTAATTTGATTTGATTATAAAGACTCACTCTTTGGATGTAGTAGTAAAAAATACTTTTTTAAGGAATATTCACCAACACTGGTAAAGACAAGAGTTTTCATTTCAGTGAAGTTTTAGTATCCAGTAAGAACCAACATGAGCGCAACTGTTGTTCTTTGTTTCAGTCTCTCCTGCCAGATAACTTGAACTCACAAGTCCTTGACTTTGAAAAGGCAATACAATGATTTAGAACTGCATGTAATGTTCTGCAGAATTGGCCTTCTGGAAAAAAAATCATCAGTTAAGGACTCAAACTTGTAAAGAAGGTAAAGAAGGATCTGGACTAACAGAAAGGCCAGTAATATCAAGTTTGGAGGTGAAGAGTTGAAAAAGAGCTAATAGCCCCATGGTTGCAGTGCTGCAAGAAGTAACAAGTTGGCAGGGAACCGGATAGAAGAAGGTGTCATGCCAGCAATCAACATATTTTGCCAGTTTTTTTTTTCTTTTTCTTCAGATAAGGTAACTCCACCAAGAAAACTTAGCCACTCTCAAAGATAACTGTCGACGGTGTACTCTTGGCTATTACTTAAACAAATTCACAGGTTAGTAATCAACTTTTCAGAAGAACAAGACCATTGCTGCTTGATGCTGGATGGATGGATGGATGGATGGATGGATGGATGGATGGATGGATGGATGGTATATAACTCTGTGCATCTATTAAAGGAGAATGGCTCCAGTCTCATACCATTGTAAGCCATTAATTTGTCACTTTCAGCTTATGTTTGTGTGAGTCATGCACTAATGCAGAAGTAATTCAGAGTGAGGGAAATTTTAATAAAGTGTTTTGACTTAAAAAAAAAGTGACACATCCTGCTCAAAGTACAGTGGATCCTCTGTGCTCAGGCTGGCATATTTAAATGAGGGTGTGTGGGTGTGCAGTTTGAGTGAAATGTCACTGGATGTTACCACTGAACTGTAAAGTAACAAGCTCTTCACTAATTGGCTGAGGTTCTCAGTAGCTTGAAAAATAGAGTGCTCCTGTTTTGCTTCTCCCCTTTAGAGATACTTGAATGAAAATGGAGAAATACATCACAATAGAGTCTTTGCCTTACTCGCTAGAGAAGCAAAAAAACAAAACATGTTCAGAGAGGAGAGGCACCCACTACGAAAGCAAACTAATAAAAAAGATGAAGTGTGTTGTGCTGCCGGTGGATTTGTTAGCTGGATGGATGCTGGATTTATGTAGAAGACAAAGCCAGCCTCACACTCTCTTAACATACATCTTTAGATTGTAACTTTCAAGTCTTCTCTGGGGAGCTCTGGTCTTTTTTTCTCACTTCAAATTTTTCTTTTACTCCCATTTCTTGCCCATGAGATTGTTATATTACCAACAGGCAAACCAGTTTAATTAATGAACAATAACCAGCATATTTATTTAAGAAAAAAGCAAGTTATTGTGACACCACACATACACTCCAGGTTAACGTGCTCATGTGAAATCAGAACAGAGTTGACTGTGATGTCTAACCCTTTTCTGAATCGGATTAATTTTGGAAAGAAAATACTCCTTGCCATACCTGTTTAATAAAAAAGGATATTGAAGAAATGTGAAAAAGTTGTAAGAAACCTGTTGGAGTACATGTAAGCAGCTTGAGTAAATGCTGCCATCTAGCACAGTCGGACAGTAGCTCCTCCTATTTAGCAAAGTCATTAAGAGGAAATGTTTTTGACCATTTCCCAACCAAAACCGCTTCAATTATCTCTCAATTCTAGTTCACTTTTAGCTTCCCCCCTTATTCCAGAGCAATAGATACATAAACCCTACATTAAAAGGTGGAATATGAAAGGTTGTTTTGTGTGTATGTACAGTACATGTGTGTGGGTTTGTTTGTTGTCACCATGGAACAATAACGAGACAAAGAACATTTATATACAGTAGATTTGCTTGTCTCCTCTGCAGAGATCACTTGTGAAAGATTTGACCACTCAGTGAACCAATATCACACCACGCTGCATGCACACACACTCACACAAATGACGATGGACCCACATGTACACACAGTGCGTACTCCACTTCCTTCAGTGTTACTGGACCTTCAGCAGTGATGAAAAGGAGTCGGAAATAGCTGTCCCACTTTGACTTGAAACCCTCAATTAACATGGAAAAGCCTTTGGGGCCCCCCTCCCCACTTCGACATGACTGATGAGTCATAATTAAAAAGGTGCAGTTTTGGTTGAGTGCTCAAACGTAACGTGACCACCACAAGTTCAACAGTTTTCTTACTTGCTGAGTAAGTGTTTAGCATTTGTTTGTGAAGTATGTTTCACAGACAGACTGAATAATACGCTGTTTGTCACCTAATCCTGTCAGAAAAACCTAAGAAAAATACTTTAAATAAATACTTGTGTTGTAAAGGCTAGTATACCTAATATAAGATCACATTTTCTAATTTTACATAAAGTTTAGACATTGCAAGTTTCATAGATTAATTTTATCGGTGGTATGATGTAAAATTGTCTTCCTTACTCTACTGTTACTAAAATGTTCATCTTCTGAAGCTACATTTGCTCAGCTAATTCCCACCTGCAGCATGTTCAGTAATGACTCTTTAGAGCCGTGCTCTCTAACTCTACACTTTCATGATCCACCATGCTGTTAGTTTTTCATCTTTTGCTTAACTCATGAATCCATGAATATTGCCTTAAAAAGTAAATGTTACCTGGTACTATGTAATGTTCTATAAAAGTCTGTATCTTCATTTGCTTAACAAACAACTGATGTTGTTGCTTTAAAAAAAACTGTTTGAAATTCTCTCAGACTCGAAGAGACTCTTCAGTCATGAACAGAGCTTAAAGTATTGTTGTGTACCTCAATAGGCATTGAGTTTCAAGTGGAGGTAAATTTCGACTAAAAGATCAAATAAAGAAGAGTCTACTTAACAGAAAGTTTGCAAGCACTGACTTAGAAATAAAACCATCAGAATCAGAATATTAAACCAGACAGTATAAAACAATCAGATCATCACATTTGCTACAGTATAATTGCACAAAGACAAACCAACAAAGATATTGAATAACCTTCATTATCATTCAGGAGCAGTTTTTCCTTTTCTAGAACTGACAGCAGTACTGCAATAAAACCTTTTGGAGATTCAGGCATCTTAATACTAATAGATATGAAAAAATAGACGTATCAACTTGACTCATACTGAAAACTGGAATGAGACAAACTACAATGTTGTGATAGGCAGTTCAAAACTCTCGTCTTCAGATATTTCAAGTCGATATACCAAGAGATTTAATGGTAGCGCTCCTTGGTATCATCCCAGCACAAATACGAGGGCGGACAGAATCATACCTTCTAAATGTACTTTTTACAGCAGCATTAAAATGCATTACAATTAGATGGATGAAAACAGAGCCACCCACCCCAGATATCTGGATTCAGAAAGTAAGAGAAATCTTTCAAATGGAAAGAATAACTTTCCTATTAAGACATCAAATGCAAAACTTTAATGTAAGATGGGGCCCAGTAAAATCATTGATACTTTCATCAGCTTGATAATACCTCTAGCTAGTCAAATGTTGTCATTTTTAGTTTTTATATTTTTGTTTAAGGTGAAGAGTCTCACAGTAATTCAACTTCCTGTGTGTATCTTTGTTTGAATGTACCCACTGTATTCAGGTTGATTATTGTGGAAACCATGAAGAACACTGTGTGTAATGCTCTGTTGCAAAAGTTTGAATAAAATATAAGTTAAAAAAAAAAAAAAAAAAAACTCTCGTCTTCATTCATCACTATGCAAGTTTCTACAAACGTTTTTGGGTTCTGTGTGGGCATTGAACACACAGAAAGTTAAACCAAGAAGAAATTAATAATTGTGGTTTGCGCCAGGCTGGAATTATATGACATTAAGCCTTTCATATTTCAGAATAGAGCTGTGACAGAAAATGCCTGAAGCAAGATTCACGAGATTTGCACTACTTCGATGTTTCGCACCAAGATCGCACCACATGCTAAAGGTGCGCCCAAGAATCTGCGTGCAGTGCAATCTTTTACGCGCAACACCTGCCTGGTTTAAATGAAGCATTACACAAAAGACTTTACGAGACACACAGCCACAAAGGCAATAAAATCATTTGGCATCAAATACAGCAAAAAAAGGGGGAAAAAAAACCAGCAGGGAGGCCAACAGACAAGGAAGTCAACTGAAGAAAACTATGCTTCTCAGCAAAACAAGAAACCCCACAGGAAATGGAAAAAATATCTGTAACTGCAAAATGTAAACCAAAACCAAAATTGGGAAATCTCACGTGATCAAAACTAGTAATGGCTTTGTTTGAGTGCACAAGTTCTAATGGTTGCATCTCTTTGTTCTTTGGTCAGGTAGAACCAGACTGCCTCCTTCTGGCCATGGACTCCCCATGAGAGTAGTACAATGCATTGTAATTTCCCCGCTAATGAACCAATAAGGGTATTAAAGAAGCAGAGCAAAGCTTATTTCAACAAAGCCTGGCCTGACATGTATGATCAGCCCCATAGCAAACACAAAACACATGTGCAAGTCATCATCCTGATGTGGAAAGAGTCGTTTGAAAAACTTTCTCTGACTCAGACTGGCGTCCATCATCCAACTGGGTCAAAGTGTTGGAGAACATGACAGGATCTGTATATATTTAGAAGTGAGCGTTTTTGTGTTACACGCAGGGTGGATCTGCTTGTTGCCATAGCAGCTCGACATGCTTCACTTAGACAAACTTGCTCTCCAAACAGAGAATGAATAATTCTCTTTGAGCCTCCTCCGCTTCCCCTCTTTTGCTCCTGCTTGTCCTTCTCGTCTTCTCCTTTCTTCCTTCTCGTTCTCCTCCACCCTGCAAGATCTCCGGAGGGGCTTTTTTTCCTCTTTTTTCTTTTAATATGTATCTTTTTAGGAGGTGCAGCCAGCCTTGAGATGCTTGTCCTCAGGGCTCAGATGATTTTATGATCCACTGTCAACTTGTGGAAAGAGAGAAAGAGAACACAGAGTCACGGTAAACATGTTTTCCTCCCTACTAGTGTAATCTGAAGGGGGTGGAGGACAGAAGATGAGAACACAGCAGGGTGCTGTTTTCATAATCATGTGCTGTGAAAATCAGAACAACAAAAAAAAAAAACAACAACCCTATGAGACAAAAGGGGAGGCCTGGTCAGAATCACTTAGTCAGCCAACTAAGGGAAGTTAAAAGCTAATGATACAAGCAGGTTTAACATCAATCATCCATTTTCTTAACCGTCATGCTACGTTTACACAACATACGTTCAAGCAACCACCTCCAATGATAAAGCGTAAATGCGCGTTTCAGGATTCCACATTCAAAACTTTTGCGCTTACACGTCACCATACAAGTTTTTATGTCCGATTTTGGGTCTTTGTACAAAACCATTAAACGTGCGTTGAAAGACAAATCAATTGAACTTTGACCTCTCAGGATAACGTTCCTTCTCAACTGCAGGAAGCTCAACTCTTTGAAAAATGGTCATGGAGTAGAAATTAATAATTGCGGTTTGTGCCCGGCCAGATTATATATTTCATATGTCGGAACAGAGCTGTGAAAGAAAATACCTTGAGCAAGATTTGTACAAAGACTTCACGAATTTTGTATGGAGCCTCTTCCTTATGTGAGTACATATGCTAGTATCAGGTAGCAGTCTAGTGTGAACACCGTATGCTTAAAAGCACGTTCAAGAACTTGCTACAGGCTAGCATTGCATTCCTCCTCGTGTTTACGAGTATTGCCAGACCATTGAAGGAGGACTCAATCAAACAAAGCAAACTACCTTTTACCATCAACTGAGAGATATTCTCTAAAATAGATAGATGTTTTAGAAAAATAGATGCAAAACTGAAAATCTTGCATCACTAATGAGATGTGCTGCAAATCTCAACACTTTAAATCTAAATAATGGGAATATTCCACTACTAGCCTTCCGATTTATCCAATTCCAGATGAAATGGAAAAATAATCGATGCATCTTTTGGAATGCAGGAGGAAATATTATTGCAAAAACTATGAAAATTTGCAAAATAAATAGAAGAAAATAAGAATCTCTGTGAAGCATCACATGGGACACAAATAGTCCAGAAAAAAAAATTTTCTGGAAAAAAAGTTATAACAATTTACATGACAGCTGCCACGTTTTTTTCTTTTTGTTTAGTGTGAATGAAAATGTATTCCACTCGTATCCATTAAACTGGAAGTAGCCAATCTGTCTATACAATCTAAAGGCCAATACCTGTAGCCGTCATAAAACATGTAAATTCATATTTCAATGCATTCAGACTTCAAACATTTCTCCTACCCAGAGTCTCCTGCATCATCTGTAATGGAAAGTTCCCATTTGAGTTATTAAGAAGGCACAGTGACATTTTGGAAGTTGTAGACACCTATTGTCATTTCCCGTAAGTAATTTCTCGCCATAAGCTTTTGTTCAGGCTTATTGCTCAGCCCTCCAATTCAATAAGTCAGTCTTGAGGCTGCAGAGAAAGCCTTCCAGTGAAAGCAGCACACTGGAACACACATCCAATGAATCAAAACCATAGACTCATACAAGAGATGGATGCATCTATCAGGTGTGAAAACTGAAGCCAAAATGATGAAGTGTAATTCGACGAATGTTTGCTGCTGGCTGGAGGAAATAAGAATAAAATGTTCCAGTAAAACATTTCCAAACGCAATAAGCGTTTATTGTGATTATTTAGTGTTGAAAAATCCCAGGTTTTTTGGATAGTGTGCACAGCTTAGTGTGTGGTTTACTGTGCATCTACAGCAACATTTAATGGTATTTAAATATTGCTTTCTTATCTAGACACAACAAAAGATCACCTTTCTTTATTAGTTTACATAAACAAAGAAATTAAGGATATTTGAAACAAATTATGTCTTGGACACATATGGTGTTACACTCCAATCAGAAAACGAAGTCAAAACACCAGCAAATGTTCCCTGAGCCTTTGATTGGCCTCCTCGTCTGTGTCAGTGAGCTTTGCAATCGTGTAGAAGTCCCAAACTCATCAACACACTTCAGAAGGAGGGTGAGCCACAAAGGCTCTCATTATACTAAACTGTTCAGGGGTGATAAAGGAAATAGGAATGCCAAAATGTTATGTTATTCATGGTAAAATCATGAGAGACCTTTTAGCGTATCAGAACTTCAGTCCTGTTTTATTTTTATGTTAAAAATGGTGGTGCGTCCCCACGTGCACGTGCACACTGCCCCCTGTCTGCTCATCCCTCCTCCTAAACTTCAGTGTATTGATGGACAGATATTTTCCACTCATCTTCGTGTCAGATTTTTACCCATGATGGAATATTTGTCTTTCCAGCAGATCTGGTATAATTGTTACAGCTTAAAATAATAACTGATCCAAATCAGTGCTTGTATCCCCCCTTTTTTCACCCTTCTTCCCTTTACTCTCTTCCACCCCCCCCCCCCGACACACATTTTCCCTCTTCCTCCCCACACACACTAAATATAACAAATAAAGAAATAAATAATTCAACAAAAAGGGGTTAATTCAGATCTACACTCTGGCTTCTAAAGTTCTACAACCTCTTTTTGTGATAGTAAAACCTGTCCAACACAAAAGGCCTGCAGCTCTAATCTGTTTGCTAAGTTGTTGGACAGAACAAGTGAAAAAAAAAAAAAAAAAAAAAAAAATGGTGGTGCGTCACGTTGTTATGGTAACAGCTCCAGCCTGCACACTGACCATGCTTTGCCCTCGGTAATATTTATCTACACGGTCTTTTTTTTTTATTGTTTCATTAAAGAAAAACCCTTGGTGGTGTAAAAGTAAAGGTCGGAAGTCTGTTATAATGAAAAAAAAAAATCATAGATTCACTTTTTAAATTGAATTTTGATTTTTTACTCAATGTCACAAATAAAAATACCTCAAAATGAGGCTTTTCACAGCAACTATAAGATGAAAAAATATGTGATTAAAATAGATTAAATGATTAATGATTATAGTTCACGGTTGATTAATCACACAAAAAAAGAAATGTAATCAGATGACAGCCCTAAAAAAAGGAGGCTTCAAATGTTTCAACTTATTTGTAACATTTCTGTAGATCAAATAGCTGAA
This sequence comes from Oryzias curvinotus, assembly GCA_023969325.1. NCBI lineage: Eukaryota > Metazoa > Chordata > Actinopteri > Beloniformes > Adrianichthyidae > Oryzias > Oryzias curvinotus. Next base: position 2,464,727 of record CM043709.1, on the reverse strand, counting down.
TTTTTTAAAATAATTGTTAAGTCTTTTTTTTTTTAGAAAAAAATGCTAAAAAAGATAAAATAGTTTAAAAAAAAAAAAGCTCATTAACCACTAACCATATTAACCATGTTCACAGTAACTCTAGTAACACGCTACACGTTAGCCATATTAGCATATTCACAATACGTGTAACTCACAACCTAGTTGCAACTTGTGAACAAACAGACTGATATCAATACAACAAACATTACTGTGACTATGCTAACTTCCAATCTTGTCAATGACGTAAAAAAAAAACGAAGTCCGACAGCACCACACATTAGTTTTGTTAGCATAACTACAGTAACACCCAAACTTTTTGGCTGCAGAATTAAGGTCCAAGTTATAAGATGCTTTTTATAAGATCGCTTTTTGAAAAAAAAAAAAAAAAATATATATGTATATATATATATAACAAAAAAAAACAAACACACATATAGCCTTCAAGTGAAGAGAAACACGTTAACTAGCTGGGCATAAGGTGAAGCTGAAGGTGATTCCTTCAGCCTTGAATTTCAAAAATAAAACACCATTTGGACCTGGTGCTTCATGTTTAATGTTTGGACCCGCTACTTTTGTGAAATATGAACGGAATATGAAGTTTTGACTTTACTGCATGGCAACTGTTGCCATTTACAGTGGGATTGGTAGTATGAGTGATGCAATCCATGCAAACTCCTGCAGCATTAATAACAGACATGTGAAATTATCTTTTAGGCCAGCTATAATTGTATGGGGGGCTGGATTTGGCCCGCAGGCTTGGAGTCTGACATAAGCTGTATAAAAATGACCTCATACACATCATCATCTCTCACATTATTACTGCACATCCTGTCAAGAAGCTCCTTGCTGTCATTATATTGTGAACAGTCACAGCTTAGAGCAGTGCTAGTTAATGCTTTGAACAGGCTCTGCATATGTGGCTGCTCACGGTTAAAAGATCAGGTTCAGGGTAGGACACTGCTTTGAGAGGATTCCTGCAGCAGATTTCACTCCTCTAGACAAATGACTGTTTAGCACATAACAGTGTCCTGCAGCTTTTGACTTTTTTTTTTTTTTTGCATCAACTGTCATTGCTACAAAGTCACTATCAAAGAGGGTGCTGCTCAGAGGACAACACTTCACCATGAGGGCAATTCTGAAATACTACAAGATGTAATCATAGCATCTGTGAAGAGTCCTCTTCATGGGGGCCAGTAACCAATGCAGACCCCCCAACCACTCTCCAAACACACACACACACACATTACACTCACACTTCAAAATCTGACCAAGTGCCTTTCATACTCAAGCATGACGAGGCTTTTTCAGAGTTTTTCTGCATGCACCCTGTATAGTCACACTCATGTTTTGCTTCTATTGTGCTTTATAAGATGCAGATTGTTCTGTCAGACTCTGTAAGTTTGACGGCACCTGACAGACAACTGCAGATGTGGTGGATAAGATGTGTAAGGCAAAGGAAAAACAATTTGACTTTAATTACAGGCGTACTTTGATAAAAACAACAACATCACAATTTGAATCAACACAATTCTTAGAAAGATTGCTTCTAAAAAAAACACTTTCATTAATTGAAGATTTCATTGTTTCCATCTTTTCTGTTCAGACAGGACAAACTGAGACAGAAAGGCTTTAACATTGCATCAATTCCCCAGGACGGCGGTTTCTATAGCAACAATGCCAAGGATAAATATGACCTTGGCACTAAAGATTGCAAAATGTCCTGTATCACAGCTCTGGATATTCGTTTGTGACCTCAGCGGCCTCACTGGGTATGCAAAAACAATGCTGTAAAAAATGCAAAAACCCCAAAAAGCAAGAATTATTTGTTTTAAGCTTGACACCACAACATGCACTTCATACAGAGAACAAAATCTCTGAAGTGCGACTGCAAAATTCATCCAGACAAAAGAAAGGACATATGGGCAATTGCAAGTGCCTGCCAGAGCCTCCGCTTCAGCCTGTTGGTTGAGCTTTAGGGCGAAGAGTGCAAAAATGTTCCAAAGGAACACCTTTTAACAAACTTGTAAACCCTCCAGCTAATTAAACTAAAACATTTATATCAACAAAGCTTTCCCAGCATCAATCAACTGAAAGATCAATGAGGGAAATGAGGCGGATGTGTTTCTGGCACTCACGTGTGGCACATATGAAGGCCATGAACTAATGTAGTTCAGCAACATATTAACACAAAAAGGAGTAATGTAGCACAACAACATGTTTGCAATGATATTTCAGAGAAGTGATAGTAGTGTCTATGGGGCCTAATGTTACTCTAAACGTTGTCCTTGGCTCTTGATGAGTTCAGAGCATTGTTTGACCTTTCTACTCTCAGACTTTTTGCAAAAACTTCTACTTCTGTCTTTTCTTTCATGGAAGACTTAAGGAAAACTATCTGTGCAACACAAAAAAATGTTGTAGATCGTCCGTCATCCTCCATAGTGGAGAGAAGCTTGAACAGATTAAGATGCAGCAGCTGACCGATCCACAGAGAGACCCATTTCCAAACTCCCAGTCAGTTCCTGACAAACAAGAAAAGGCATCCATCACCCGTTTCATCTCAAGACCTTCATCTACACTCCAGAGATGCCAGCGATGGTTCCGTTTTTTAAAACACACAACTGAGTGTGTCATTCTGTTGCATCATTGTTACAGTGAAAATTCTACCTTAGGTACACAGAGACATGAAGGTGCAAGGCCTGGAAACCTTGGCTGGAATCCTCAGCAGAGATGAAGCAGCAGCTCCAGGACACAAGGACGCTGCTTCAAAAGCACAGCACATGTTCTACTTAAACAGCTCTATATTCTTAGAGTCATCATAACAAACTAAAATCTTACTTGTTTAAACTTACAGCACGTATATAAGAGCAACTAACGGAACATTTTTGATTGAACTGACACAAATAACCCTGGGAAAGGATGAGCTCATATTCGGTCCTGCTGAAGTCTTTTAATCCTCCTGTGTGCCAGTGCGTCCTCATCACCTTCACAGTTTGAAAGTTGCATTTAGGGACTTGTGTGTCTCAAAGAATCACCTGAAGAAAATGGTCTAAAATTTGAAGGAGACCAGAATATCTTGTCTATTTTTGCAACACATAAACAAGCGTCCAAAATCATTGACATAGTTTCTCCCTATGTCTCTTGCTTGAGGTATCTCACGCTACGTTCTCTTTTGGCTCTGCAACGTGAGTTCAAGCAACCAATTCCAATGAAGAGTCTATGTAAACAGGCGTATATGGACATTTCAGGCATCCAATTTCAAAACTTGCATGTTCACACGTAGCTACACTAAGATTTTTATGGCCATTTTTAGGCTCAACACACCAAACAACCATTGAACACAAGTTGAAAATTGAACTTTGACCAATCAGAGACTCGGATTTGGTAGTGACAAATGGGTAGCATCCTTTTTAACTTGTGGAAGTGCCAACCATTCGAAAATTTATTTGAAATACATAAGTGCCTCGACAGAATTATATTAAACCAAGTCTTTCATATATCGAAATAGAGCTGTAAAAGAAAAAGCCTGGAACAAGATTCACGAGATTTGTACCGCTTCCATATTTCGCGCCACGCCTTTTCAAATGTCAAGTACATGCGCTAGTATTGGGTAGCAACAGTGTGTGAGCAATGCATGCTAAAAACTCATTCAAGAAGCCAGGATCAACGCATTCTTAAACACTCTTGCATGCCAGGTGTGTCTGTGGAATTAAAATTATAGTCATAACTAACATGATATGTCTATCAACACTTTTTTAGGGTTGTTGAGCTTTGGCCTACTTCATGTTTTATGGCATATTGGCCCAAATCAACATGCAGAAATCAAATGCCGAACACCTGTAATCATACAGTTAAATTTAAATTGGGCTCATGAAGTAAAGAACAGAGTAAATGTATGTTTGCATCATCACGCCATTCTGCTACAACATTTAACACAAATGTGGTCCATGAACTGAGGATAACATACTAGCAATTGAGTCAATCTCTTGAATCTGTAGTTGCAGCCACTCCCTGCTCATCCCTCCAATCACACAGCTGCCCCTCTGCTGTCCATGCAGCCAGATGAAAATGGCAGGCCAAAATAAAGTGGGTTCATTTTTGAGGCGTAATTCTTAATGATGTTGATTTTCCCCTTGTTTTATTGAAAACAGAAGCAGGTGCAAATTCAACAGATGCCTGCCAAAGTTATCAATTTCATAATAGTTATTATTCCCCAAACTCTCTCCTGAGCCGCTCAATCAGTCCAGAGTCCATTAAACTGACGTCTGCGCTGTCAGCGCACAAAAGTGTACAAATGTTCGACTCTGATTTCTGCTTCCAGCAACCGGTGTCTGCTGCCATATTAACCGGTGTGCCATAAAGCCCAAATCTGTCCATCCATTCTCTGTTCCTTTTGCATCACAGCAACAATAACTCGCCCATTTTAAATGCTCAATTACATGGAAGTGCTCTTGGGCAGACAGGCTGATGACACCCTTGGCTCCACTTCCTTCCACTAACATGCACAATTTGTCAGAGTAATCCAGGAATGTCTTGGCAGTAACTGTCTCTGTGTTTTTGTATACGCTGTGGAAGTGAGTGAAGTTAGATTCTCTTGCTGTAAGATAAAAACAGTTTGTAGTTGACACCAAAAGAGACTTTGTGAGTTCTGAGAGGCAGTGACAAAATACACAGAACAAACACACAAGTGTGCCAGCAGCATGTCTTCAGCTTGAGCTCAAGCTTGCACAGACCTAAACCACCAAATCACAAACCATACAGCAATGAGTCAAGCTGCATTTGGGATGTTTTGTCGGGATGCATAACAAACTGAAGGAAAATGAAGGAAACATATTTTCTTTTGAAAATGTCACCATGTGCACAATGCTAACACAGTGCTATATTTTTTGAATGCATGTGATAGACAACAGTCACACAAACGCCTCTACACATTAGTGTGTCAATATCAAATCAATTTTTTGGCCAAGCCAATCAAGATGTATTTATTTATTTATTCAAGGCATTATGTGCAAGTATGATAGTGCATCTATCTATCTATCTATCTATCTATCTATCTATCTATCTATCTATCTATCTATCTATCTATCTATCTATCTATCTTCTGAATCTGGGGCTGCTGGAGCCTATCCCAGCTCCTATTGGGAGAAGGTAGGGTGCAACCTGTACAGATTCTGTACAGTTCCGGGACTACACAAACATGTGTGCACTACTAGGGTTGAATTTAGATAAGCAAATTAACCTATGAAGCATGTTTTTGGACTGTGGGAGGAAACCGGAGTCCCCGGAGAAAACCCACGCGTGCACTGTAATAACGTGAACTTCACACAGAGAAGTCCAAGCCAAGATTCAAACCAAGGGCTTCTCCTTATGAGGCGAGAAAGCTAACCACTACGCCACTGTGCAGCTCACTACAATAATTATTGTCAATTACGGTTTAATTAGAATGTAGTTTTATGCAAGAGTGTTGCTAGCTTTGTGGGCCATGAGGAACACGTAGAAAAGAACAAAATAGTACAAATTGTAATTGTTTGGATTTTTTTTTCTTACTAGTCGGGAACTTTTTTTATTGTAGTCTTTAAAATATTTCAGCATAAAGAAAAGAAAATACGACCACAGTTACAGTTTTACTGGCCTCTTGTTTTAGTACTAAAGGGTAAATTTTATCTGACCACCATAATATTTCGGATGTTCATCAACCTTAAAAGATCTGTTACCACATAGCCATTTTGAACGATGGTGAACCCTAATTGTGAGCTAGAGAGGCTATATTTTAAACAGTCTATATATTGATTCCATTATATGTCAAATTCAGAAGACCATGCTGTGGATGGTGTGCTGAACCAATGTCTGTCATAGGAACACTGCTCCCCTTCATTCATTAACACAGAAATCTAAAAGCCCCAACTTTAAACAGCTGCTTTCAGCCTCACTCATTATTAAATCAGGAAACAATAAAACATTCAGACTGTTCTCTGGCAGCAGCTTTTAACCAACAAAGCCAGGACTTCTGATGATACACCACCCACCCTCCTTCATTTTGATCTTTTGTTCCTGCCAATGCTCAAACCTGTGGAAGTTTGTGCATCTTCACTATTGCAGCATGAAGTGAGAGTTCGCAAATTAGATGGTAGCTGTTTAACCTAGACAGACATTTATGTACTTAGCAGTATTTATATTTAGATAAAAAATAAGATACAAAAGTAGAATATTGTTTGCTTTTAAAATGAAAAATGCAACCTTTTAAATATTATTTAGGGGGCAATATGTTAATTTAACATCAATATAATAAAATAGAATAAAATCCCTGAACCCTGGACCTTTTCTTTAGCAAAATAATTTAGATTCCCCCCTAAATGGTGTCCAAATTGATGCCATGTGTCTCTACAATGTATTAGGCATTGCTGAAGGGGATAATTAGACACTGTTGCTTCTTCCTGGGGGGCGACCATAAGTGACTGTTTAGAACCACACACCCCACCTCCCTACCAGCATGTACACAAACACACCACAATCTGATGCAGGCCCGGAGCATGCACGAGTGCAGACGGAGAATGAAGTGAAGCCTAGCTGAAGATATGGGCTTTATAAAAAGAAAAAATATATTAATACCAAATATTTACAGAACAAACAACATGTGATTTGAGAAGTGAGTAAGAAGTGACTGAAGTACTATGATTTTGGTGCATACATCATCATTACCATTAAACAGCAATTAGTTTGTGATTTGACTGAAAGCCACAAACATATACTTCATCACCCACTTCTCTTTTTACTCAGCTTTCAGAAAAGAAAAAAACTAATGACAAAATAAAAGGAACGGTTAAATTCTTGGTTTGCACATCTAACTGTTGCTGAGTCAGTCTTCGTTGTGGAGCTCATTCACTAACGATAAATTTGTCAACACATGCCGAAGACGGACATAACAAGCCATATAATACACATAATCAATCAACACAATATTTTTTATGACAGAAGCAAACTAAAGTGGGTGCCCACCTGTTCAAAAATAGTTTGAACAGAGAAATGGTATACATTCTATTCTACAAATAACCTGCGAAAATAGAATTATAAATGTTTTAGGGCCGTAAAACCCCTCAAAACACATATTTTTTACACTTTTCTCAGACATGAACATTTTCATACTTTCTTCTTTTATTTAAACAGGGAGAGATCAAACCTTTGTAGAAAAACTCCAGTATTTTAAAACGAAAACAAAGATCTGTTTGTGGTCAAAGATTCATCTAGATTTGGCAAACTGAATGCAATCTGTACAGGAGACATGGCCTGAAGGACATTGACTGACTTTTGTCTACAACCAATAAAGACGCAGAATCCAATGCGCTGTAAATTAATTAATTAAAAAAACCCTAAAAAATATGTTAAAAAAAATCATGAAACAGCGAGAACACAAAAGGTGAACTGCAATGTACCGAAGGACCACTGTAACCCACATCATTCTACAACATACAGAGGAAGTTAATAGGCGAAATTCATTAAAAAAAAAGTTGAATAGATAAAATGTGGTCATCCCACTTTTTTATTTATCAATCTATCTATTCAAATTTAGACCTCTAGACCTTCGTAATACAGAATGCCCTAAAGTCCATGAGAACCAACAAATGGAGTCTAATTGAAGTAGCTGTGGCCGCTCACTTCATCCGGAAGCACACCTCACCAGCATGTGTAACTAAAGCACTGCTTATGTCCACTTGAATTTGCTGGCTTTACTGAACATGCCTGAGCAGAACACCACCATTGGACATGGACGTCCTCCACCACCAGGGCAGACAAAATAGTTTGCAGTGTATTAGCTGCTCATCGTGCTTGGATGAGGGAGGGACGTGCATCCTCCATGATGATGAGCACATTTTTCATGGACTGGGGACAGAGGTCCAACAAAGTCTAAATGGAAGGCCAATGATACATAAGGAAGAAAAGCTGTGTGTAAACAAACCTCAATGGAAATGTAGTTGCAAGCTAAGGATGGCTTCCTTCTTTCTGTTTTTTATTTATTTCTTTTTTTACTCGTATGAGCCCAGAGAGATTTTCCAAACCCTAAGCGTGACATAAAGATGAACTGTATGTTGGACACAGACATAAACTCTATCCAACGGTGCGGCTTCATACCTGATGTGTCAGTTCACTTAGAGGTTCAAGGAGTTCAGAGTAAACTGAGCATTAAGCATTGCTGTTGTTGTTGAAGATAAACTTAACAATAAAATAAATGCTGACAGACATGGTTACAATTAACTTGATCAAGGCAGTTGATTTTTGTTGTTGTTGTTTCTCTAAGACAATTAGAAAAACTAAGAAATAATAGATAAACTAAGAAAACCTAGTTTCCCAGGAACCAGGTGATCTAAGCTTTTGGCTCTTTAAAGTCCCCACTCTGATCACCTTTTGCTCTATTGTATAAGCTTCCATATTGTCTTTTAATCTTAATTATGTCATTTTTAACAAAACAACAAATATCAGTCATTTTCTAGGACACAGTTTCAGCAGATCAGCACAAATTCATCAGAAATTCAACTCTGAGTTGTGGGTAGGACTGTTGGCAGGGAGTAAGCCTGCGCTCATTTCCCATTATCCTTTTGTTACACTCTCTCCAGCTTAATTAAAGCACCTCACAACCTCATGCTAACATAAGTGGTGCAAAGAAAATGGTGAGCAATATTGGAGCTATCCAACAAAAAGGCGAAAGCATGAAACTGACCAAAAAAATTAAGCGCTGTCTAATAGTTTTACATATTCAATACTGCTCGTACAGAAAGAACTCATTATGAGTGTAAGAATCTTAAATTACCATTACATTTCTGCTCCTCCCTTTAACCATGTCCATGAGTTGTGGGTTATGAATGAGCAGGTAAGATCGCAGATACAGGAGGCGGAAATGAGCTTCCATGCAAGGTAGCTGGAGTCTCTGTTAGAAATATAATAAGCCCAGACATCCAGCAGAGACATTGCTTCTCTACCTTGAGCAAAACCTGATGAGGTGGTCTGAAAACCCACTCAGAATGCTAGCAAGAGTCCCCGTGGTGAACCGTGGACTCGCTGACGAGATGAAATCTGAAAGTCAGACTGTTAATATAACTGGGATCCTAGAGGAGGTGACAGAGACAAGATCTCAGGATCAGGATGTGGAGGGAGAGTTTTTTTTTTCTTATTTTGTTATGAAGTTTTTTAACATTAGGTGACCTCAGAAGTGTCAAACTTAGGCCACCATCTTGCTTGTTTTTTCAAGGTATTTCTTTCCTCCCTACTGTCAGTTACAACCACTGTAAAAAAAAATCATAGCCTGTCAGCTATTTATATATGATTTCTGGAAAAATCTGACTATTTAGAGTCCCACTCCAATCATTTTTGATCCATTGTAAAAATGTTCCTGGTGAACTTTTAATTAAGATTCTTCTGATTTTTGCCAAAAAAGAAAAAAAAAAACCTGTGTCGGTTTCTAGGACATAGTGTCTGCATCACAAAAGGATCCATTTCCAAATAACTTTTCTTTTTGGTCTGCTCCTGATTCACAGCAATTTGAGCAAAGAAATACTCAGGTACACAGTTTTAATCTTACTTTATATTCGTCCTCCATCATGAGAGAAAGGGCTACAAGAACATTTCAAAAACATGCACCAAAAACATGGTTTTCAGTGGGGTGACTCTTTAAGTAACATAAGACCCAATAACTAAGTCAAAAAAATGTTTTGCTAGATCAGTTGCAGCAACCACTGCATGCAATGCAAAGCTTGCACCATTTTTCTTATGTCATACATCTAATCAGAAGTTAAAGTTCAGAGCAGGAGACATAGCGATAGAGTGCATCATTTATTCTGACAAGCAGAAATCAATAATGCGTGTCAAACCACCTGACATGGCGTACCATATTATTCATGCAGTATGTATTGGTCCTGACTGCCTGTTTTGAAATGCAATGAATGTTTACTCGCTGCCTTTTCTTTGAGTCAAAAGGTTTCTGGATTCAAGAGCTCAGCCCCTTTCGCCTGACCCCCTTGAGCCCATAAGAAGCATCAATTATTCAACCTGGAGGCTTTTTGAAAGCTTTGAAGAAAAAAAAGGTGCGCGTAGCTGCACAACAAAAAGCCTAAATTCCATCATCTTATCTGTCCTTTTAATCTACTTTCATTGCTTGCAGAGACAAAGTATGAAGTACATGACACAAAAGTGAATTTTCTACATCTTTGCTATTAGTTTTTATGCTATTATTTGAGTGTATTGTTGTTGTTTTTTTGTTCCTGTAGTGGATTCTTGTGAAGCTTTCTCATGACAATTTTTAAAGAACTATCCTGCTTATTTTGTTCCAACCTAAGTTTTTTTTTTCTCCACAATCTGTCATTTTATATTGCATGCACCCTGTTTTGGCACAGAGCAATGACACAATGAAAGCCTTAAAAGAGTCAACACTTCTTTAAAAAAAAAGCCATCATTTTGAGAAAGACTCAACATGAAATAACTGTGTCTTTATCTGTAACAATTTTCAAAATAAATTCTCACTGCCTTTCTATTTACAAAGAGCAATATTTACTGCCCTTTCTCCTCCGACATTGTTCTGTTGTGTAAAATCGTTAGTGGAAAGCCTTTTCATTCTGTAATTATTATTGATTCAACAACAAGAATTCAGCCGTCAGAATACGCAGATCGCTGCAGCAAATGTACAAGTTATTGGCTTTTGTTTTTCCAGAAAGAAACTCTGCCCTGAGAGATGGCAAAAGGGAGAACGTCAATGTTGCAACATTCTTACGGTTTTAGAGAGCTGTAAACAGATCAGCCCAAGCTGTTACCAATGCAATCAAGGACTTAACTCAACTGCAGCCCAAGTCTACCACGACATGGCCGTGCCACACAATGGAAATGCATATTCAAAGGAATAAATATTTCCTTTTGTGAAAAATAGAAGGCATTGTCCTTGTTTCCTGAAGAAATCGCACCGACCACAAGTGAAGATTATCCAACGTTTGAATAGGCCGATGACCCCATAACTGCCACTGGCCTTTATCGTCCGCTGTGTGCATGCGTGAATTAAACTGCACCACAATTACTATTCAAAATTATAATAACTCTCAGCCTGGCTACGATAAACCTAATCTGACACAGGAAGCAATTCTACGTCTTCCTCCATTAACAGTGGGATTTGCCAGCATGGCTGCTGGCTGATAGTGTCATGGGAGAAGAATGGGGGGATTCTTGCCCCTTAGTGCAGGGATTATGTTAAAACAATGAGCCTTCCTGTATTGGTTTTCTCTTTATCTGAACTGTCACATTAAACTATACAGCAGTGATAAGTATAGTAATTGCTTAATAGGCTTGTAATTACACTCTTAAGATGTGTTCAGTCTGGACCTTTTCAATGCAGGAGTCGGTGCTAAAACATGTTCTTTGTATTTTTATGGGTCATGGCTGGTGCTTTTGACAAAATCTATTATATTCAAATTTATCAACAGGAGCAAATCGTTGCCCAAAAAATAATGTAAACTCAGAAATAGAATAGGTTTACTCAAATTATAGAAATAAAAGCAGTTTGGATTTTCTTTGACTGCAGGTTGGAGAGTAGCACAGAAACAACATTTGAAGGGTATTTTGAGAGAAATCTCACGCCATCTGTGTATTATGTAACTGTAGATTCACTATCCAAATATCTTTCTGATTCAATAGACGCACAAGATGAGCTAAAAGCTTAAGTAAAACTGCATTAGTATAAATCCTGGGTCGTTTTTTTTCTTTAATCGTTTTAATCTTAGAACCTGTTTTCCAGTCTGTCTTATATTTCAAAGTTCAAGAAATGTCTCTTGTCAAATATTTACAAATGTGCAACCTTGTGTGTGCAGCCCATTGTAATTTAGGTTTGGCTTTGTTTAAGCCCCTACATCAAAGAACCGACAGAAAATTCCCTTTTATGCAATTAGAATGCTTTGTAAACCCTTTGATGAAATCCACAAAATTCTTTCATCAATTATCATTTTTCTGATGAGATAGATAGTATCAATTATTATACTATCTTGACTAATCCTATCCAAAAACTACCCAACTGACTACCCAAAACTATCTTGACTTTGACCAATGCTTGATTGGTCGACTGGTTGGTCAAGTGGTTTACTGGTTGATCTAACGTGTGTTCAATGATCGCGCGTTTTGTACATAGAGCCAGAAAGTGGACTTAATAAACATGACACATGGATGCGTGACTTTTGAAGGCGGAGCCCCGACACAACACGTGTTTACATGGACTTTTCTCTGAAAGTGGTTGCTCAACCCTGCATTTCCGAGCCGGGTGTGAAGGTAGCATCAGAGTAGCGACAGCCTGTTAGCATCACATTCTTTCTGTTGGTTGGTGTTGCTTGTTAACCAGGCCTAGAAAAAAGCTGCAGGTAAAAACAATATTTGGCTGGAACAGCACAAAGTATAGTACAGGTAAAGGTCTCCATCTCATATACACATTGGTCACACCTGGCAGACACAACCTCTACAAGCACAGTTTAACAAACCCACTGTGGCACTATAGGGGGCAAGGAGAGGCGTCGTATTTTAGCCAAGAAAGACAAACCTGACTTTGCCAGAAGGGAGAAAGACAAAGAGAAAAGATGGGGTGGCTAAAGGGAAGTGAAATGCAGAGATTAATGATCTGAAACTTCTGTTTCGGCGTGTGTGCATGCTGTGCATGTGTGTGTTAGGGGAACTCGGAATCTGGGGGTGGGATGTGGGTACAGTGGAGGCATATGAATAGGAAAGCTCCATCATTGTGAGACGGGTCTATTTAACAGTAAGAGGCTGTTTCTGCTGTGAGGTTGATGTTCAGCTGGACTCCTTGATCACTGACACAGGACACCCCCACCACTTTTATATACACACACACACACATTTGCACAGTAAACAGTGCCGTTGGTGCAGTGTGGATGTCACAAAAAAGTCAGCCTTTGCTCGCAGCCCCCAACTGCGTGACGTATTAACCTGGTACCCTCACACATACACTCTTTAGTCAGTTTTTGCCCTCAGCATGAAAACCCAGGCAGCATCCCAGCATGACAGGATTACTGAGGATCTTGGCTCAGCATTCTGCCAACTCAGACACACACACACACACAAACACTCAAAATTTTACACCCAGGCATATATGCATGCCTAACGGAATGACAAGACAGGTGAGCTGCATAATCGTCAGAGCAGATAAGGATACTATGAATTAAAGATTGATTGACATTTACTGCATGCTCTTCTGTTGGGTAAATAAAGTGTTTGGGTTGTTAAACATCACATTCTTAAGTTGTTTCATTTTTATTTTTTTTATTTTTTAATTATAATTTTAGGATTTCTTTGTTTCTTTTCTTTGGAAAAAAAAGAAAAAAAAAACATCACATGATTGCTTTTATTCAATGCTGTTTCAGTCTGCTGTCTGTGGAAGGTGGGTGAGCTTGGCCTTGAAAAACCATGATATACTGCCAAAGCTAAGACTCGAATGTCCTCGAGCAGCTGTGAAACCTTGTGGGTTTGGTGCCTTTGAGCAAGACCCTTTCTGTGACCTTACAACGCAGAAATCGTATGAGTTCTGGCATGCAGATGTAGGAGTGGGAAGAAGTATCTAAGTGAGTGAAGAAATGTATCTAATGAAGGCAATGCAAGAAAAGCTGCCATTTCTGAACCTGATGGTTTGTATTTTTGCTCGATGTTGGATATTTTCTTTGTGGAAAATATCAGAACATATTTCAAAATGTACCTTAAATAAAACCTATTATGAGGAATCGGATCACATATCGAAAATAATACATACATTTGGGTCCATAGAAGTAGTATCATGATTCCAAGTAATGTCTGGTTTTCATCCTATTTTGTTTTTCGTGTTGTCTTATATCCTGTTTTAATTTGAAAATATTCAGTTCTGATCATTGATTGTAAGATAGGGGATAAGAAGTGGACTGAGTGACTCTTCCCCTCTCGTGTTCCAAACACGAAGTACCTACTGGTTCCAAAAAGCCAAAATCCCATACACTTTTTTTGAGAAATAAACAGCTATAAGAATAACCATTTTGGGTCTACTACTTTTTTTTAACATGTTCTTGCTAATCCTCTTTTTTTTTATAGTTTTGACTCATTGCAAGTTATCAGTTTTTATACCATGGTCCGCTTGAATACTCGATTCTGATTGGCTGCTGGGTATGCATTAAAAAATGATAACCGCACAGTGAAAAAAGAAGTTCCGGTCGGCTAGCTTAAATGTTTTGTATCACTGCGCCGGCTTCTGTAAAACAACCTTTTGCTTCATCATCTGAGCAAAAACAAGCGGTAAGCGATTAACTTTCCCTCTGAATTGATGCTTTATTCAACCCATCGGGACGATCAGCATATATATATCGCCGAATCTTGACTGCATATAGTCCGATTTTTGTGAGAAAAGCGATCCAAATCGAAAAAAAAAAACAAGAATTAAGGACTAAAACCTGGTTAATATGTATTGCTTTTGTAGGTGACCATGGTATAAGCGGGTTAATGGCCTTCGAAGTGTGCGGTTATTACTTTATAACTTCGCGTCGGACGGTTCAGGCTTCCACGTCGTGCGTTAAAAAGTAATAACCGCACACTTCGTCGGCCATTAACCCTTAAATACTTGCCTCAATAACAGTAGGTGGTCTCACGAGCCCGTGGAAGTTTCAACAAACTCACTCCCAAAGGCTACAGTGGTTGCCATAGGAACGCTTACTCAGACTGACTTGGACCAATCACTGCTTTTTGACAACTTCTGGCTCCAACATGTCGGCGTCCGTTTTGTGTGAAAATGACGACTCAATTGACTTTATTAATGAAGGTTGGTAGCAAGTAAGTCATTTTCTTTGGGAGATGTCACACTCAGTCCAGTTCTCATATACAGTCTATGGCTCTGATACTTTACAGGTGATTTGACTTCCTGCCTAAGTCCACACAAGGTTTATTTAGCTAATCCCTCCACCTGTTTGGGTTAGGTGCCACTTCTTGACCTTTACTTTTGCCTTTCCCTCATCACAGGCTTTGTCTAAATTCCTTTCCTACTCCCTACATAGTGCACTCTAGTGCATTCACCATTTTGAAGTGCTGTTCGTATCTACAATTCAGAAATCTAGCACCCTTGAAAGTTACCAGAAGTCTCTGCACAAAACCAGTGTGCATCGATGCTCAATGGATTGGCAAATACAGACCACAATGCATTGCATTTGCGCGAAAGAAGAAAGTATTTAAATGTTTTTTTTTAATCCACGTTTTCACCATCAGAACACAGAGGATTCATAAATAGTCGTCATAAAACACTCATATGTATTAAATTTCACTTTGTGAAATCAGGTAAGAAAACTATCCATTCTTAATAATTTTGGATAAAATAATCTAAAAAAAAGTTGACTGCCTGCCTCCTATGTGACCCTGTCCTCACATAAGGGGCAAGAAACCAGGAATGCATCAAGCTACATTTACATGAAAAGCATTTTTCTTTCAAGGCAAAAGACTAAATAAACAGCGATTTTCCAGAAAAGGAAATCCATCTCTTTAAAAAATTATGATCCTCTTAGTCTGCAATATGCTGCAAATGGACAGATTGACATGAGGGGTCGCATTTCTGACCTCAACCATGGCAACCATTCTTGCTCTGTCCTCACATCCATTTTTTTTTTTTTAGCTCTTGGATCGCATTCTCCCTCCCTTCTTATCACGTCACTGCCTCACTTCCCTTGGTCCACATTTCTATAAACCCTCACACTGAAAGTCACTGAGATGTGCTGCGGGTAGTGTGGATATTAAAAGATAAACAGGCCACAACCTCTCAGCCATCGTTAAAAGATATGGCTTTCTCTCTCTCACGCCAGCTGGAAGCAGAGCCAAAGGCTTTCATCATTTATCATGCTGAAACTTTTCATCCACAATGTGTTCACAATAGTTTTTCATACAGATCTCTCCTTTTGAGGTTTTTTAGGAGAAACCAAGCAGCATGTAGGGAAAGCAAAACAGTCACTAAACCTTTTTTTTCTGAGGCTTAGAGAACACGTAAGCTTTTTTCAACAAGCAGGAGTGGAAAACTACCTTCCTGTGACTCACACACCAGCTACACTTGATTATTTTTTAAGGATATTGACAAAATTACAGGAACTCTGAAATTTGGGCAGCCTCCTCTCCGTTTGCTACAGTACAGCATGATGACAGAGGTCGTTTGCAAGCAAGGCCGCTACACAAATGTGCGCTCATGACTGAGGAGGGAAAAAAAAAAAGAAGAAAAGAAATGCAGGGCCTTCTGCATCACCAGGTTTTCATTTCACCTAAGCTGGTTTGGAGGAGCACAAGTACCTCTGCGACCTTCAGTGTCAAACTGAGGTAGTTAAACATCACCACTACATACACAGTATCCATTAAGTTGCCATTATGGTCACCTTAAGGTGCAAGGTGTACTCCATCATGACAATGGCCTAGCACCATTGTCCTCACAGTGAAGCAATGAGTCCCTTTGATGACTGTGAACATCAGCTGAAGCCATGTGTGAAGCTGTCAGGCAGTATATTTACATCTGAGACTCTTAGCAAGACTTGTGTTGTTTACAAGGCCAGGATTTAGTGAACAATGATGCCTGAAGAGGTCAGCAGCAGGAGAGTTGCCATTAAACGTGTTAGCCCGCTTTGAGTTCCAACAGGGAATGTGACAAAACCAGAACATTTTTTTCTCTGGAAAGGCCATATTTAACTCACTTTAGTTTGTTTATGAAGCGGCAGGTTTTTGTCAACAGGTTTTGCCGACATTCGGCAGATATGGGGGCGGAAAATCCACATGTAATAGTAAAAATACTTAGCAGAGGTCACATAGAGGTCAATGTGAAACAACTGTATGTTACATTCATTCAAAAAATGTTTTAAGAAACTGTAAGCTTACAATGAAAAAAAATGAAAAAGTAACCTATACACATTTATCACAGGGGTTAAGTTCTAAAAATAACCTGGAATAGATTAAATCCATGAAATACGATTACAGATGATTCAAGGTTAGAAAACTCCTCACTACACACTTTCTACACTTTTCTCAAACACACATTTTTACCCTCTTCTGTCTTGTTTAAACTTTCAAAGTTCAAACCTTCATAAAAACAAAGTCTAGTATTATAGAGTAGAGAAGAAGATGTGCTAGTGGTTGAAGATGTATTTAGATGTAGTAAACTGAACCCACTCTGGACAGGAGACGCAACATGAAGGTGTTTGATTGACAAGATCTACAGCCAATCAGGATGCAGGATACAATGCACAGCAAAATAAAACAGCATACCAAATTGCAATGAAAATAAAGAAGTGAGACAGCGAAAGGTGAACGATATAACAAGAGAACACTACTGCAGTGTGTAAACAATTTGCAAAATTTAGAAGCAAATTCAGATTAACTACAACAACCTTTAAATTAATGATTTGTAACCCACATTTTTTAGGGAGTTAATTTCCTAAGTGATCAAAAGTGTCTGAGTGACTGCCACAGGTGGCCCGAACTACCAAAGGTCAAAGCAGCATCTTCTTTTCGGAATGCATGAAACATTATGTTTGTTAAACAATAACTGAGTTTTAGAACTTTAGAAAACGACTATAGATATTTATATATTGTTTACATTTTTCATTTATTTATTTTTCTTAAAGTCTTACAACAAGAAAAATTATCTTGGTTTATTTTGTGTGTTTTTGGGTGAACTTCTGATGAACTCCTGCCGCTCTGCAGAAACTATGACCTAGTATACAACACAGTATTTTTGATTTTGCCTAAAAGTGGCATAATCATGATTAAATACCACTGGGAATGCTTCTACAATACATAAAGACGATCAGAGTGGGACTTTAACGTGACATTTTCATAGGGTTTAACATTTGCGTTGCTATTGCAGAAAGTTATAGCTCAAAGAGCATTTAAAAAGAACACGATGCTTATGTATACAGCTGTCTGGACCATTCATTTCTTGAGGTTTTCTTCATTTTAGAACAACGTTGTCACTCACAGGCTGATGGATGAGATTAACTGGACGACAAAGACAGTTTTAACAAATAAGAGGAACAAATGCAAACAACTCTTAACTACATCTGAGGAGTACAACGACAGTTGGTTGGGAAGTTATAGAAAAAAAATGACCTGGTGAATTTCCATTTGTGGGCAATTGCATACTTCATTAGTGCACCGTGCTTTCTAGCTGTTCTATTTTAACCGACGAGGATACAGGGAGACATGGTTTCAGAGAAATGAGCCAACCAGGCATGGATCCCCTGACACAGAGAATTATGCAGCAAGTTACTGGAGCGATCTCACTGCTACGCTCTGAAGTATGTTGCACACACACACACACACACACACAAAGACACACACAGTGGGATAATAGATGCAACCAAAACACAGCCGCATGCAAACATGGATGGAGGAAGACCTAATGTGAAAGATACAGCAAAAGGAGTGATGGTTTTGTGATGGTCCTCCGGTGTCCATCACTCTAGAAGAACGGAGCATCATAGCAGCATGCAGCACATGTCAGGTAAACATTTTAGACACTCTTCATAATGATGTAACATTCAGTACACAAATAATCGAATAAAATGGCAACAATACTTCAAAACCATTTTTTCAAACCTTTTTTTTTTCCCCCAAGGATCACAAGTATTCAGGGGCGGAGCAACAGAGGGGCAAGGGGAGGCCCTTCCAACAAAATGTGTTAGTATGATTTCAGACAAATGTAAAGAAAAGAAAAGAAAATCATCAATGCAAGCTCTTTTAAGCATTAGTAATTGCATCTCAGCTAAAATAACTTTTATTTTAATATTAATGATAATAATAACAATAATAAAACTTAACAACTAAAAACATCTGCCTCCCCCCACCATATAAAATGTTCTAGCTCTGCTCCTGTAAGTGCTAAATTAGAAAAGTATGGACATTTTATTAGTTACATAAGCTTTTTTTTAATGTAAAACTGACAGATTTATTTTGACAAGGGTATGATTACCATGGCACAGCTTCTTTGAAAACAGTTTGAAGACATCTAGAAAGAGCTTAAATCTGTGTTGTTTTTTCTGTTCTCCTGAAGAACACAAAGCCTCCCCTGAAATAGATGTTGTCTGTGGTGAAACAGGTGTTGCTCTTTAGCCTTTAAATCCATTTTAGCATTAAGAGCTCCTTTAACAAACTGGAAAGCTACCAACTGGATGCATCTTTGCTGGAAGGTCTCCCTCTTCTTTAGGCTAGAGGACCTGCTGTCTGTGTTTACCAACAGTAGCATCACATTTAACGCTTGTCTGATCATCTGGACCACATTTAAATATGGCTTCCTTTTTTCCAGGAACGAAATTTGGGGGGTTTCTCCAAAAGTTTTTTTTTTTTTTTTTCCCCATTTAAAGGTTCCTGGAAATAATAATTTTGTGATTATCAATGACATGATCATTCCAAGGAATATTGGAGTGTTGTCTGTTGGTTCAAAGACCACAGACATGCATAGCATTATCCTGGACAAACAGAGAGGTCCTCAGTTTTGTGAAACTTCTGATGATCTTCTGCAATGCAGAAAGTGAGACTGGAAAAGCCTTTTTGACTACATGGGATATTCTTTTAAAAATTATTCCTCAGTCCTGTTGTGTTTTCTTTTTCAGAGATTGTCTGCCTGTCTGTCTGTACACTTGTGCATGTGAGTAAATTATATCTTTTTGGAAATTTAGGGAGGAAAGTCTAATCTAGTTAAATGTTAGTGAGAGAGAGAGAGAGTTAAATGGTACTAGGTACGGGGGTGGTCGTGGTGTAGTGTTAGGCCGGTCGACCTCTGATCAGAAGTTGTAGGTTTGATTCCCGCCTTAGCCTTACCCTCCAATGTGTTGAAGTCTCCTTGGGCTTCCTCTGGAAGGTTGGCGCCAGCATTCACACACACATCAGTGTGTGTGAATGTGTGTGTGAATGGGACTATGACTGTAAATGCGCTTTGGGCCTTCAAAGATGGTAGAAGCCATTTATCATTTACTAGCTATTTTTAATTCTTAAAGAATATGCATTTATTTTACTATATATAACTTAATTGCTGAATCACTTTTCTATATACCTTAACACAAACAGTGTTTACAGTCAGCTATCTAAAGTAGTTTTTGTAGCAGTTCTTAAGGTGGACGGCCATTTACGGTGAAGTCATGAAAGATGGGCTTTACCTTCAGATCAGCTCGCCTCTTGACTCCATCAGTATAAGAGCCTCCCCAGAGGTTTAAAAGGAGGGGGTAAGCTGTGCCTTATTACATTATGTATAATTAAAGCCTACATTTAAAGTACATTCTAAGCTCACTAAACCCCTGATATGTTTATTCAACTCTTTTGGTTTTTCTTGATTCCAGGAAACTCTTTTGAGGCAGTAAATCATTTTCTTTAATGCAGCTTGAACAGAAGATTGCAAAGTATATCAAAAAGACAGAGTGGATGAATGTATGTCATGCACATGCCCCCCAGTTGCTAAAGGCCATAATAGTATTTCAGCTTTGTATCAAAGAGTTAATGACTGAAGCATGAATCAGGACAGAATCTTGTGTGCTCAGCTGAAAAATGTCCACAGAGCTTCGTCTCAGAAACCACAGCAGGACACAATAACTCACTGGAAAAGGTTCAAGTGCACATCAATCACTCCTCCATCCAATCAGGGAAGCACAGATGGCGGGGTACGCCATCAGCAAAGTTGTGATTGGGTTAGGAGGGACATACTATGGAGTCTGTTGGTGCATTATCAGCTTCAATCATAGTAATGCACCATGCTCCCACGGTGACCTCTGGGGTGTGTCCTGTCCCATATATCATCACTAGCTTTTCTGCTGGACCCACTGACCAGCACACTCACTGGCTCACTCTCAATCCTGGCCCCAGAAGACGCAAACAAACATATGGATGGCAATGCATACGATACGCATGAAATGTCTCTAACAAACTGTTCCAGAGCATGAATGCACCCTAAAGTAGTCTATCACCGAGCATGAGAAACAGGAAACAGGATTAGCGCATGGATTGGCTGATGGCAGACACCCACAGTACTAACACAATCCTTCATCACAGTCTACAAGCTCATGGAGGGACAGTCGGAAGCTGCGGCGGAAAGGCATTTCACTCCCATTTTCTTTCAGTTCCTCTTATTTCTCTCTATTTAAGCCCTGGCTAACATCAATCCTGTTATGGTGTGACGTGAACCTGGGGCAACAAAAACAAACACAACAGTTAGAGGAAGGGAGATGGGGGGGGGCAGCAAGGAAACTACAGGAAAAATGTATCATACTCTCTTGATCTGGCAGGATCAGCTTTCCTTTGTGGGGGTCAACACCCATGTGTCACATGCTGACGTTCATCCCCGCTGGCAGAGATCTGCACAGTCACCTTCTCTAGCCCACTGGAGAACGTTTCAAGATCTTCCTAGGCTAGGTGGGGTGTAAAATACTGACAAGCCAAGTTCTCACCAATGACTGTATAAGAGAAGTGGACTGAGTCAATTCAGTCACTATTTTGCCATGATACGGACGCCGCCATGCTGCAACCAGAACCATGCTGCAGTACACAGTGGTTGGTTAAAGTTAGTCTGAGTCAACATTTCCATGGCAACCATCAAGATTTTTAGCTTGTTGGAAGTCCACACCCCCACTTGAAAGCTGGCTCAGGATAATCTGTCAATCAAACGTTTTGTACATTTGACAACAGACCATATACTTGTATTGAGGCATCTGATTGGTCGGTTTTCAACTCAAATAACTAGCAATAAAGAAAAAAAATCGTGGACCTCAGACATAAGAGATAGACAGATATTAATGACAGAAAAGAGAATTTAGCATATTCATAAAAAACACTATTTAATTATGTCTGCAAATGTCCCTGTCCCTTAAATGAATGAGAGGGTCAGGACTGCAAAATAAAAAAAATAGTTTCAAGTCATTTTATTTATTTATTTATTTTTGTCAAGATGGAACAAATGTTGGAGGAATTCAAGTACTAAGTGTGACAAAGTGTCTTGTCGGAGCTCCAGAGATGACATGCTGAAATGCTGAAATTCAAGGGCCCTTTGAGGTGTTCATCACTAGTGCGTAAGTTTGTAAAAAAGGTTTGTTTTGTGTCCATCACAATGCTTCGACATCATTAAAACAAATAAAAAGAAGCATGAAAGGAATGTAACCACCATTATAAATGTGTAATGGTAAAAAAAAAACATGTTTTTACAAAAAATCTGAATGGCATAAATAATTCACCAATGTGAACAGCTTTTAATTATGATTTATGCCGATTTCAGCCAAAACATGTGTGTCGTTTCTAGGACATGGATTCTGCAGAGCGGCAGTAGATCATTGGACCCTGATTTGTGGAGGGGACCACTGGCACAGAGTAAGCCCACTCCTACTCCCAGACATCCATCTGTTACGCTCTCTCCTGCAAGCTTACAGCCCCTTACAACCCCAACATAACATTAGAAGTGCAACAAAGATGGTCTAGAATAGCAGAGCTATCCAGCCAACATGTCTGCTTTGTCTGTTCCTGATTCACAAGGATTTGAATAAAAACAATGCTCAGAAATGCAATTTTTTGCTGAATGTGCTTCATACATATCCTGCTTCATGAGAAAAATGCCACAAAAAATGATTTTTAATCAAGGTTGGTCCTTAAGTCATTATCCCTACCTAGTTTTTTTTACATTTCTACTACCTGTTTCTGGTTAAGTTTTATCTCTATGAATTAATCAGAACAATATTTTAGCCAGTTTCATGTTTAATTCATCATTTTAAATGTATTAATATGTATTTCTTTTTATTTTCCTTTTGGTGACTATAAAGCGGTTGAACTAAAGTTGCCCTTAAATGAGCTCTATAACGCAAATAGGAGTGAACTGCAACTCATTAAACCTTTGTTACTTCAGACTACCTTCTCTCCCTTTTGTGTTGTTTTATCTTTTTGCTTTCTCGTCTCCATCCAAACATTAGGATCATTAAACTTCCACATATATGAATATAAATGAATTCCAGCGAATAATCAGCCACCAGGTTACATTTAAATGAGATAAAAATGAATAAGGTCATGAGGATGCCGTGTATGTTCCGTTTGCACTCCTTGATCATGCAATAAATCATCTATCCATGTATCACAGATGATTATTAAGAGGTGTCATCAGAAATGTTCCAAATATCACACTCATTATTTAATGAATAATATAATCATATTTATTATTATTGTGGTTTTTGTTGTTTATTAAATGCGAAAAATGATTTAGACGTTTTCTGAATCTTTATTGCAGGAATGCTGGTTTTATGTTGAATTATACTCTACTTTTTTGTTTGATTGTTTTGTGAAGAAAAATGGTTTGCAATGTCTGACCTCCCTGACTCAAAAAAGCAGCTATTTGTAGGTTGCTTTATTCATACAACAACAACAAAAAATACTGTTTTGATCATTGCATTTCCTCTCTCAGAGAGTCAAACATCATAATTTCAGAACATTATTTCTGAGTGATCATAAAAAAGGTGTTTGTCCTTTTGTAAGGAGAGGGCACTTCTGACTTCTTAACAGACATCAAGAAGGCGTCAGATAGAACCAAGAAGGTCATGTAAAGCAGCATCATCCAAGCGTGTTCCTTTTAGCCTGATTTTA
This sequence comes from Oryzias curvinotus, assembly GCA_023969325.1. Classification (NCBI taxonomy): domain Eukaryota; kingdom Metazoa; phylum Chordata; class Actinopteri; order Beloniformes; family Adrianichthyidae; genus Oryzias; species Oryzias curvinotus. Next base: position 2,441,096 of record CM043709.1, on the reverse strand, counting down.
CCCCAAAGTGAAAGTTTGCAATTAAGGTTTGAACAATCTCTTCATGTCAAGAGAACAATTACAGAGTAATCACACATCACCTCCTTCTCCACCACTTCTCCACTTCCCTAACAGCAGAGTGGCTCAGTGAAGAGGTGGATGAGAAGGGTGGTATCAGTAAACTCAAGATACCCAGAGCAAACTCCATTAGAAAGGAGTACCAAGCTGTCTGAGAGCATCCAGGATTTTCAGGGACACTTAGAACAGCAATTCCTGCACTGACCATTAAATCAGTACAACTGTGGTGGATCAAGAACCCCATTAAGTCGAGGTGTCTCCGGAATAACAAGACTTTTTTTTTTTCAGTTCAAAACCAAACAATGTAATGTGGGATGGTTTTGGGTTAAAAAAAAAAACCAAAAACAAAAAAAAACAACAGATCCAAATCAAGTCAATCAAATTCAATAATTTATTTTTGTTTCAATTTCTTCTTTTGTCAGCCAATAAAGGCTGACTTTCTGTTAGTTTGTATAGTAAGAATTCATATTATATTAATGAAAGTTCACCTCTGTTCAATAATTATGACTATCACCTAAAACATTTGTTTATGACCAAAAAAAAAATTGAGGATGGAAATTTGACTAAAAATATTTAATCAAAGTATTTATTTTAAGTGTAAACATATCGATTGATTTACTTTAAAGCTGTATTCAAGAACGCGTGTTTAGGCCGTGGTGTTCATACTGGACAAGCAGGAAGGGGCTTCTTCTTCTTTTGCTACTGCTTACAATCGCATGTCCACCACCAGTTGAAAAGGGCTTGGTTTGTAATATTCAAGTGGTACAAATCTTCCTAATTTTGCTCCAGATGTTTTCTTTTACAGCTCTATTTCAATATCTGAAAGACTTGATGTCATAATTCCAGCCAGGAACAAAATGCACCTCATAATTTTTCCTCCATGATCAATTTTAATACGGTTGGCACTTCCATAAATGAGTTAAAAGGGACACAACCAGACATCGCAACTAAATCCGAGTCCCTGATTGGTCAAAGTTCGACTGGTTTTATGTCTGTTCAATGTTCATGCCTGAAAACGGACTTAACAACATGTATAGCAGCATGTGAACGCAGGAGTTTCGTGCCTTTACGTGCCTTTCCATTCAATATGTTCGCATGACCGTACATTGCCGAAGGTGGAGTGAATGTAGCTTAACAGTGATACTTAGCTCAAAATAGCAATTGGACAAAACACAACCTGCTTACAAAAGTGTTGCAACAGAAACAATAAAAAAAATAATCCATGCATTAAGTGTTTCCTGAAGTTTGAGCTCTGAAGACGACTGATACTGTTGAACTGTTACTGATGAACAGCTGACATGTACAGCATCCTGTGGTTTTGTTGTTTGTTGCTTTTATGTATGTTTGAGTTTCTTAAAGGCAATTTAGGCTTTGAAGAAACATACTAATATTCAATGTAACAGCATTTCTGGATAATATCTTTAAAGAAAATTATGATCTCTGGTAAATGGGTGTGACATAAAATGTTTCTTTTTATTTCTACTGTGTATAAGAAATAAATATCACAACAAACAAAGGTAACAGCGTGGGATCCAGTCATAAAGAACACTATTTCAAATAAAAACATAAAAAAGAAAGAGATCAGGACAAGAAAACTATCTTCTGAGCTCACTTCCTTCCTTCCTTCCTTATTTTCTACAGATAAAAAAAAAACTTTACCCTTTTCTTCTGAATCGTTTTTTTTTTTTTTTTTTACTTAAATGTGTCTCTTATAATGTTCATCATATTAATCTAAATTAATTCTTCTATTTGGGTGAATTTGTTTTTTTTTCCTTGTTTTTGTTTTGTTTGTTTTTTTAGATTTCTTTTGATCAACATCACAGTGGATTTGGCATTTCAGAAAACAACCACCACAAGCAGTATATTCTGCTTTCAGCTTTTATTGATTTACTAACAATGTCTGCTTGTAGCACAGGAAGAGATGTTGTTTGTATCTCTGTGCTCCAGAATAATATCTATACATGTTTGACAACTTTACAGCAGCAGACAGGCCTGGGTGTGAAGGCTGTTGTGAATACGAATGGAAGCATTGGCTTTGTGTCTGTGTGATTTTCCTGATAAACAAATTACATATTGAATGTGACTTAATCCATCCATCCATTTCCCATACCAAGAATATCCTGTTTAGGTGTCACCGGAGCATTCTGAAGCCCACCCAGCTGCTACTGCTACCAGTTGATTTCAGGGCCACGCAGTATTAAAGGTCGTGTCACCGGCCACTATGTACATTTTGCTCATTGCCCACGCATGAAAATTGGTCATACGTGGGTGTAAATATACATGGAAGAAATGAGAAAAGTTTTGCTCTTAGCGTAAAATTTTCAGAGAGGAATCACAAATGAACCATGTTTAAACCACGGAAGAAGTATGAATAAACCACGCAAAGAACACGTGAATCAGCGCTTCATTGAATTTCCTCATTTTGACATTCAGAGCCCTGGACAGAATCACATCACGTCAGCACCACGGTCAGCACCCGCCCTGGGCCCTTGTGATTCTTTGTTTTAATCGGTCAGATTCTCCTGGCCCACACCAGTTCATGGAAAGTCACAAATTTGTGCATACATAAGATAAGATAAGATAAGATAAGACTTTCTTTGCCTCGCAACGAGAGAAAAACAAAAAAATGGCACCAGTGGTTCGAATGATGCAATTAAAACTGTGCTTAATTATTCGTAGTTTATTAGACATACGTGTACATACAGGTATGTAGCATGGTCATGGAATCCCACAAATTTGTATACACGTCTCGCAAGAGTCATGCACAATGGCATAATTATGTAATAATTGCGTATAAACTATATAAACTACGCAAAAACTGCATAATTATCAACTGACCAAAATTTTTAACCCTATCTTAGATGACCCCACCCTTACTTTGACGTGTTCTCCCTGCCATGACAAAGGTGGATAAAGGTGGAAAAATTTCACGTAATCCATTGAACCAGTGAAGATCACAAATCATTGAAAAAAAAAGGTTTGGTGCTCTGTCAGGTGGGTCTAGATGACCCCACTCCCAACGGTAAAGTGCCTAGGATAGCACAAGGGTTACACAACTCAAAACCCTCTACAGACATTTACGCACATTGACGAATGACTAAGGCAAAAAATAAAAAAACACTTATGAGTTAAGTCTATGTATCACAAAAGACTAAAATTTTTATACGCGGACATGGCACAGATTGGACGAAGCATGCCTCTGGACTGGAGTGCTGAGAAGAACATGCAAAACATAAAAAGGAACCTAGCTAGGATCTGAACGAGGACCTGCTCGCTTTGCAGCATTCAAATGTGATTCAATATAAATTAAAAACGATAAAAAAAGAACCTGTGGTTTAATGTCTGATTCTAAAAGAAGAGCAGAACAAAGAGCTTCATGAGAGAGTTGAGTATTACAGAGCTGTTTACAAATACAATTTAGATTAAGCCTCTGCAAATCTTCTTTGAATGGAACTTCATGTGTTTTCAAGTTTTAAACACAAAATACCCTCAGAATTAAGATCATTCCTCCACCTGTCACTCCTCCCTCCTTCCCGCCCTCCCTGCCCCACTCTCCTCCTTCCTCCCATACTGTCTGTCAGTGGTGATGGATGTTGCTTGTGCCTCAGACTGAAAAGGGAATAGACTGCTCTCTCTGTGCGTTTCACAGCAATCTGCAGCTGTCAATACACCAACACACACACACACACACACACTCGCGGCAAATCCCACACACATATAAAAAGATGCGTGAAAGTGTCATGTCTCTATCAAACAACCTTCTCCATGCATCAAAGGCAGACAGCAAAACACCCAGAGAGAACACAAACAGTAACAACCTGAAAGTTTGCCCACAATGTGCAGGAGCCAGGAGTTGCATTTTCCACATGCGGCTCTTTTTCTGTGTTTTTTAGGCCATATCTACCAGTTTGTTTGGGTTCTTTTTGTGCTTTTTTATAGATACACAGTTCGAGCTGAAATGCTGCCAGAAGCATGTTTAACTTAAAGCTGTTTTATAGGTCCATCCATGCTGGTAAAACACATGCTCAAACTAAAATGAGAAGTTATTTTGATGGACAGACGTGTTTTTGCTATGAAGCTCAAATGTAAAGTGGACAAATCTTTAGACACCATGTGACTTCCTGTCTGCTTAGCCAAGCAGGCGACCAAACATTCCAACTCAGTTTTCTACAAGAACGATTCAAACGCCACCATGTGAACAATATAGTATTAAACAATGTTTGATACAAACAAACTGTCCTTAAACATCAATAAAACCAAGTACATCATATTTGGCGAAATTGAGGATGTTCTTCTTGAAAGAGTAAATGAAATAAAATTTCTTGGAGTAATTTTGAATCATAAATTTTAATTGAAACCACACATAACACATGTTCTCTCTAAATTGTCTAAATCATTTGCCATTTCAAATAAAGTCAAGTATTTTTTAAACACCGTTACATTGTATATTCTATATTGTTCGCTCATAATGCCTTATTTGACCTATTGTTTAGAAATCTGGGGGCGCATTTACAAGTCAAATACAAAACCTATTTTTATTCTGCAAAAAAAAAAAAAAGCAAATAGAATTGTAAATCACTCTTCATACAATCAATCCACAAAACAAATGTTTCCAAAATTAAGCGCACTTAAATTTTTGGATTTTGCTGATCTTAGTGCTGGATTTATTTATGTTTAAAGTTAAAAAACAATGTGTACCTGCCAAAATACTGAGTTTGTTTGAAATTAAAGTTACTTATTATAACTTTCGGGGTACAGATATGTTTAAAAACAAAGTGGTCAGAACTAATGCACTAAGGAATAGTATTTTTGTTCAGGCGGTCAACATGTGGAATTTATTATTAGACCATCTGAAGAATGCAAACTTCATATTTCAGTTTAAAAAAATGTATAAATTTAAAATAAATTAAAAATACCTTCTGGACTGAGAGACTCTTGTGGTTGTAAAGCAATTTTAAGAAGTGTTTTGTTTTTTTCTTCTTTTTTTTATTTTTAGGTTCTAACAATTTGTAGGTAGATGTGATGTTTGTAATCAGGGTCGGGGAATTAAGCCTTGGCTTCACCCATCATCTTTTTCGGTTATTTTATTCAATGTTTATGGTGATGTTTTAAGTTTGTGTGTTTAACATAACCAAAACAAATGTCTCTCTCTCTCACACTTATAATTTAAAAATAACAAATTATTTGACCACTAAGCTGGAAGACTTAGTGGTCAAATAATTTGTTTAGAGAAGACTTAGAGATAATAGAAACAAAAGGACAAGACTTAACACCTCATCGTATCTGACACATGCTGAGCAAATTGGATTCATGCGTAAATGGATACCTTGATCAAGTGAAACATTCTATTCTAAATGGACTTTTAGAAAATGTATCAGGTCTTTCAACCATATTAAATTAACACTAAAGGAAAGGAAATTTGAAATTATTGCCCCACTTTATATGGACACATTAGCTAAATTTATTGAATTAATTGAGTACCACATTTTCCGCACTATAGGGCGCACAGTCAATGAATGGTCTATTTTTAAACTGTTGTCATATGTGGCACACCATTATAAGGCATATTAAGGGAGGTGAAAGGGTCAGTCAGACTTTATTATCTGCGTTGACAGTAACCATGAAACTTTTTTTGTGAGGCGCTACAGGTTCGCTATGTTAGAACCAAGAGGAATCCCAACACTAGTAATTTCCAACCTTGTTTGCAACACAAAAAAACAGATGTATAACGTTACTGTGACTACACTAACTCCCAACTTTGTTAGCAACGCGTAAAATAAAAAAAACACAATCTGATACCGCCACACATTAACCGTGTTGGCATAGTTACAATAACATCAAATCTTTTAATATTTAAAAAAAAACACACAGAAGTTAGCTGCGTCAAGAAATACCAAATATGTGTATACAGCACTACAGATTCTAAAGCACACTGTCGGTTACAAAAAAAATAAAAATGAAGGCTTCTAAGTGTGCCTTATAATGCGGACAACACGGTATAGCTTAAACAACATGAGTGGAAAAAGGATCTTTTAAGATGAAACTCTGATGAAATTTTCAAATAGAACAATGATTTAAAATGGTTAAAGAGTTTCCTGATTACTTTTAATAAGAAATAGAACAATTTTTATATTTTAAAAAACTATAGAAGTGAGCAAAACCCAAAGAACAAGCAAATATTTAAATAAAGAGCTGTATGTTTTGGTACCAGAAGGGTTGGAATATCTGAAAACCAGAAAACCATCATTAGAGTTTCACATAACTATACTTTTACTCATAACTCACAAAAAATATTGCTAACAGACACAAAAACAAAGCTTTTTCCTGTTGCATTGCTGCGTTTTTATTTACTCTTGATGACACATGGATGTGCCGTCCTCACCCATGAACCCTTCCACAGGTAGGTCCTGTAGGATCAGATTGCAGACTTTTCCATGAGGATTCCCATGATCCTTAATCTGAGCCCTACAGCCTCCAGGGAGCTTCAGTGAATTTAACCGTAAAATCGGGCTAAAAATAGGTAAGAGTCATTTATGCTCTGTTGCGTTTCTGTGCTTGACGGTTTCATCAGATGACTCGTGTGATCCTCGTGGCGCCTGTCATTCTGAGTCAGAGTCTGCACATACTGTACAGGAGAATACTCCGCCTTTGCCCTCAAACTCCAGTCCTCCCCTGCTTTACAACACTTGCACACATCCAGAAACATCCCAGCAACCAATTATTGATGTGAGTTTTCGTCATGAAGAAATCATATCTTATTGGTCGCTCCTCTGGGCAATTCTCAGTTCGGACACTTCTGTACATTTCCTTATGTGGCGCCACATGCCTAACTCAGAATTGCATTTCCTCAAGTTCATGTGGCACGCTGCACACACACAAAAGGTGTTTTTACCATGTTCTCGTGTCATTGTTCTCATGATGGAAGACAGCTCTAAAGAAAATTCAGCATAAAATTATATTATATATTACATTTCTGAGATTTTCTTTATCCAAATTGTTCTAAATCAGGAGCAGACAATAAATGTTGTTTAAAAAAGATTGTAAATGTGATGTAGAAGTTACAATTGACAGGCTACAAGCTCCCTGCCCCGCTCCATTCTGATGCATTCACTTGCAGACAAATAGATCCATATTTGCTCATCCGGTATCTGGCTTCAAACTGTGTGGCTGGATAGCTCCAACATTGCTCACTGTTTTTGTTGAACTGGTCATTTTAGGTGGGATTGTCAGGGACTGTAATCGCCCTGGAAGAAGTGTAAACATATTGATGATGGGAAGTGGGGGAAGACTTACTCTGTGAGACTATGTCCTAGAAAACGACACAGGTATTTTGATTTTGGCTTAAAAACAGCATAATCCTAATTAAAAGATCACTGGGAACGCTTTAAAAATGGATCAAAAGATGATTGCAGTGGGACTTTAAATATTTCAAATAGTTGATTAGATGCAAAAATCTGCATTGCGTGAAAAAGCAGAGGTGAAAAATAAATCAGGAGCAAAAAGGAAAAAAAGTAAAGGTAAAATTGGGAGCCTAAACTTTGCCTGGTTCTCTTTGATCCAGTCATATATTTCCATATCTTCACAGTTTTTCAGTTAATTTGCTCCATCAAAAATTTTTTTAACTCAACTTAAAAAAGCCCCTCCAAACATTTGAAACTATTCTGTCCAAGCATTTAAAAATCTATCAAGGGAGTTTTTATTTATTTTTTTATTTAGAACTAATAAATATTCAAATCATTTGAGTTTCACTTGTGTTCTTTGTTCTATGGTTGCTGGCCAAAAGTCTAAATAAGAGTAGAACTAGTGTGATTTCTGTGCATGTTAATATTTGAATTCCAAATATAATTGGAAACTAAGTCCTGTTTTTAGAAAAAAATGAGACAATAAGACATTAAATTAAATTTGACAGCTTGAAACTCCAGTTAAGGAAAGTCTTGGAAGTTAAATATTTTATAATGTGTTTGTTGAAACGTAAAAGCAAGTATCTGTCTTTTTCTGTCAGTGTCAGAAAGATCAGTTACTTATTAATAAGCACTGGATTTTAAAACTGTTACCTGCTGGAAGGTTGTTTTTTTTAAATTATTTATTTATTTTTTCAAATTACCTCACGTCTCTTCTTAAACTTTCAGTTCCAGTTAAGATGAGGAAGTTGCTATCTTCTTCTGCTTTTCCTTTCATCCTTCAGGGCTCGCCATTGCAAATCAGCTCATTTTTGTTCTTGTTTATGTTTAGACAAAACATTTTCATTCAAACTTTATTGCTAAAAAAAGACAGTTTTTAGTGTCCAAAATTGGAAAACCAAAGCATTTTAGCCCACAGCGCAGCACTGACACTGCTTCTGAATACTCAATGCAGCTTAATGAATGGAGCATCAGCTGTGACAAACCAGTGGCAGTGTGCCACAGATGGAACAAAAAGATGGAACTCCGTGCCAAGTGGAGTGGCCATCCAAGGAGTATTGATTTCAAGAGCACATGATCATGCCATGGCAGATATTGCACAATGATACTGCTGCTCACACCGCATTAGCATTGTAATAGTTCACCTCGTGGTGAGGAATCGATACTGGTGGCTGTGAGCAGAGGAGGCTGCAGCTGGAGGGGCAAGAAAAACCGCAGATTCCAAGCCAATCTGACTCCCCTGCAACCACTGAGTTCAAACAGAAAAAATAAAACATAGAAATCTTGCAGGATGTGTTTGCTGTTATGAGCAGGGTTTATAAAAGACAAAGCAGTCTGTTGAGATCAATATAATCACATACCCAGGACAGAAACAACAGCATTATTTAAATTTAGACAATTATTTTGTTAACTTGGAATTAAAGAGAAAGGGAGCAAGAGAACAAGAGCTCAGAAGGGTTTAGGTGAAGGTTGTTCTGAAGACGTTTCCCAACATTTAGCTTGTCTGACACAGGGGTAGACTGTCCACAATCACACACCCATGCACTCTCACATTCACACCTAGGGACAATTTAGATTAACCAATAAACCCATGAAGCACGTTTTCCGGCTCCAAGTACTAAATTCCTGGCCACTGAACGCGTGTTAAAAGTTGAACCAGTTGAACTTTGACCAATCAGGGACTCAGACAGCAGTGATGGCAATGACATATGGATTAAGTATTAATTAAAGTAACAACCATTTGAAAAGTGATTAGGACGTAGAAACATTTGCTGTTTGTGCTTAAACGGACTTAAAAGACACAAAGTCATTCATATATCGAAATAGAGCTGTGAAACAAAAAGCCTGGAGCAAGATTTGCAAGATTTGATGGTTTGCACAAAGGCCTCTTACATCTGCAGATGCATGTACTAATAGCAGGTAGCAAGAGTCCAGTGTGAACACCACGCGCTGCCTGGTGTGAATGTAGCTTCACTGCACCATCAGCAGCTGCAGGACACGCAAAGCCTGTAGCCTGCTGTGTTAACAAACATCTATGTATTCTCCACAAAGCATGTGGGGCTGTCAGGGACAAAGACCCGGCTGTCCTTTTTAACTCTTAGTAGTCCAGGGCCTTTCCAAATCGCTCTACTAATTTCTCTTTCAAAGTGTTTTTAGTGACAGTGCTTCTGGTCCAACTTTTAAAAACAACCCAGATTCTGTTTTTAGATATTTCTTCATAATAGTTTCAAACTGTGCAAAAAGTAGCACATTCTTTTTTATGCAAACAACCCAAAAACCGAGATCAAACTGTTTTTATGTTTTATATATCAAAGATCAATAGTGTGAAGACATAATAAAAATGTTAAAAACCCCAAAAAAATGAATTTGAAAAATGAAAAACACTATGAAAAATGACTTAAAAAACCAGGCTGAATTTCCCCAAGGATTTATTCCAATTGATATACAATCATGTGTCAAAACTATTGTTATATTTGTTTTAAACTAAACATTTTAAAGCTGCTAACCTTTGTAAAGACCTTTACATTAAATTTTAAATGAAAACTATACTAAAGGTGGGTCTGTGTCATTCCTCTATTATAGTAAAGGACTGATTTGATTGGTAAACGCATGGATGAAGAAGGTCATTTTAAACATGCAACTAGAATCCCGATGACGGATTTTTCAGTAATAATGTGAATATTTATGAATGTTTTTGTTTCTCTTCGAAGAGTGAAAAACTGCAGATACTCAGTTATAGAATATTTACCAGAACATCGGTCTCCAATAATCCTACCCTCCTAATTAAGCGTCTCTTCTTTCCTCTGTGTCTTTCTCGTCACTCAGTCAGTCTGTCATTAACATTTGAACCGTCTGTCTTGATCACTTCTGAGAATGCAAATGAGCGGATGATGTGCCTTCTGTTTAGAGACGCCTAATTGAGATGACATGCCTATTGATAATGATGCCAGCTTTGAACAGTGACCACAACAGCTGGACACATCAAAACCAAATAGAAAGAAACAACAAATAAATGAGGAAATGTGTAAATACAAAAATAAAATAAATTAAACTGCGAATGCACATAGAAGGATGGAATTTTTTTCTGTGAGAAGTTGACAAAAGAAACAAAAGATGCATGCCCCGTTATCCTGCAAATCAAGCTGTGAACAACTTTACTGCTAAACTAAGCATACATTCGCTTTCCTACGAAGAATCTTAGGAAAACAATTTTAAATTAGGCTCAGGGTTCTGTCGACAGACAAAGTTTAGGCCAAGACTCAGCTGTCAGACCGATGACCTCCGGATTGGTTTCAAAGCACCTCCAGCATTTAATGCATGGTGAAGGTGATGGTCGTCCTGGAGCTCCAGCTGCAAAAACAAGCTCCCATCACTGTCATGGCATTAATAGTTGATGTGAACAGTCTTTAAAGTCCCACTCAGATTATATTTGGATCTATTTGTAAATCGTTTTCATTATACCTATGGTTTTTTTGATGAAAATGTAAAAAAAAGATCGTTTCTGCAGAGCAGCCGTAGTTCATTAGAATTTCACCTGTGAGTTGTGCATAGGAACCGTTGGTGCGGAGCAACCCCATCCCCCCTTCCCCTCATAGTTTAAACCAGGGAGCTTGTAGCCAGTCAAGTGTATGTTCCACGTCACGTAAAAGCTCGTTTCCAGAAATGTATTTCTATGTATGCCTTTGATTCGCAATGACATGAATAAGAAAATACTTAGAAAAGCAATTTTAAGCCTAATTTTTGTTGCATATGTCCTCTTTTATGCCACAAGAAGATGTTTAAAACACCAAAAACACAATCTTCATTGGAGTTAGTCTTTAGTAGTTGGGTGTTGTTGAAAAGGCTGTTTGGGTTTAACAAACTTATTTGTCAGAGGGCGTCCCGCTCTAACGGCATTGTTTTGTTGGTTTGTGCAGGTTGGAAGTCTGTTTAGCCACAAATGCTTCAAATGTTCTTTTTCAGCTGGATGGAGTCAGAGAAAAACTGTGTTGTGTGTTTGTTTGCTTGTTTTCAGCTTCAGTTTGGTTAGTAACACTTTAAAAAAAATCCACAAATATACAACTATCTCATTATAACAGAATATTTTGAAGAGTTTTAGTTTGAATAACATTTAGTGTTAGTTTGAGTGGGCGTATTGTTTTGTTATAGAAGGGCGAGCAGATCTCCTCATGCTGGTCTAGCAGGTTCATAAAAGATCCCATGGGAGCCATGAATTGGTCATAGTGTTGACACGTTTGTGTGTCTGTGTGTTTTATTTACTGCCCTAAGGGGACCTTTCTGCTATGATACATTTAGAAACCCTTCAGTTTAGCCGCTGCTGACAAAGCTTTAATCCCGGGCTGAGCTGACCACCACTTTCAATCGAAAACTTTCTTCTCAGCAGTGGAGCCTAGCTTCCTCAGGCAGCACAGATCACATGGAAAACAGGAGAGCCAGCCTTGTCTGTATTCAATATTTAACAAGAGTTTGTTAGAGGATACTTCTTACAAGGCTTACGTTCAACCACTCTGTCCGCAATCTTCTCTGCAATCCTACAGACGATGTGAACAAACAGAACTGCATCAGTTCACGTGTCGGGAGTGCAACCCACCCACGTATGTCTGCAGGTTAGGTCGTAAATTGATATGAAAGTAGACTGTGTCGTTCATTAGGACAAGCCTGGAACATATTTGTAGTGCAGATGCTCTCGAACTGTTTTCTGGTTGTTTTTTTTCCAGTTATTCTCAGCACATCACCAGCATGTTTCTGGGTTTATTTATAAGCGCGTAGTTCTGGGCAGCAGGGCAACATCTGTTGTGCCTGAGGGTCAGGCACAGCCTCAGCCTGGGGACTGTTTCCCAAACACACATGCATTTCATTTTTACACCCACATCTGTCACTGCATGTGCATGCTTGCCTCTCCAATTGTGTCTCTTTCTGTCTCAATTAGGACTCTGCAGTGCAGCTGGGAGATGATAAATAGTTCCAAGAACACACACACACACACACACAGAGGTATATACAGCAGATAGATAGATCTCCATATATTTAAAAAATGCTCTTTTTGAGTAGCTTATACTAGCACTTAAAGTCTAAATCTTGTTTAGATTAGTTAACACACCTCCAAACTTTGAAGCCACCAAAAAGAGAGTTTCCACGGTTTGTAAAAGAAGCTCAGTGATTCATGTGGTTAAAGACATTACAAGTGACATGTGGTGTTCATCACACTAATCCAATTCTCTTTATCAGCAGCTTCTGCTGTGTTTTAATGAGCAGTTCTCATAGCGAGGCTCTTACACGGACACAGTGTTGCTGAAAGATAAGCAAATCCTTAACTCTTTTGCGGTGCATTCTTCCAAATTCGGTTTTCTAAATGAGAAATCGTGTCTGCAAAGGTTTTAACCTTCAGATTATGAGAAAGAACAAATCATACAAAAAACCGGCATGGCAATTGCGTGGTTGTAATGTATGGATTGGTTATTGAAGGTGATATAAAGACTTTGTTTTGATGTTTGTTTGTTTTTAACGACCAATTAAGCTGTGGATTAAGAATGAAAGCTGATAGATCATGGGTAATTAAAAAAAAAAAACATGAAGATTTGAAGAGGCAAAACAGTGCTCAGACTAGCTAATACAATCTTTTTTTATATGTACATTAAATGTTACGTTACTTTATAGTCTGATCATAAAGCCACAGTTTAATTCAGTTTTATGCATGAAAGGAGAAGCGTTGTGTTGTTATGTAACGGCTCACTGCATGCTCATCGCCTCTGCTCTGAACGTGGTGCAGTTCGAGTGAGACAACACAAACACTTCAAAGTATCGCAAATATTCCCTGAAGCTTTACGGACACACCGGAAATGTGGCGCAGACTCAAGAACGCGCTAGAAGTATGTTCTTGAATGCACATTCAGCCCGTTGTGTTCACGCTGGACGAGCAGGGTACAACCTCTTCTCCTTTTTCTGGCTTTTTCTGTCACAGCTCTATTGGGATATATGAAAGACTCAGTGAAAGACTGCATATAATTTCATCCGGGCACAAACCGTAATTATTAATATCTCCTCCACTAACAATTGGCACTTCCGTGAATTTAAAGGGACGCCATCCATACGTCACTGCAAAAGCGGAGTCCCTGAGTCCCTGATTGGTCAAAGTTCAACCTGATGTGTTCAATGGCACTTATATATATATATATATATATATATATATATATATATATATAAACATTATTTTTTTTAATTTAAGGTTCTGGTTGATACATTTAAACAAAAAGTGTTGCAGCCGCGTTCACATGACAGTAACCGGTCATCAGTTATGGAAACCTCCTATGATATCCCTGCTTTCAGTTCACACAAAGCTAATATGCTTTGAATCTGCCTGCTGAAGAAAATGAAAATCAAACCTACATTATATTCAGTTTTTCTCATTACCAAAAAGCAAAATCATGAACCGCACAAGACTTCAGTGAACAGCAGATGGTGTTATGTCAGCATATCAGTTTGACCTTCATTTAGCTATTTTTCTGTTACAGAAGGACCATAATGATGTTATATTTGGTTTTTCTTTATTAAACGTTCAGTTGTTAATTGGATCTTGCATAACTTATCACCAGCTCTTTGTCACCTAGTTTTACCTTTCTCACAAGTTTTTGCTAATTTACCTTTTTAATAAATGTTGGTCTTTGCTAAATGGTCATCTAAGCTAAGACTAAAAAGCCAGCTTAATAAAGTTTGTATTAGACAGAAAATAAAATTAATGAGTAACATACTTAAATCCCAACCCCATATTCTTTAAAACGCAAACGATTTACATTGTCCTTGGTTTATTATGTTTTTACTAATGCTAGATTTAATATTTTTTTTTATTTTGTTGTCTGGGTAACTATTGGTAACTAGTGCAGCAGGTTATGGTAAACAATATTTAAGGGTAAGTCTAGGTGAGACGCAGGTACGTTGTATGAATTTTCTTTTTTTCAATCCCAGTAAACCCAGCGCATGAAGGCCATTAGTGCTGTTCAAGTGATAAGTTTTGATTTGAAATGGTTTATTTCTAACAATCAAAGCAAGAATAATGCACTAAACAGAATACAATAAGCAGTTATACATTTATACAAAGACGTTTCAAACTCTGGATGATTAGACATTAAATCAAAGATTGCTTGAAAGGGAGTGGAAGGAAGCAATTTTATATAATCCCTGGAATAATATACAGGAACATGTGCGCAGAATATGGACTCCAAACGCCAAGGTCAAAATGGGAAACACCTCCAAAGGTGGTAGAGAATGAAAGGGCAAAGATCCTGTGGGACGTCAAGATCCAGAAAGGATCTTGTGTGCATTTCTTGTGAGCCTGTACAACTTACTCATGACTAAAGTGCTGTATTGTGTACGACCACATCACTCAAACATCATAAGTGCCTGCAACTTACATTAACCAAACAAATAATTCACAACAAACTTATCACATGCACAGCAATCGCATATTTTATTTTATTGAGGTGGGCGTATGTTCTAAGTATAACTTGCAACAGATGAAATTGCAAGTTATGAAATTGTTTTTTTGAATTACAGTTAAATGCTGAAGTGTAAAGACAGTAAAAAGCCTTCAATATATACTTCATACCCTTTTCTGAGACAGACATGAACATTTTCACACTCTGACTTAACAGTGGACAGCTGGAGCATGTTTTCCACCACATTTCTTTCAATAGGTCTGTTCAGATATGTGTGAGTTCCATGTTGCTGGGCTGTAAAATCAAGTTTTATCGTGTTTTAGTGGTGTTGCACTTCGTCACCGGAGCACATGCTGCTGCGGCAGTTTCGAGGCTCGGGTGGCATTCAAGAAGAAGAAAAAAGGGTTTTGGGGTTTATGCTTCATTAGATTTGAACAGCTTGATATGGACCTTGATAATGTCTTCAATTAAAGTTATGTGGTAACTGGTGATATAGCAGGTTAAGAAAGTGGATGGATGGACTGACGGACAGATAAAGTAAAATTGTGTTGATATTTCTAGCCTGAAAATCCTACCTTTGTCACTAGATTCACCATAGCTGCTAATTCTTGTTGCTCTACAGTGTGGAGGAAGCAAGACAGTAAACCCGCCCACTTGACTTCTTAGCCAATCATGATCTCAAATGTGAGTATTTCCCCCCCTTATATCACACAGAGGATACTTGTGGATGCGAAGCGCTCAAGTTGAATAAATCACATCAATAAACAGTGAAGTATCGCACAACGGTTTCTACTAATAGTAACGGCATTGTAGCAAAGATGAAAAAAAATATCAGTCAGATTACTCGTAACGTCGTTAGTAACGTGGTTATGTTTAAATGGTGTTACAACACTGCCTAAAATGCTTCAAAATTGAACTTCTGTTTCGTGGTTCTGAACCACAAATGGTAAGATCTAAAATATGTTTAATGCCAATAAATATTACAAATGAATTACAAAACAAAAACTGGGACAAAACTAAACAGATATGCACAAGGGAGATGGGGGAAAACAACTGGATGGTCCCACAGTCTCCTCCACCTCCTTGTTCTCTTCTATCTTCCATATTGTTCCATTGTTTCCATTGGGGAAAACAAATGAATACATGGCAGTGAGAGCTGCAGAGGGAAGAAAAGAGACGGCTGACCTTTGAGAGGATTAAGGGATTTGTTTTAGAACAAAGCTAGAAGGCGATATGGCAGATGGATTCTGGAAAATAGACTATTTTGGAGTGAGACACCCGGATTGCGAAGAGAGCAAGTGTGTGGAAGACAAAAAGGAGAGGATCAGCGAGTTAATGCAAAGGTTTGAGGACGGCAGTCCACCAGGAGGCCCAAAGGTGACATACTCGCACTCAAGAGCACAGAGCAGTTAGTCACCTAAAGAGGTGTGCTCATGTGATGGATGGCACAGTTATTGTTGAACGCACCAACAATATAATGGCTGCATGTGACCTCTCCTACTCCCTTTCTCCCTCTTTACTCTCTCTTCACCTCTACACTGTATCTCTCATAATGTGACTAATAAACCAAGGGATTTTGGCTGTATATTTTGGTCTCACAAATTACTTCTTTTGAACGAGGTATGCACATGTTTCAGTTACCATCCCATCATAAAAGGGAGTGTAGGGATATTGATGGTGGAGGGCCCAAATGCAATTGTTGGGGCAAAGCAAAAAACACAAGAATAATGGCAATGATTTAAAGAAACAGTAACATCTGCAAATGGTCAGTGAAGGTTATCATTCACTCTGGTGATGTTGTCTTGAAATTGAGTCATAGCAACTGGACTAAAAATCTCAAAGTTTGTCTCTAAATTGGCTTCATAAGTCTAAAAGCCATGTCGCACAGCCACTACGTTGATTTTGCACTTTTTCCACATATACATTTTCCTTCGTGATGCAATCATATGTAATTCATAAGTGTTTTTTGTTTTTTTCTCATTTGTTGATATGTGCAAATGTCCGTCGAGGGTTTCGGCCGATGGGTCTTTACGTGAATATGTGTTTGAGATGTTCAAAATTTTAGGGTCGGTTGAAAATTACACCTGAAGTTAACATTACATGACTGACACACAAATCACTAATGAATTGCATAAAAACAGGGCAATGATCACAAGCGATTCCCATACTGTGTGCTCCGGTGTTGCCGTTTTTTTTTTAGGAGTTTTTCCTTACCGCTAAGGACTCAGGGCAGGGATGCCCAGTCCAGTTTAGTCTGTTTAGTTAATTAAGTTTGGTACTTTCAGAATCAGAATCAGAATCAGAATCAGAATTCTTTTATTGTCATACGCACAGCTTTTACACCGACATACGAAATTGCTTCCAGTGCAACCCGAACAAGATCAGACATACAACAAATACACATACAGTTCGAGTTTTACTGAGGCAGCTGCGGCGACCGCGCACCTTTTTCTTAGGATGGGTAAAGATGGTTACAATAGGTGGGTAGGGTGATTGGTGACAAAAAAAAGTCGTATCTCAACACTGTGATACAATGTGTAGATACAAGAAAAAAAACACCGTCTGAACACAGAAGCACATATTCTCACGGCCACGCAGTACACAAGGATCACTGGGAAGGTTGGATAGGGGGGGTGGGGCCCCCCCCTGTGTTACACTCCGGTCGCAGCTGCTCCTCACGGGCGCTCGCGTCTCCAGGAGTGCTCACTCGGGGGCGGGGGGATGAGTTCTGAGGAATGTCGAGGTCGAGAGGGGGTTGAGCAGCATCATCGGCCTTCAGCACAGCGGCGGTTTTCACACTTCGAGAGCGAATGATGTTTTGGTTGGAGCCAAGGAGTCTCAGCTCGGGGGGGGGTCCGATTAGATTAGATTTTCTGGCGCCAGCAGATTGTTTGCTCTGCTGGCTGTGTCCTTGACTGGTCTTGCACTGAGAGGCAGATTTGATCCAAAATGTGGGCAATTTAGCCCAGTCTAGCCTCAATTCGGGCAGAAACGCGCTCCAAGTTGGTATCCATCTTCTGCACAAGTTCAAAGATCGAGAGCATCCTGCTTAAGTGGGCAAGACAAGCACAGAGCTTTTGATCCACTTGTGAAAGTTTCTCGTACTGAGTCTCTCCTCCCCGAAGAATCTTTCCACAGAGCTCAGACGAAGCGCCTCTCTCCGTCTTCCGCTCACAGACTGCCTGATAGATCAGAAATCCTCCGATCCCAATGATGAGGAATCCAACTATCATGAATCCAAAGAGGTACACGTCCTCAACGTCTTCCACAGACAGCTGGGCCAGGCACACCAGCCTCCACTTGCCCCATGGATCGATGGTGTATCCAGCCGCGTGGGTGCCGTCTGGGCAGGAAGGGTCCGCTTTCCCGTTCCTTAGTGTTGAAAAAACTCTGTCGATCGAATTCAAAGACCAGCTGATCAGATCCATCTTTAGAGTGTAAAAAGAGCAGGAGTAGCAGCAGGCAGAGAGATGCAGCTCCAGGGAAGACAGACAAAAGCTGGGGGGGGCTGATACAGGAGGAGCGAGAGGAAAAGCGTCCGTCCTCGACAAGAGCAGAGCAGAAAAGTTTCCTATTGAAGCAGAAAACTTTCCTATTGAATTCTATGTATTCATGATCCTTTGTATTTTATGTTTACTTTACAATTACCAGTACGAAGCCCATTGCGACAACCTGTTGTTGTGAATTTGGGCTGTACAAATAAAATTGAACTGAATTGAATTGTTCTTTATGTGGCTTATTTATACAAAAGATAGAAATCAGCCAAACCCTGCACCCTCTCCAGCATTTCTCACCTTCAGACTTAAACAGAACTTTGTGACGTTTTCTCCCTCCTCCCCAGCTTCCTGATATCTTAGCAAGACGCTCCTATTTGACCTCTAAAAATATGGCGATGGCAGATTTGTGGCTCCTGCTGATAACCAATCAGATGGCTTTTTCGTGCAGGGTGAACAGCCCCCATCAGGTCCTAAATCACATTTTCTCTTCATCGTTCTCCCCCTCGGTCTCTCTGTCTTCTTTATTGCTTGTTGGAGATGGTTTTATTTGGTGCCAGCAGATAGCACAGCAAGTTCCTCAGCGGGCTGTAGAGAGACTGACAGACTGAGAAACTGAACAGATCAAAACCGGATTTATCAGGAAATGTGTCAAAGCGGCGAATACTGCAGAATAGTGAGGCGGTTATCTCAAATAAAGGCCTTAAAATGATCACAGACAGTTGCTCACAGATAAGAGTGGTCAACTCCCCTACATATGCAGGAAGAAGTTATCAGGAATGTTCGCTGTAATCGTCCATGTGCTGTTCAGCCTCGGTACACTCACAGAAGGCTGGAACACTCGCAAACAAGTATGCATTCACACTCAAGGAAAAACCAAAGCTTTGATCAATAAATAACATCATCACAGGGAGTTCTGCACTCAGGCTTCTGTGCAGGCTGTTTGCAAAGGTGTGTCTTCAGTTTGATGCAAAGGGAAGTGAACTGCTTGTTTCTTAGCCCGCCTTTGATCTGCCCTCTGTTCTCCCACAAAGATAAATCAGCCTCAGTTCAAGGTTAGTCAGAGCCTCAGTGAACCCAAAGCAGCATCAACCCAAGACTGCAGTCATAGTATGGCCAAAGAGCTGATATAAAACAAATCCAGATCTTTTTAGGGAGTAAATGTGTGTTCAGTTCAAAGACCACTCCGTGTTCTAACGTGTGTCCAATGAAAAAAACTTGGTGCAAAGTGTGACTCATGAAGAGTTTTCAATAAGTGAAACTAAAATAATTATTCTACAGGTATAAGTCAAATTCATGTCTGCTGCCTCTCTTTCAACATGCATTGAATTCAGTGCTCGATGCCTGTCCAAAAATGTGTTTAGAAACTACACACTCCAGATGTATGTGGGAGGAGCTACAGCCCAACGTTTTCAGCCTCTTCTCTGCCCAGAAGCATTGACTGTATATCTGATTTAGAATGCATGGAAGACACAGATGATGTTGAGAGATCAGGTTCATTCATCTTAAAGAGCTCTTCAAAAGCATTGGAAAGTATGTCACCATGTTCATGAGATCATTCAGAGATTCTCACAGTACGTTGACGTTCACTATCTGCTGCAGCAGCTGCGTCAGAATAATGGCCTCTTTTAGCCGTACTACTCTCTGTGACCCAGTTTGACGCCTTGCTATCCCGCGTTAATCCATAGTGGGGAAAAAAAATAAGAATAAAATTAGAGGACCTTTTTATTGTTGTCTTGGTGAAAAAAAGAAAAATATTAGTAAGTTTAGGACTTAAATGATCAGGACTAGAGCCAACTATTTTGGTTTTGGACTCCATCCATTTTTGGACTCCACCCACTTATCATAACATCACGTGCCAAAGCTAAGTCCTGATTGGCTGAAAAAAAGCACATCTTTTCAGATTTTTTAACTCTCGCTGCAACACAACGCCAAAAACATGCCATGTCCGACACTCTAAATGTCCCGCAGGACCTCTGATCGCATCTGCACATTGACCTAACGTTGAGACTGGACACCACAAATCACATTCCGTTTGACCGCAGATTCAAATTCAATTCAATTTTATCTATATACCCCAATATTACAACAATAGTCGTCTAAAGAAGAATTTTGGCTTCAGAGTGAGGGGAAAATGTGGCCTAAAGCTAAAAGCTGTGATTCTTAATAGCTCTTCTATTGAACCAAGGTGGGAACTGCCTTCCTTTTTTTTAAATAAATACTTTCATGCTGCTGAACCAACATGTTAACGTATACAGGAGTGGATCTTAATGATATACTTATTGTTTATCTAGGTTTTATTTTCTGCACTAAAATGGAACTTTTTTTTTTTTGGTGGAAACTGCTGTGAGCTATCGTTTGATTAAACTTTAGGAAAAGTTGACAAAGTTGGCTTTTTGGAGCTCAACTCTGGATTCTTTCTGTCATGAAACAGCTGCATCAGCAGAACTGTTCCCTCTGTGACAAGAATGCCTTCTTCCATGAAACCTTTATGAACTTCCATCAATCATGGAGATCACAGAGTTTAGACCTGCTGCCTTCTACGTTTGGTTCGCTTTTAAAAAAGAATTTGTTTGGGGCGCCGCTCGCCATTGGGGAATCATGTGAGTAGTACTGCAGAGTAAAAAAAAAACAACAACGTTTTTTTGTGTAGCAGAGTGCCAAATTTAGTCCAAATCACATTTTTTCCCCTTTATGTTTGATGAGTCAAAGTTTACAACAGAATACTGAATTAAAGCAAAGTTGCTTTGTTTGGAAGTGTATTCATATACCTAAAAATAGATTAAAAGTAAAGGACTGAAGTACTCTTAGTACTTAGTGTAAAAAATTAACATTAGATAATCATTTTTTGTCCAAAAGTAAGTGGTAATTAAAAGATTTTCCTATTCTATTGCACCACAACAGGAGTTTAAATCTGCAGGTCATTAAAACCATTCAACAAAAGAATTAGTATATTTGTTAGTTGCAAATGTTCTTTGGTTGTAAGTTTAGAGTACTTTAAGCATGCAAGATCTCTTCACACAGTGATGAAGGACTCGTTAGTTTGTGAGGACAACATGCACACACGTGCACATGCACATGCACAATTGTGATAAAATGGCTGCTGCTCATTTAACTGCTGTGGATCTTTATCTGGTGTTGGGCAGACTTTGAAATGAAGCTTTGTGTCACACAACAGGTTTGCTTTCACCCTCCTGTTGAGATAAAAAACTGGAGGTTTTTGGAGTGAGCATTTGCTAAACTGTGTCGTACATGAATGGAACAAACAGAACTGTCAGTTTTTCTCGGAAACTTCAGAGAAAAGATGGAATAACTGAGCATTTGTGGTGTAAGTCCCGCTGGCTGCTGTTTGATTCATATTGTTCTATTAAGGTAATTTTTTTTTACCTCCTTTTATTCTTATTCTTATTATTATTATTATTATTTTTAATTACAAAAATGCCTTCTCAGGCAAGTTTGGAAACATTCTTAAGGGATATTATAACAGAAACGAAGGTATAAAAAATAACTTTTCATTGACTAACTGCTGTCGATTTTTTCACAGGGAAGTCAGTGACTAACCATCAAATCTCTGGCAGAAGTGAATGCTTTAAAACAGTAAATCAATTCATCAAAAGCTTTAGGATCTTACTTTAAAAAATTAAAGCAAATTTTAGTTTTCATTGAATGGAAACCATCTAAAAGTGAGCTATTTTTCATGTACGAGCACACCTAAAACCCAATGTAAAACACAGAACACTTCTAATTATTTTGTAGTGGTGACTTTTTGTAGTGAACAAAATAATGCAGTGAAATGATTACCTACACTCAGTCAGGAAATCAGTAGCCTTTAGAGGTCATCCAAAGTTCTGAGTGGTGACATCATTTTTTGTTTGTGGGTAGAAGAATTTCATGCAATCCAACTAAAACACTCCACTATTTTGTTTTGTTACTTTATTGTTAATTTTTAATTTTTCACAAATACTTTTTTTTTTCTCCAAAAACAGCTAATCTTAATCTATAACAATCTAAAACAATCTTTTATAATCTACAATAATGACATGGGGTGGTAAAATAATCCCTGAACATGTGTGACGAAAGGTCACGTTCTCCAAACAACCGAAATATATTAGTTTTGTTCTCAGATTCTTGGACAGACATTGGCATTGGTGACATTAAAAGGCTGGAATCCACAGATCAAACCACATTATGGAGGATTAATCAGACAGTTTTCCTCGTCTTTTGACCAACGTTACCCTTCTCAGGGCAAGAGATGGCTTTTTTTTCAGTTGATGAGCAACACCTGCATGGACCTCCCAAACATGTCAATGCAGAGCGCTGAAAGCAAAACTCGACAGCTGATGCTTCTGAGTTTTGGTCAAACTGAACTGGGAGTCATTGCTACAACTGACTATCCTTTAATATTGCAGCCTTGAGGTTATTTCATCAGCACCGAGTGAACTCAGCAGTACAAACACAAACTGACCAACATCTGATGCATCATTTCTTCATGCTGATAGTCTTCATGCCAAGGTGGTGCCCAGATCCATTATTTTTCTATCCACATGCAGGACACGAGAATCCGCCAATCAATCATGCAAACGAACCAAAGTCAAAAGAGCTGCTGGTGCTTTCTCTGCGCCTCAGCAATCTCATGCTGTCACAGTTATATTAGCCGGAAAAAGAAAAGTCCAATAACTTTCAGACAAAATGTTTATAAAAGCTTGTTTTAAAATCTTTTATTTTTTAAGAAAGATCTGTTATCAAAAAAATATTGGACCCCACTGACACAAAATAAGGTTTTTCTTTCTTTTTTTTTATGTAACAAAGATTCTATTTTTGGTTACATTCTGCAGCTTAGAAGATTGATGATGTACATAGATGTGTGTAGTGATGAATACATAATCAACACATTGCATTAGCAGCAAACAATTAGTGTCAAACTCACAAATTAAAACTACATCCAATGTTTACATCATAAAAATGAAGAACATTTATAGATGGACAGATAATTCACTCAGAGGTGCAGACTTTATAAACTGTCTAAAGTTTGTTTAACTTTGAGAAATATATGTGAAACGTGAGGAAGCGTGATCAGATGGAAGATGTTACTAAATTACACAATTATCCAAACTTGTTAAGGTGTTCATGTAAAGTTTTAAGGCAAGTCTTTCAACTTTATCTACAAAAACTTGTGAAAATCGAGCAATTTTCTGCAAATGTTGGTAGATAATTGGTCAAATCAGAGACTTTCTTTCCATTTAAACTGAAATGTCATAAAAACCCAGAAAAAAAACAATATTTGATGCCATCTTTCTGCTCTCAGAATGTAATGGGTTAATAAGATTTTCATTTTTAATCAAAGTATAACAGTCATTAAATAAACAAATTTATATAACTGAATGACAAATGGTTTTTTCACCTTAATAATCAAATTATCATTAAAACATAATTATTATTTTGTTACAAATAAGTAAATTATTTTTAAGAAAGAGGACAAATACGCTCCAAAAAAAACGAAAGTATCGTGTGATGCACACTATTTTTACTGTAATGATGCATCCTAATAATAAATAGTTAAATATGCCTTCTAAAAATTTAGTCTTTTATTAATTTATTCATTAGTGGTGTGAATAGCAGTGGGTTAATGAACTTTTTATATGCTTGTGCTCTGATCTTCAAGAGTTCTAAAATGAGAACAAAAAAAACATCAACTACATTCAGTGACATTTAGTTCAGGTTGAGGGTTTGTGTTTTCCCTTCTGGATATTTGCTTTCTTTGGATGCTATACCTTTCAGAAGCCGGGGGTTTTTCTATGCGATTGCGGTGCTGGAGGATCAGTGCTATGCCGAGAAATGGATATTTTACTGGCCAGGTATATCTTTAAACAATCAGAGGCTTGATGAATTGGCTCAACGGCTGATGTATGGCTGGAATGGAAGAGGTATTTGGAAAAGGTTTGAGTCAGGGAAATGCACCTCATCAATCAGCATGATTAAAGGTTTTGGCCAGCCTAAAACAAACTCAACACCGAGAGGGCCCGGCCTTAAAGGCACAGTCCACTTCATAGAAGCCCAGCAGTGAAACCGAGCCTGGGTGTTGTCCCTCAGACTGACAAAAAGACAATTTTTTCGAATTTGTGTTGTTCTGCAGAGGTGTTTAGGGCAAGACGGATGGACCAAAATGGGCCGGCACTGTCTCAGGTGTTTGGGTATCAGAGTATGGAATATGGGTGTTAAAGCATCAGGCTTCTGCAGTTCAAGTGTTACATAAAACTGCTGCAAGCCTCCAGCTGACGATAAAGCATGAAGGAGTGAGGTGGACAATAAAAACTTGCCACCTTTAATAATACCACTCTGACACACACCAACATGTGATTCATCAACCACAGCAGAAACTCCCAAGCACACACAACAATCTGCACACTGACCATAAGCATGTTATATGCAAGCCCCAAGGCCAAATCCACTGCAGCCCAGGCCCCCTCCTGATAAATGCAGGTTCCCCTCAGCAGCTTTACATATTTAAAGTGTCTAATGGCATTCTGCAAATCCCTTAGTCCAGCACAAGTAAACATATGAATTAAATTAAATTTACATTTAGAAAAAGAAGAAAATAAACCAGTAGGTCTGTGTAAAATAAACACATAAAAATGATGAATTTGCAAGTTTCTTTACATGTACATGCTAGGTTTGATTTTAATTGATAAATAAATTTGATTTTACAATTAGAAATTCTATTAAATGCAATTAAACATATTTGAAAAAACAGGTTTAATGACAATAAAAAAATAAGATTTTATTGCCCCTTTTACTAGCCCATTCTGTAAAACGTTGTTAGAGTTCAACCAGCGGTCTGTAACCGGAGGCTACAGAGCCACTGCAGCTCTTTTTATTTTATTGTTTAGATTTGCAGGAAATGCCAATGATTTGAATAAATAAATAGTTTGTTAGTTAAGCTTTGTCATTTTTTTTAAATGAGGTGATCTAACGTGACTAAATACTAACTTATATTTTCTTTTTGGACCACTGCTGACATGACACTATATCAAGAGGCATTGAGAGCTTTACCGTTCTTCCAAAATGCACACGTCAGATAATTCAGCAGAATGATGGTAGAAGGTTTGATCTAGTGTTTTATTAATAGAATATTCAGAGGCAAAGTTCTTCAAATATAATTGCAAGTAAATCTGCTGCAGGAGGAGGATCTAATTGACACAGAACATATTTTATTTTGAAAGGATCTGGTTTGTGCTGCTGTCAAAAGCAATATGACAAAACGATAACACTTTTATAATTCAGTTAATTTTAATATTTATGAGCTCCATTTTATAAATGAATTGCTTAATAGCAGCAAAAGTATTTATAGATTTTTTTAAACGATGAAGTGTTAATTTGCAGCTCTGCTAGGTTTTGGTTTGTAAGAATGCCAAGTGGTTCTCTTAGCATTAAAGCTTGCAGATTTCAGGATTAAACATATATTGCCATTTTAAACAGAACACCTGAAAAGTTGTTTTTATTTTTTTGTCTGGATTAAAGCACAGTACCATGGTACTTATATCCTTATATATATATCCTATAGCCTTATCATGTTCAGCATGAAAAAAAAGTATATGACGTACAGTGCATTGTACAGTACGTACTTTGCTTTCATGAATATAACAAACAAAGCAATAATTTTGCCTGATAAAACCTGATTTCTTTTCCACCTGAACCGTCCCAACTGAAGTTCTCTGCTAAGCAAAATCTTAAATTGTGTCACGGAAAAAAAAAAAAAGCAAATTTGCAAAAAGTTTGAAAAAGGAAAACAGGACGCCTTTTTTTTTTTTTTCAGAATCCCTCTTTACTGAGCTGGAAGGACAGTTGCCTTCTCTGCTTTGCTGATGTTCTAATCTTCCTTTTATTCATTTTAAAGAGGACTGTCACCTCTCCATTAGCTCCAGGGTCAACTTGGAAAAAACAAGTGTGGTAGATCATTCTTCTGTCTCAATATTGGTATCCAACACTGCTTCTGTCCTTCATGAGCTTCTGTTTCTCTTATATTTCTCTCTTTTCTTGTCAAAATAGCAGACTATTGCAGACCTTCTTTCTTCAATTTTTTGTTTGTTTGTCAAACAATAACAATTAGACTGCAGAAATGGCATTTCAATCGCAAAGATTAGCCTCAAAATTGAAAAATCTTTTTTTATAAATTGAGAAAACACATCATTTCATTATGCCTCATGCAAAAAAAAAGTTTGCAACAATCACCAAAGTATTCCTATTCTTTGAACTTTGACCTGAGATCTAACTGTGGTCGCAACATCTGGATTTATGGAACTGCTGATCACAGGCTTGGAGAGCTGGAATTTAAAACAGCAACTTAACATTTAAAAAAAGCTTTTGAGATATGTTGTTTTTTTGTTTTTTCAGATGCAACAAACAACCTTAGCAATGCTACACATCTCATAAAACCTCATGACAAAACTTTCAAAGATAACCTAATCTCCTTTAGCAGGGAAGTAGGATAAAGATAGAGAACCTTTGTTTCCGCCATGGTGTGCAATATCCACCTGCCCTCTGGGGATGAAAGTGACATCCGTACAGAAAGAAAAATGAATTAGAAATTAGGCTGATGAGAAATGATAAGATTGAGTAGGCAGAAAACTGAGATATAGGTGTGAAAAGTGAAGGCACTGCAGATCAGAGCTGATGCTGCCACAGCAGATCAAAGGTTTCTCTAAAGACAGGGAGGCGGGGATGTTTGATCCACAAAAGTGCACCAACTAGGGTCCATTTTATCAAGCTTGTTACATGTTCTGGTAGGAAGAACAGCATGTGCTGCAACCATACAGATGTGTGACGTTTTCAACATCCCAACTGGTTTACTTGAAAACAGCTGTTGTAGAAAAGTGCTTTTTAATCATCAACACCCATTCACTTTTTTTGGAAAACAACCAAAGGCTTGATGTCCTTCACTTCAAGTTGAGTCTGTCACAGAAACATACAACAATCTGCTGAGGCCTTGACCTGTCTGCCTGACTGCAGAACAAGCAAAGCCTCGCCTCAATTAAAGCCCAACTATCGACAGCAATGCATCAAAAACAGCAGGACTGACCAGAACCAAAGCAGCAGCAGTATTTCACTGAAAGATAAATAATATTTGCTGATCAGCAACACAGAAAAATACTGAAGGACCCGGCTGCAGACATCAACATTCCAATGTCCTTTAAAAAATGTTATCTGGCAACCCTCACAGTTAGGATTTTTCACGTTTTAAGCTTTAGTTTAAAAAAAAAAATCTTCAATTCTCAACACTTCTGGGTTGTAAGTTGTATAATTGTTGCTTCTAACCGGTGATGTCAGACGCCATCCTGTCTGCAGCCAGATTCCTCTAGAAAAAAAAAACAAGAAAGGGCTTTCCACAGAAAGAGGACAAACCTCCAAAGAAAGAGCAAAGAGAAATAGAAAAAGAAAACTTTTTGGGATCATCGTAAATGAAGGCCGGACCGAGTAAACAGCAAACATGACAGCGTATTAAAAAGCAGGCACTTACCTAGGACGCCTAGACGGTAGTTAACGGTAATGACAATCACATTCCCGTAGCTGGCCAGGATGCTGCCGTCAAACATATTCCCGGTTCCTTCCATGTAGGAGCCCCCGTGGATAAACACCATCACCGGCTTGGGGCTTCCGCTCTCTCTAATGTCTGGAGGATGGGGGGGGACAGGAGGAGGTGGAACAAGCAGAGCGACTGATTAGATGACAGATTGAATGTGACAGCCTGAAATGAAATTTTAATGCTTTTGGAGGCTGTGGCCACCTCTTTAATTGTATTTATTTTTTTCTTGAGTAATCTTGGCAAACTGGCTTTTCAACATGGAGACCTTGTCAGTTTTAGGCATCAAATCATTCATTTTGCCACATAAAGCCATGACATGTTTGTGGTGTTTGGAAAATGTTTTATTTAGCAACTTATTTCAAGCTGAGGGCGCCGCAGGGGTTAATCAAGCGGGATAGTTAAGGTAATGAGTTTTTGGGCAAAAGCTGCAATCTGAACTGTCACAACAGGCTGAGATAAAACTTCTGTAATTAAGATGGGGGGAAATGTAATAGAAAATAGCATATCTGCTTTGTCAATTTCACCAGAAGATTGTATGTGGTTGAAAGGAAGTTGAACAGACTTTGTGTAGACTTTGTGGGGACAGAAAGATCTAATATGATGCTTGCACCAGAAAGTATGAACATTTGAAACTTTGCAAGAACATCTGTTTTTGTGAACAATTAGACAAACTGCAAAGACTGAACTAACATTTGTATTTTCTGATTTATTCAACATGAACCATTTCCTTATAGATCGTTCATTTCAGCAGGAAGCTGAACAGCTTGTGTGTTGTCAATAGATCCCTAAATTAACATTTCTTCCGAGGACAAATATTTTGTTTTAATTTGAAGGGACGTTAGGATTTTTGGGTCATTTGTGTGGCGTAAATGTATGTAGGGTGCACTTTTTTCTTTACCATATTTTCCACACTATAGGGTGCGCAAAAGGCGCACCGTCAATGAATGGTCTATTTTTAATTTATCAGGCGCACTGAACTTAAAGGGCACATTGACAAGAGAGTCAGAAAAACGTTTGTTTGTCTGTCAGTCAGTCAGACTTTATTATCTACGTTCACATTCATCCTAGAACTTGTTTGTAACTTGCTAAATATTGTCCTTGTTTGAGGCATTGCTGTGATAGCGTATTCACAACCTATTTAAGTCCCAACTTTGTTTGTAAAAAAAAAAAAAAAACAGACTGATAACACTAATACAAACATTATTGTGACATTATTGTGAGCACCATGTACCTCATAAAATCACTTCAACAGGCAGGCCCAGTGGCCTTGTGGGAGAGTGTCTGCCCTGTGACTGCTATGTCGTAAGTTCAAATCCAGGCCTGTGTCATACCAAAGACTCAAACAAACAGGATCCAATGCTTTCCTGCTTGACACTCAGCATTAAGGGGTTGGCTTGGGAGGGGTTAATCCGCCAAATGGCTTCCGAACGCGGCTGTGTCTGCAGCTCACCGCTCTCCCAGGGGATGGGTCAAATGCGTAGAACAAATTTAACACACTCAGGTGTGTGACAGCTACTGTACTTTAACTTTAAAGACAATGAGAAGTAATTCAAAATGGTCTGTATTAGGAAAGTCCACTGTCTTTTTTTAGAAGGAAAAAAAAGGGACTTTTAGGTGCTCCTTATAGAGCGGAAAACCTGGTAAGTTGGTAAGTGTTTGTTAGTCTCCCCACATTTTTAGTTGCATGTGTTTGTGTTTTAGTTAGCTACAACCATGGGATTAGATCAGGACTTCATTTACATGCCTGCTGCCACTAGTTACCTCTATGCACACTGGCTCAGTATTGTAGATTTTCTCTAGGAACCTGAGACGGAAACCTGTGAATCCAGGGAAAAGACATTTGTCTGGAGGACATCTGAGTATGAGTCAGAAGCCTTTTTACTTTCAAGTATGTTTTTCTTGTTTTTATGAGTTCTGCGTGGGAAGTCCTGGACATCACAGATGATAAAACTGTCAGGAAAATCTTTTCTACTGAAAAGTTTGAATAAAGGAGTTGTACGACAAGAAAAGGATCGGCTGTCACAGTAAGCATACTTGAACTGAGACAAAATAACAGTTTGTTCCAAACGTCGAAGTTTAAAGAGATGAAAACTAAAAAGTTCAGCTGAGACCTTTTTCCACAAGTTCATGCAGGATGTTTGTTCAGATGTGAGCTTAAATGCTCAGGAGTCGATGCGGCTGAAATCGTTGATTCTTGAGCTCTCCATTCCTGTGCATAACTGCTGCGTCAGTGTCTGCTAGAACTGAAAATCAGCTTCTGCTTGTGTCAAAATTCAGAGCCACCCAGATGAGAGCCGATGAGATCCAGCTGTCCTCTGTATGAAGCGTTTCCAAATTCAGAACTGATTTCCAGCGCCTGACCTCATTCTAAAGGCGTCTGATAAATTGGTGCGAGATTACAGCATTGTTTTACTTTTAGCAGAAAGGCGTTTCCAAGACAGCGACTATATTTTAAACTGAGTACACTATAGCATAAAACTAATCAATTTATTGACATTAATGTCCGATTTCTTTTTCTACAGTCAATCATCAGAAAATCTAAGGACTGAATGTTGTTAATAAGAAAACTGTAAAATCTAAGGAACGTGTCAAGTCTATCTGTCTACAGTCTAGATGAATTTGAATTAAAAGTCGATGCAAGACAAAGATTTATTTATTTTTTTCTAAAATTGAATATTTTGTTTTAAAGAAAAATCATCATGCATATAAGTTAGTGGTATTACATAGATAAATCAAATGAAAAGTGGGCTACATTATAAAGAATATTTTAATAACAAATCAATAAACCCTTGACATTAGCTGTTTGGTCACAATCTTTGATGCTATTTAGCTACGTTCATATCAGTCATTTGACTCATTTAGCCAATAGTATTCACTCTGGACAAGCAGGGAGGGGCTTCTCCGTAGGTCCGCCACCTACAGTTGGAGGACGCTTTGTGCGAAACATGAAAGCGGTGCAAATGTTGCGAATTGGGCATGAAACGAAAAGGGGTCAGTGCATTGCTAGCATCCTTGTGAAGGCAGATATGGATTAACATAATGTCATGAAAGTGGCCTTGGTTTATCTTTCAAAAAAAACAAACACACATTATTTGACTCATTGCCATGAGGTTTGGTGAATATCATTGCCTGCTCCATACGTCACTTCCAAATTTGAGTCTCTGATTGGTCAAAGTTCAGCTTGGTTTATCTGGCATTCAATGACCACATGTTCTGTGCATAGAGTCCGAAAAAGGTTGTGAAAAATTCCGTAACTATGCATGAATGTGATAGTTTTGAACACGTTTTTTTTTAATTTTTTTTATATGACTTAGAAAAAAACTCTACCTGAATTTCAATAGGTCTTCCATTGTAATAAAATGGTCAAAATCAGTTTATTTAATGATCACAATGTTAAGCACTGCAACTGTATCTTATATATAAGTTGCTTTTATCCAGGGAAATTCATTGTGCTTTTATTTAGGTAACTTAATATATAGAAAGGGAACAGTCGTCAATGTCTGATTTCCACAACAAAATATCTTTCAGTATAAGAAAATAAAATTAAATGAATGTGCCATAACCAATAATGTTCTAAAAGTATGATCAAGTTAATAAAGTGCTGTTTATTTTCAATATTGCTTAATGTAGCCTCTCCAGTACTTTTAAACATTTCAGGACCCTGAATGGTACTGGTAAAAAAACACTAATTCTTTCCAGAAACAATAAAGTGTGATGATGAGGAAGCATGACAGGGTGAAGAAGAGCACATTAATGTGGCAAAGATGGTTTGTTTACATCACAGACTGCTCTGCACCGTTGCAGCCACGCTTTCTCACATGCAGAAGTAAACTAGTAGCGGTCATCGCCACGATGATTGGCCTTTTTTCACATCGTTGTACTCGTCAATCTGATCGCTCAGGTCGCTAAACTAGAATCCATTGCTGGGAGGTTCTGCAGAACTTTGGCCCGCTTTGCTGATATAGCATTTCGGCCGATGCTACGTGCAGTAGCCGCTGTGAAGCTGCAGTGCTTCATTCGTTCTTATCTGAGCCTCTAAAAGCACTGCAGTCTGCGTTTTTTATATGCTACTGGCAGCAACATGGCACAGAGTTTCAGTTCGGTTCCCATCCCAAGTAAAAAATCATCATAACAACGAAAAAAGCTGCCTCTGGCTGAGGTCTCCCTGTCTTGTACAGAGCAGAGCTGCTCAAAGAGGCCTCCGTGTGCTCTGCTGCCAACTAGTGGTCAGAGGTTGAAGTGGAAAACAAGAGTCAGACACTGAAAGACGCTCATAAATATTTAAATAAATAGCGTTCTGACAGCATTTTGATTTGATGCAAGTATCGCCAAATGAACTATCGCAATATAATGCCGAATCTATTTTTTCTAACACCCCAAATTTACAAAAACTTTTTATTGGAAGTGGTCATTTGAACATGCGTCGGCGAGGGTGTGTATGTAGGTTAGTACTTCAACTAGAATTTAGTAGGATTTAATTTTATCAAAGGTTTAGGTTGTATTGGGTTTATTGGTTCAACTGATCCAGTGAGGACAGAAAACAAAACCGCAGAGAGACGGCTGCTGCTTGTCTTTCAGACTCAGTTTGCTGGTTCACCGTCAACCCTTCACTTCAGCCCTCTTTGAGATGGTGTCTCAGTGTGACGGTTTAGATGGAGCTTTAGGCTGACAAAGCTTCAGTGATTAACACAGCTCAAAGCTGGGATGTGAGTAAACTCATCCTGGGACCATAAACATTTCCAAAGGACTACAGAACTGCACAGCACTCACCTTCATCTTTCAGAGGAGAAGGTTTTCATATGGCTTCTGAACCATCTCTATATTTTAATCAGTGGAGCACGGTGGACCCACAGGGGGCTGATCGAGTCCAAGGGGAGTTTGAAATTAACTAACCTAGAAAAAAGGCTTCCTCTGAGACCTTCAATCGCCTCAGCAGTTCTGCAGAAAGATGTTTTTTTTTTTTTAAACCTTCTGTGTTTAAAGCCCTTTTTCAAAACAGAAGACAATCAAATTATGTAAAGACTGTGAGCAAAACTGTAGCTCTAATGGAATTGAATGGATGTTTTACCGATATGAATGTGAGGTAAGAGGCCCATCCTCCATCATAACTAATACTCATTGTAATATTTCCTTCAGTCCTTAGAGTTTTAAGGAAACTTAATCAGAAATGTTTTTCCAAAAATAATGTAAATGTCATGTTTAAATTGAATTGAACTAGCAGGATACGGAAAAATATATTGAGATAAATAAAAAGAAAATATCTGTATACAACATGTTTTTGAGTTAAGTTATATTTCTCTGCATTTTTTACCTTTGAGAAATTGAACCTAATATCTTTGAGATGGCACAATTGTTTCTCTCTTAGTTTTGCTGACTTGGTGCATCATAGTTCCTAAAACTTTTCAGTCTTAAAGTTATTTGCTGTAGTCTTTCAGGATTTGCGTGGCAGCAGATATCCAAGGAAAACCTGACCTTCTGAAGAAGAAATCTCATTTTTGTGCTTTCATGTGTTGCTTTCATATTTTAGCCTGCCTAGCTTGTATTTAGCATTTTGACTTTGTGTTTATATTTATTAATATCATCCCAGTTTTATTCCAGTTAATCAGAATTTCCAATTGGTTAATGCATTTTTTATTCTTTTGTGGTTTTATATTCATTTTATTGTTTCATTATTTACTCAGTCAGAGCCCTCTGCATCCGGGATGTCATTGGTTCTGGCCACAGGGGTTGTTTTTTAATGTTACCACTGCCGGTGGGTGACCCCTCCTGACACTGACGGCTATCTTTTGATCACCTTCCTTTTCACCTTTCCTTTTCTTTCCTGTTATAGAAGGTTTGGGAGGTCATTTAAATGCATTTTTTCTGTAAAAAAGTTTCTTTGAGTAAAGAACTGACTGAACATAAATCTGTTCATTCGTATTTGGACTCTTGACATTGATCCAGCATTGTCATCGTCTGTGCATTATCTTAACTCTAGATGTCAGAGTGTGGTGAGGAACCACTGCAGCACAACAGCTGTGATCCTCACAGTAAATGGAATCAGCTGTTGAAATGTTTACAACAGCCGCGAAAGTAGACAAGAAAACCACAATGGTTGTGATGTCAGCTTTGATGGCGATAACAATGACAAATATAATAGCAATGGTGGCAAACATGGCAGTAAAATCAATTTATGATATTTTCAGAAATTACTCAAGTTTCTCATTGAAGGCAATTTCAATCCCAAGCAGCGATGATGACAATAATAAAAGATGCCATAGCATGGCTCTTTGTCACACTGAAAATGATGACTGCTCTATCCCAGTGGCAGGGGCAATGATGGTGGCGGCGTGCAGATGACGTCACTCGCCACCAGAATACGTTTGACAGTTATTACAGCTGGCATGAGTCCTGTCTGCACGCTAACAGCTTTGATGGTGAAAATGTTGATTCTCATCACTTGAAGTTAGCCACGTTAGCATCCCACAATCATGTCTGCTGCAAAAATATTGGGTCTGCTGACAGAGGTGGCTGAGGACAGGGGTGATGCTGAAAACACATTATCAACGCAGCTGCTGGTGGGCTGCAAACAGTGTTTCCTAACTGATTTTTATTCCCATTTCCTCTGAGATTATTCAATTTCAATTGGAGGACTAATTGGGCTTTATTATATTTATTGCAATTTAATTAATCTGCTCACAGCACAAGGCTGGTTCAAGACCCTTTAAACTGACGAAGACGGAGATAATGCCTACAACCAGCAGTGGCAATCATGTAATGATTGTAACATCCAGTCTTATAATTAAAAGAATTAAAATGACAATATTGACCACAGAAAGAAAACCTTTCATTGTGTGTGGTGCATTTTCAAAGTACTAAAGCCTTCAAATGTAATCCTATAAATGTGGCCTACAGATAGAGACCATTATTTTAAGCTGACAAATTCTTCTGCTTCAATGAAATACATACACAATGATACATACAATATGTAAAATTAGAATACAATACAAGTTAAATTAGTTTAGAAAAGTAAGATAATTTTCTACAATCCTTTGATGAATTTATTTTTTTGAGTAACTGGCAAAATTTTGACCTTGTCTTTTTTGTTTGTTTTGTTTTCAGATGGATCCGACAACAGGCTGCTTATGACACTTTTAAGCTACATACTCATTAAGCATTTGACGCATCTTAGGCCCATGTCTTCACACTGGACAAGCAGGGAGGGGCTTCTTCCTATTTTTCTATTGTTTATTCACGCATGTCTGCCACCTACAGTTGGAAGAGGCTTGGTGCGAAATGTGGAAGCGAGGCAAATCTTGCTATTTGGGCCCTAAACGGAAAAGGTTCAGTTAATTGCTAGCATCCTTGCAATGGTGGATATGGATTATCATTATGTCAAGAGATACATATGTGGTTTATCTTTATTTGAAAAAAAAATAAAAATGCAGACGTCATCGGGCGTGTTGCCTTGTTTGGGTTCACAAGATAAACCAGGTTAACAAATACGAGTCCCTGATTGGTCAAACATCGACCGGGTTTAGTTGGCAAGAGAATTTATTGGCTGTAATTTGTACATAGAGCCCAAAAACAGTCGTAGCTACTCTTGAATGTAAGAGTTTTGTAAGCGGAGGCTCGAAAGGCTCATTTACACAGACTTTTCATTAGAAGTGGCAGTTGAGCGCAGGTTGCTGAGGGCGCTGTGAACATAGCTTTAGAGCCAGAAAATGAAAATAAAAGGACAAGTCAAAACTCACTATTTTTATTACTATTTACATGTTTCACAAAAATTCTTGTTACAGTTTAATGAAAAGCTCTACATAACTGCATAACTGATGGCATCAGCTTTTTTCCAGTTTTTTGTTGCGGTTTTATTCGATTTCAAAAAGGAATTTTAAGTGACATTTTGAGGCTTTTTGTTCACTATGTGCACCCTGTTTTGACTAAAAAGAGAAGAGAAATTGAGACCACAACATTTTGGGTGGGATTCGACTTTTCCAGCTGTCCTGAAACAAGAGAAGCTGGCAAATGTTTCTCTGAGAATAATGTCAGAGTGGAGCAGATTTTTGTTTCCTCCAGCATGAGGCTTTGATCAAAGACGGTCAGGTGTTTTTTAGATTCCGGGAGCAAACCCTGAGAGATGCCCTCCGGCTGCTGCAATCTTTGGTATCCACTCCCTCTGCCTGTGTATAAGGCTTATCAATACATCAGCAGTCACAAAGAGCAGAGATGTGATTCTTACTTCCCTTTTTTTTTTTTCCTTTTTGCTGCAGGGAATAAACCAATGATGATTCCTCAGCAGTTGGGGGGGGGGTGGGGGGGGGGCTGGGTGTTATCAGTGTGACTCCAGCAGTAACTCATTATAGTGCTTATCTGCAGGTTGGTTTAATAATTGCACTGAGGTTTCGATAGCACGTACACACTTCTAGATTCAAGCCACCCTGATCAGCTTATATTAAAATGTTGAGATTATCTAGAAGAAAATGAAAATGCATTCACCAATTTTGATGTTTGAAAGTGAATAAAAAAGATTTTTTTTTTTTTTTTAGAACTAACTTTGTGTAACCTTCATTGCTTGCCTGCCATTGTAGCCAAAAGGTTTCAAAGTAATGCAAAATGAGGTTAAAGGATGTGAGCTGTACTTCTTATAGGGTGTGCTGAAGAGTTCCCTTATGTCTGTGAAGTCAAGCAGCCTCACTTGTTAGTCCTGTAAGTACGATCTTGACAGAACCCATTTAAACTTTTGTGCTTGCCTCTTTTGGAACCAGGAGTTTCGCCGTGACGCCTGCTAAAGCAACCCCCCCCCACGCCCCCAGAACTTCATATTTACATACTGTATCCACAGGGAAATTAATTTGACACAGGTACTGCCTTTTAATGCATTACAAGCCGTTCCAAGGGCCTCTGAAGTGTCACATACCTATGACATACCTACTTTTAACTCCAATCGTTTTTACACAGAAATAAATAAAACGAGAGTTCTCTAGAAATGTAAAGCTCTTAGGGACCTCCCCGTTTACATCTCTATTTCCACCCAAAAAAAAAAAAAAGGGATTACATACAGCAACTTCTCTGAGTTTAAAGAGATTGTAACTATGAGATTTAGCAAGTGGGAAGGGGAAGCGGAGGCCAGAGGGGTGCTCTCTTAATGTGCATCCACA
This sequence comes from Oryzias curvinotus, assembly GCA_023969325.1. Lineage (NCBI taxonomy): Eukaryota > Metazoa > Chordata > Actinopteri > Beloniformes > Adrianichthyidae > Oryzias > Oryzias curvinotus. The sequence goes on along the minus strand of CM043709.1, from coordinate 2,403,995 downwards.
GGGTAACATCGGGTCGAATCAAGAAAGTCGGCTTAAGGAAATAACGGAGCGATAGAGCTCAATCAGAGCGGGGCTGACCAGGGTGTGTATGTACATGTGTGCGATGCAGATGTGTGTGCTCCTAAGCATATTTTCCTCTATATTAAAGTGGATTAGCAGTCTGCCCTGCATCCTTTTTGGGGGGATAATACTTGAAGCTTGGAGGGATTTTCTTGAAAAGATCTGTGGTGAGTCCCTTTAATCGTATCAGTGTGTGCCTATGTGCATACATGTGGAGTTATGTATACAAGCCAGTGCCCAGAGAGGAAGGCACGGCGGTGCAGATCAAAGAGATCAGTATAGTTGGCATTCTTGTTTAGATGTAATTTCTGTTTACTTGGCGACATTATACAGTGGAACTGCCTCATTAAGGCTCCCTGCGTCTCGTATCCACTCCTGCGGTCTTTAGGGGATATAGTATCTTAGCAGTTTAGACTTGAAATTTTATTTTCAAAATGGCTTTATAGACAAATTATCCTTCAAGACAAAGAAAAACAGACTTGAGCTTTAAGACTCACTCCAATGAGAAAAGCGTTTTTAAACAAAGAAAATTAAGCTTACAATGGTGTTTCTGAGAATTTTTTTTTTTATGCCGTAGCAGTGACGTAAGTGCTACAGTCTGATGCATTCCACTTGCAGACAAATAGATCCATGTACGTCTGTGTTTTCCTCGTCTGAGCTGGAATCTGGATCAAAACATCATGACTGGATAGCTAATGTTGCTCGTCATTATGGTTGCATCGGTATTGATAGGTTCAGGTGTGTGAGAGGTTGTAAGCTAACGGGAGAGAGTGTAAACTATGGGTTAATGGAAAATGATAGGATGATGCCACTCTGCAGAAACTATGTTTTTTTACCTTAAAAACGGCATAATCACAATTTAAAAACCGATGATGATGATCGGAGTGGGACTTTCTGCTTTTCAGTAATTTTAAGTGGTACAATCTTTATGTTTGTCATTCTGTTTATGGCTTTTATCAAAAATTTAATGTATTCAAAGAGTAAGGAAGACGGGAGTATTAAACATTCAGAACAAGGAGTTATGTGTGTTTAAGAATCCTGTGTGCAGAGCAGAAATCTCAGAGCTGCCAAGTCATTTTCCTTGAGACATTACATTAGCTTGACTGAATCAGGTCATGAAGGTACTGTACGATGTAACTCACTGGAATACCAATGTGGTGATACAGTATGCAAGCCCCACATGGTGCTGGTGCACCAGAACAGTGTTAGCATTAATTACAATTTCCTTATTAAACCAGATTTTGCCTTCGCTGGAAAATTCCGACCCCAAAGCAGATGCTGGACGTGGCAGTCCTGTATGATGAATGTGTGGCACCTTTGCTGCTGCCAATACCCCATCTTGCTTTTACTGTATATTTAGCTACATTTGACAGTTTTTTTGCATTCCTCAGTAGATTTTTTTTGGGGTGACAACAGGAAAAAATGGGACATTAGTATTTTCTATGAACATTTATGCCTTTAATTAGATTGAAAGGTATTATTCTTTACAGGTTTTGGTGTCATTGTTAATGTGTGAGGTCTTTCCAGTACTTTTAAAAGATTGCCTTAATGTTTACTTAGATCACGGTCACATATCCCAAAACGCCACCGCTTGGTGACAAGAATGCTAGTTTTCCAGTAGATTTGGCCGGTTCTCTACACGCCAGCAGCTGAATTTTTAAGAAAAGTTCAAATTGAGCAGCGACCAGATGTTTTTTTGACATCAGTCAGTGGCCACCGGAAACATTTGGATGTTCAGTGACAGGTGGGTGGCAAGAAGGCAGCAGCGCAATAATTGACTGATAAGGGGGTAAATTTGTGATCATGTCAAAGTGTAAGTACAAACTCAAAGCCAGTTAGCCAGTCATTTACTTTTTTAAAACATGACCACATTTATACAAGTCAAAACAGAACAAAAAAATAACATGCAAGAATGTGGGAGGAGCTGCCTAAAGGGGCTGTTAGTTTCTTTATCTGCTGGTGGGATGCAACATTGAAAGGGAAAGAAAATGAAAACCAAAGCAAAAAAATTGATGTTACAGTATTATAATCAAAGAAAGATGTGAAACGTGATTTTAGGAGACACCAAGCTGAAAAGGACAAAACACATCCAGCCCAAAAAGAGGATACGAGTAAAGAGCAAAAAGAAAATGTCCATTACTTTCAAAAAAAGGACAAGAAATGTAAGAAAATCAAAGAAGACAAAAAAATTGGAGGAGAAAGGGTAAGTTTGCTTTCCCTTGTCATGCAAATAAAATTGGCATTGAGGGAAAAAAAAAATACCTTCATCATCCGTGCGGTCATTATCACCTAAATCATCAGTGTGTTTCTTTGTTAGGGGACCTATGGGACCAAGAAGGAGAAGATGGAGGAAAACAAGGTCATCAAGAACATAAACATAGTTCAAAAGGTGCTCTCAAAATACAAGAAAGTTTTTTTCAGTCCGGTTTTGATTGAAAAATCCTCACACTGACAAACACAAGACATACATCAGTGTTCTGTTGACATGTTTACCATAAGGTTTAGAGTATCTACAGAGCAAGAAAAGAGAAAGACTTTCAAAAAAAAAAAAAAAGAGGGAAAAAGGTTTAGTTCTTCTTTAAAAATCAAGAATTTCCTAAAGTTAAACCATCAAGATCAAAAGACATTCATCATTTTTAATGAAGTACCATGAACAAAAGTTTTATCATGGAAACAAACAAAAACAGGCTGTGGAAAAAAAGCATAACTTTAAAGAACAAGGAACTCAAAAGAAGCACGTGACTAACTTTTCCTGTTATATGCTTAGGAGACGTTTGGGAACAGGTATTGGCCTTTCTATGGGTGTTCAAACTTGCGAAAACGATTACGCCTCAAGAATTTGGCCAGAACTGGCTTTTTTACTACGACCATGTTTAGTTATTCCAAAGAAAACACACAAAATAATGAGCGAAAAAATTAACAATTACAACAAAAGAAAGAAAGCGGCCTAACCAGGGGATGTGCTAGGGCTGAAAATGAATAAAAAAAAAACAAAAAGAATAAACGGATGCTTTATTACATGGTATAATATAAATCACGCTTATATAGAAAGTAATGTAGATCCAGCACATTAAATGAGTCTTTTGGCAAGATTTGTATTGTCCGATTGTCATTAGACACTACAGGGAACTCAAAAACAGACAAAAAACTCCCTAAATTAACACAAAACAATTCAAAATTGGGAGATTACAATTAAATCAACCTTTTTTTTTACAAAAATACACTATAAATTGCTTTTTTTTACAAAAAGTAATTTATAGTGTATTGACATAAGTGGAAAAATATGCACATTTATTTATTTATATATTTATACATATATATAAAAGACATGGTTGTCAAAATATGTCAGTTTATTGGTGCCTAATGTGAGTGTTTTTTGTTGTTATTTTCTTGTTGCAAATTTTGCGTAGAAAAAGACAGAATTTTTATGTTTTTTTTCTTTTTTTACTTTTTTCTTTATATATGTCATTAACAGGAAGAGTGGTCAAGTGCTTCTTTACTCAATTAAAGGTTTCTTTATTTTCTTTTGTTTCTACTACATTCACGATCATAAGCACATGCTAATCCCAATCCCAAACATGTCCACAAAAACACACAACAAAACAAATGTCGTCATCTGCACTCAAGGATGGGCAAATGCATGCAGGCGCATGGCATGCAAGCAAACAGGAGAGCTTTTGTTTTCATTGTTTAAAGGTTTCTCTCTCTCTCTCTCTCTCTCTCACACACACACACACACACTGATTCCAAACATCCATTAACTGATTTAGACAGAAGACCCCCACACTTGTCCTTTAATTAGCTACAGGGCTCAAACAGCAGGCGTGTTGGAGTTGGGAAACCCAATACTTGTGGCCGTACACTGAGCAGAAGATGATAAAAAGGACTCCCTGGAACACTAACAGAAAGAATCACAAGGTTTACAGCTGCTTCAGTAACTGATGGTGCCTCCCCTCTTCCAGCATCCAACCCAGCTTCCTGCTGTTTTACTCTAAAGCCAACAACATCACTGTCAGGAATCTAAACCCAACAATGCTGCCCTGAATATCATTTTGTCCCACAGCAGTCTGCCAGCTTTCTTTTGTAAAATTTGACAGGCGGTTTGATAAGCTCGAGCTGACTCCATGCTTTCTGTATGCTGAGTCAGCACAATGCACAAAAAGTCACTTGTTTCAAAATGTGAAAACGTCAAAGAAACATGGAGCAGATGCTGTCTAGGGATGTTAAGCCTGCTTATTCACGAATGCAGCATTCAGAGGAATCACAGGGCATTCAAGTCAGCCTGGCAGAACACACTAGTGATGGACAGATTCTTTTTTGTTTGATTGATATAATTGCTTAACAAAGAAAATTCTGGAAATACAGCCCCCCCCCCAACAAATAAAAAAACTTAAACTGAGTAAAAATGAAATGACAATGTATGTATTTAATCTATTTTCATATATGCATAAAATGCAACGCTGGTGTCATTAGAGGAAGATGTCATCGACCCAACTTCAGGGTTTAAGGTCGGTGGGTAGCTTTGTCTGCATCACATCTTTTGTACACAAAGAGAACCGCAAAGAGATGAGAACAAAAAACATAAAACAAGAGCATGTATAAAAATGTAATCAAAATAAGATCAAAATTGTAATGCTGCCTTACACCTATCACGATTCGTGCATCAGGGATGTCCAGCTTCAACGTTAAGTCAAATGTGATCTAAAGTCCAGAGTTTAAAAATCTGAATATTGGTGAGGTTGGCACGTCTCGTCAACCAATCCGGGACTCAGCTTTTGGTAAGACATGTTCAATGACTCGATAAGTGCTAGGTTGATAAGTTTGGACTTGATAAGTCCAAATCCAACATGGAGGAGCGTCCTCCCCTTAAACCTCTGTCCATTTTTTACCTGCTATACCTCTTGGGGTCAAGGGGTTGCCAGAGCCCATCCCTGCTACTGCTGGGCGAAGGCAGGGTAAACCCTGGAAAGGTCACCAGTCTTTCGCGGTGCCCGTAGGGTTTCGCTACACCAATCCCTAGGAGGTCGGTTTGCAGGTACAGGAGAGCAGCTGCAGCGTGGGGAGGCACCCTGCAGGGACCTCCTGAACTTTATATTTTTCTTATTGTCATCGAGAATAATAAATAAATAATGAATAAATATGGACATATGGAGGACAGCAAGTCCTCTAACTAGGTCACAGAGACACGGAAACACAGTGTCAACACCATTTAGATGCAGTTTCCAAAGCAGAAGTAAAGTTCACCAAACTGGGAGAGTCTCTGAATGATCTCATTAACCCAAACATAGAGACGGGATACTTGATCATTTTGTTGAACTTTTTATACAAATAAACCTGACCTCTTAACATTTTCCGTGTCTCAATGCATTGTAAATGAGATCTACACAGAAACCATTCCATAGAGATCAGCCTAAAAACATCTGGCGATAGCTCCACCCACACGCGTCTTGGACCTCAAGCTTACTAACACATTTTTGTCGAGCAACGACAAACATGTCATTGCTTGACTGGTTGCTGGTGAGCAACGAATTTGCTACGTCTGACGTGAGTTTGACAAGGTCAACCAGCATTTCAGCAGAGAGTACTGAGGAGCAGGTCTCCGGGGTCGATTCCTGATTTTTATTGACGCAAAATTGCTGTGAACGCAGCATAAAGTATTACAGGTGGCCCTGGTGCAGTGATAGGGTGGCTGACCTTTGATCGGAAGATTGCAGTTTCGATTCCCGCCTTGCTTGCCCATGTGTCGAAGTGTCCTTGGACAAGACACTGAACCACACCCTGCCTCTGGTGGAAGGTTGGCGCCATCAATGTGTGTGAATGGGACTGTGACTGTAAAGTGCTTTCTGCCTTTGAGGAAGGTAGAAAGGTACAGTGCTATATAAGTATACGCCATTAACCATAAATGTTAAACTACATACAGTACCAACCAAAAGTTTCTCATTCAAATGAATGAGAAGGTGTGTCCAAACTTTTGGTATGTACTGTATGTGCTGCAGTAAACACATGAAACATATAAAGTTGGGTTTATCTGACATTTGAACAATGACCTGAAGTTAGTTGACAGCACGTCAGTGGGTGTTTTTTGCACCACCATTAAATCTTGACAACTATCTATCACTGAGTGATTTAAAAATGAGTAGCACTCATTTTAAATCTACTCTATTTTGACTTCTAGCCAGTTTAAGAATTTTTGAAGAGCATCCAGACATAAGATTGTTACAGGAGTCCAGCCTGCGAGGAGATGAAAACATTTATTTTCTCAACAACTGATTCCATTCCAGTCTTGTGAGGACTAAAGCTCACGTTTGCCTCAATTATGATACAAAGATTTATAATTTGACTTCCAGTCTCTATGCAGACGTATTTGTATTGATATTATTAAAGAGATTCATGTCCTCCTCCAGCCTCATCTTTTGATGCATTCTTCTCTTGTGTAATGTGCAACTCAAATATTAAATATATTTTCACAAATCCTGTTCGGTTAAAAGTGTGCGTGTGTGCGCGCGCAGACAGACGGCCTGAAGCGCGCTCTTAGGAAGAGGCGGGGCGGGGCGTTGCACACCCCCCAACAACAGGTTTGATGACAGAGGCCATTGGGCATCTCTACCTGGTGCTTCACGGAGCTTCAGTACGTAAGACTCCAACAGCCGCACAGCCTAACGTAGTCCGCTATTATATATTCATCCGATATTCATGCCAGCACTGATCCCGCGGGGTTTATTTTTTGCCGCCCGCTCCCGCCCGCAGCACAATCCAAACCGCCCAATCCCGCGAGATTTGGGTTGGGTCCCACGGGACCCGGCGGGACCCGATCCCAATGCAGCCCTCTAGTACGGACCAAAAGTTTGGACACACCTTCTCATTCAAATGAATGGGAAGGTGTGTCCAAACTTTTGGTCTGTACTGTATGTCCAGAAAAAGGCTGTGAGCCAGCAGGAGAGCATGTAAACAGATGGATGACGGGTAGTGGAGACGGGCTAACTATGCATGGGTAACTTCTACAACTACTGCCACTCTGCAAAAACTATGTCCTGTAAACAACACTTTTTTAATGTTGGCTATAATCAGAATCATCAGAACAAAAGACCACTTGAAAAGCTTTCACATTAGACGGAGTGGGACTTTAAACAGTCCAAGTAAAGCATAACTCCCACGTGTCGGACAGGACCTGACCCAACTGTAGACCATAGTAGATAATCCCACTCACTCTTCGAACCCGTCAAGAGGAATTCATGGTTTACAGTATCAAAAACTGCACTCTAATAACTATTTTCAGTGTAAACTTTTTCCAGAAGCAGGTGTGATATGAGTGACAAAGGTTTCAGCAAAGATGAGAGGAATGGTGTACATGGATGTGGGACCCGCCATGTTGTACAGTTTTGAGACATTGACAGTGAGAAAAAGACAGGAGGCAAAGCTGGAGAAGGCTATTTTTGGGAGTGACAAAGGTGGAGAGGATCAGAAATGAATACATATGTGTATGGTTGTTATACCTGCTGCAGCAAATCCAATATTTCAACAATTTGACAGCATTTATATTTAAATGTGTTACGATAACAAAGGAAAAAACAGGAATGTGCTTTTGTGAACTGTTACAAACATTGATGCAACACCAGTGGATTATTTTTAAAAAGAAATTAGGCAGACTCCAGGGACCATCCCTTTATTAAAGAATCAGACATCTGGCAAAAACAGCTTTATAATGATTCTTGTTAAACAGAATAGAAAGCTATTTCCATTTTAAATAGTAATGCATTTATGAAGAATGTACACTTGTGGGATAAGCGGCATCTGTGGGTTTCACCTATTGTATTAGGAGAAAGTGTCAAATATTTCTGCCAGTAGTAACGAGTTTATCCTAGCGTTGCTGTTGACTATTGTTTTGAGCTCTAGGTGCCCTGTCACACATATGTACTGTAAAGACTGCAAACAACCAATGCAAAGGCACACATGCAGGGCTGCTGACATTTCTGCCCTTCACCACTATGCATGGGTGTAACGATTCGTTTTAGCGACAGTTCATATCATAATTTGTGGTTGATGAAACGATTTATCGTCTGAATTTTTTATTTTGAGAGATCAGATTTGATCAGATTCACTGACCTAAAATTAATCTGTGATATCTTTAGCCAAAACTTCAACCAGTGTAACTCAGAGGTAAATATCTACGGTAGGTACTGAATAGTGCAGGTTAAATTTTACAGAGTCCTTGTTTTTCTTCCAAGATCATCAAATGTAAATTAAATATCTGAACAAACAAATAAGTAAACAAGAATTAATGTCAAATCCATTCACATTCTAGTTTCCTAAAGTTCAGCCCACTGTTGTTTTTCCACATCAAAATAATCCAAAGATAACATCATTAGAACATTCTAGCACACTGTATGGTCACATGTCTGTTAAATTCAAAGTGTTTCCACACATTGGACTGTAATGATCCTTTTTTAGTTGGTTTTATAATTAGAGTAAAATAAACCTACTGTACTTCAATCCAAATGGTATTTTTCAAACTTGATCATTGATTTATTTCATTTTGAAACAATTTTATAATGGTATACTTTTAACAACTTGCCTCAGATAGATCGATCTGTTTGGATCGTGTGAATATGAATCAATTCATCAATTGCGTTGAATAATCGTTACACCCCCAGTAAATAAGGCCTAAACAAAGAGACAATCTTTTTTTTTTTTTTTAATTCCTTAATCAACTCTTTATGTTCATTTAGGTTGTAAAGTTGAACAGTTAACCCTTGAACACTGGAGATGTAACTGCTGACACCTAAAGAACACATGATCGTCGACATACCTTAAGTCTCTGACTGTTTACCCGACCAATGTGAATCAGCTGATTCTGATGTGCAACACATTACTACCATATAGTGTTGCATAACAGCATTGATTGCGTAATAAGCACGTAACTAATGTGTTGCATATCATGCTTTTCTAAAGAACCTGCTTAAATTGTGTCCATTCTGTAAACAGTTTAAGATTTATCGAGGTTGAAAGAACGTCGTTGGAGGTTTCAACATTTGAGTCTGTGTTGACTGACTGACTGCAGCAGTAAGCCATCAGTGGTGACTTTATGAATGCCACCTCCAACCAGATGGCTTTTGTTTTTAAAAGGCTTTAATCTGGCAGCCAAAGGGTTTAGGGTTTACTAAAACATATGGCACAAGGATGGCTGGTTTGAATTTTTTTTTTTTAAAGAATGGAGAGAATTAAATGAGGAATTAAATGGATTTAAACGATCCAGCTCTTCTGTGGATGACACATTTGCTGTCTTTACAGTGGCATCTTCTTGACTGAGGGGTTAGTGGGCATCAGAGCAGACAAGACAGTTGCATGACAGCTCCGATTACACACATCTACACACACACAGAGTGCAACGAGGAGAGAGAAAGACATCATCCAGAAATCACATGTCAATTCTAAATTGCCTGGTGACAAGCAGGTCCTGACACTGACCTTCGCCCCCTCCCTGCCGCCATGACACGCTCGTTTCCAGGGCTCCTGCATAGACGCCGCTGAGGTCTCAGCTGCCATCAGCTCTGATTGGGAACATGAACGCTTCATCCCATCTGACTTTCTTTGACTTTAATAACGGCGATTTTTATTTTTAACTCCTCATCATTTGTGCTTTCCAGCCAATCCTCAACCGGCTGCTCCTTTGTCTTCTTTCAAAAATGAGACACAGTGACTGAGCAACAGCACGGCAGTGGCAGTGCTTCCGGAATGAGACAAAGGTCCAATTTAGAAGGAAACGCGGTAACAGAACTATGCCCAGGACCCGACGAGAGGCAAAATGCTTACAATTACTGGCACCCATGGGTAGTGAAGAAGCAAAAAGCCCTCTTCTTATTAATAAATCTTTTTCATCTTTGAGAAGGGGAACTGAAAGAGGTAAAAAATGGCTTAATGGAAACAGAGATGGAGGAGCACAAAAACACTGAAGCAGCCAGATAAAATATGGCAAAGCCAGCAGAATGAAACTAAACACAAGATCGGGAAAAGTATACGGTATAAGTGTGGCACCACATCTAACAAATAGGTATAATAAAATAATAATAAACTACTCGAGTTGCTCATATTTTTCCAATGAAAGAGATTTTTCTTTTGGTGTCTATAAGGGGGCTGCAACAGCAAATTTAATAGCAATTGTTTTTTTTTATGATTTATTCTCCCCATTCAATGAAACAAATAGTACATTTAAACTTAATTCTAAGTTTTGGAATTTGATTTGCAATTTGAATTTTTTCCCTTTATTTGTTAGTATCTCTCCATGCACACCGACAGCCTCTCCTGCAAACCAATGAAACCGCATCAATTCAGAAACACACAACTTAAGACACACATACACTAAACCCCCAGGCTTTCCCCTCTTCTGGATGAGGTAATTATTGCGTGGAGAGTCCGAGTATTGATCGTGCATTTCGCAGCAGAGCTATCCATACATACAAACTGCTTTCTGTATGCATCAGTCAAGGCCAGCATTGGCATAGAGACACACTAGCTTAATCAATCACCGATGCACATTAAAAAAGGGAGCTAACAGAGCATATGGCTCAATGAGCCAAATAGGTAATCTACAACTGACCTTGGATAAAATCCCCACAGGATGGAAACTATAAATACAGAATCCATTCTCCAAGGTAAAGTGGGCGCCCACTGCACTCCAGCAAAAACTGATGATCAGGAAGGAGAAGAGTCCTGTAAGACTGCATTATGAAGACATACAGATGAGTTCATGTGTTTGAAAACAGACTTTATCCGTCTAATAAAAGTCCAAGAAAGACACAAATATTGATTCTTCTTTTTTCTTTCACCGAGTGTCTGCAGTAAGACCCGATATGAACAATCTGAAAGCTAACTGACGGAGAAAGAAAAATGAATCTCTCCAGCCTACACTTCTCCCTTTCAAATTGGCTTAGCTTTTCACCTTTTCTTTAAAGCTTGTGTTATTTTGTCAGAAAAATATATTCAAAATAGCTTTGATCAAAAGGCAGCATCGTAAACTAATGTCTTTTGTCCTTTATTTGGTAAGAAGAAGCTCTAAAGAGAGAAAATAACTACCATTCTACAGTAACTGTTAAGATTCAGCTTTAACAACAATTACATCTCATTGTTGCTCCTGCATGACTTCAGTCTCATATTATAAAAGAAGGAATTTAGTTTATTCTTCGTTAGTCTTAAGGTCTGAATGCAGCATTTTAATCAGATTGCACTTTTGACTTTGACTCATCTTTTCCAAGCACCTATAAACATTTTTCTCCTTTTGTTTTAACTGTTGTTCATTTTGTTGCAAATTTGTTGTATTATTTTTCCACTACCATGTTTCACTTGTAATGAGCTTTAGCTGTATTGCAGATTTTTTATGTCAGATTTTTTTTTTTACGAATACCAGTAAAGTAAAAAATCCAGCATCATTAATAGAAGTATAATGATGAATGACGATATGATTACTTATAGAGTCCAAGCCACTTTCCTTAAGTAAAAAGGAAATTTACACAAAAATTATTATCATTCTTACAAGAAATAAACACACGTGCCGAAAACAACTATGGTCAAAACACACACACACAAAAAAGCTCATGAAAAAATTATTGTGTGCCTAAGGGAATGTATTATCATATAAGGCTCAAAAATAGCATGATATGCGCCCTTTAACCCTTTGATGCCAGAATTAATTTCCAGGTACTAAAAAAATAAAATATAAAAACTTGCATTTTTGCTTTCAAGTTAAGCGGTTCGCTACACATGTGCATCCATACATACATGCACATGTGTGCATCCATACATACATGCACATGTGTGCATCCATACATACATGCACATGTGTGCATCCATACATACATGCACATGTGTGCATCCATACATACATGCACATGTGTGCATCCATACATACATGCACATGTATGTATACATGGGGTTAACACATTCCTGTTGTCCAAATTTTGCATCTGATCATTAATACAATAGTCTACATTGATTTTCATTCATGTTTTAGCCAAATAAATGTGAGATAAAAGACGGAAGCATTGTTTTATTTATGTGCTTCTTTGCATCCTTTCTATAGAAATTGATTGAATGAGCTAAGTGTCTCAAACTCCTAAATCTTAGATACATACATTTTTCATCTAGAAAAATGGGTGATACTGAATAAAGACAGGTTCTAGCTGTACTTTGTCTTGACATTTAAGCATGTGTGCTGAATATTGGCTGCACAAACAACAAGAAGGGCCAACATAAAGTGATTCATGAAAGCTGCTGTGAAGCAGAGAGCAAAGCTGGCATTTATTCAGATGACTGCCAACCTTATGTATATGTGGAGTCAGGGGAAAAATGTGAAAGAGGGAAAAAATGTTGGATAAAAAGGAAATGCATCCCATGTGAAAATCAGAACATTATAAAAAGAATTTGTGTATCAGGGATGATGTAGTCATTTTCAGATCACCATGCACTTTGACTGTGGATTATGATGCAAGATTAGACAGATGTCATGCATTTCACTTAATAAAAAGCGTGTTTAAACAAGTGTAACAGCCTATGATCAAAGACATGAGTAAAATATCAAATCAGACATCAAATAAATAAACACTTTGGAAAGCTATAGTGCTGAGATGCCGTCTACATGGTTGCAGAAATCTTGGACATAGAAGACTGAATGGGACAAAGTTGTACGTGAAAAGTCGAGCCAGATTAAACATTGATGTTATGTATTAACCATTAATCTGCCTTTCATCCATCCATTCCTATTTTTGTGTGTGTCTGATTATTAGGTTCATGTTTTTGTGGAGCCGGATTGGAGGCAACCTTCAATATTTTGCTTAATTTCTTCAGATAGAGAGAGAGAAAGAGAGAGGGGGGATAGATAGATAGATAGATAGATAGATAGATAGATAGATAGATAGATAGATAGATAGATAGATAGATAGATAGATAGATAGATAGATAGATAGATAGATAGATAGATAGATAGATAGATAGATAGATAGATAGATAGATAGATAGATAGATAGATAGATAGATAGATAGATAGATAGATAGATAGATAGATAGATAGATAGATAGATAGATAGATAGATAGATAGATAGATAGATAGATAGATAGATAGATAGATAGATAGATAGATAGATAGATAGATAGATAGATAGATAGATCTTTTGTCTGCTCAGGTTTTTGGGGTCACCACAGCAAAACTCTCTAGCACATGTTCCTCTTCCTCCTCTTCACTTGCACCAACCATCCTCACATGCCCCCATTCACTACGTCCTTTACCCTCCTCTTTGATCCTCCTCTTGGTCTCTTTCTTTATTTTTGTTTAACCTCAACTTCCTTTTACCAACATCATCACTGTTCTTACTCTGAATGTGTCCAAATCATCTAAATCTGCTACCCGGCATTTATCTCTAAAAATTGATCTGTTCCTCCGATGGATTCTTTTTTGATTCTATCCATCCTCATCGCTCCCAAAGAGAACCTCATCTTCATCTCTGCTTCTTCCAGCTCTGCTTCCTGTCCATGACACCGTCTCATATTCAGCCAGTAATTAATGCTCTTTTATACTTTCATCTTAGGTCAGCACCAGAAGTCAGGGACGTTAACAAAGTGTGTGACTAGTTTGCAAAGAACCAAAAAAATGGTACATCTTTAGGTCTGCTTCATTTGAAAATCTTTGATAGTCATCCAACTACCAAACAAAATAATGATAGTTCCTCTAAAATAAAAGCAAGTCCAGTTATAGCTTAGAGGGGAAACAGCAAAGATCTGCCATGACACAAGTCAATGCAGTAGAGAGCACAAACTCATGCCACAGTTAAGCATTTGAGCTGCAGATCAACTGGAGGTACATTCAAGAGCATTTTAACACTTACTTGATTCAAAGAAATGTTCTATTTTACAAATAAACTTCAGTGTGCAGCATCTTAACAAGAGACAAGAAAAACAAGATAATTGTAGCAGATAGAACATCAGAAATAATGTGAAGTCCAAATTTCATCGACTTGTTAATAAAATAAAAAAATGACTCACTTGTGTTTTTGCTTTCAAGTGGATGCTAAATTAAAGTAAATTTGGAGCCTAAGTGTTTTGGTACAAATTTACGCCACTAGGCATCAAGGGGTTAAAAGTTTGCAGCTTTAAAAACTTAATTCTAGCACAAAGGAGCAGCAGAATCCTAGGAGTTCCACAGCAAAAGCGTTGATGGCGCTTCCCTTGAAAACCAAATTCAGCTCAGTGTTTCTAGTCATGATATGGCAGAATCTCGGAGAACTGGCGGAGTGAGTGGTTCACATAACTAAAGTTATTGCAGGATTAATTCAAGTCGCATCACAAACAAAATTCATTTTTCAGAAAAAAAGGCATCTGTCCCTGTTTTGGTGGGTGCTTTTACTAATATTTACCCTCCTTCATGCTATGTTCACACCAGGCATCTTGATCACATGTATAGGATACGGTGTTCACTTTGGACTGTCGCTACCCAATACTAGCATATGTTCGCTACCTCAAGTCGGAAGAGGCTTGGTGTGAAATGTTGAGGCGAAATCTCACGAATCTTTCCCCAGGATTTTTCTTTCATAGCTCTATTTGATATATGAAAGACAGTTATATAATTCCAGCCAGGCAAAAACCACAATTATTACTGGTCATTTGCTCTCTATGATCAATTGATCAACAGTTCCTTGAATTCAAAGGGATGCCATCTAAGTCTCTGATTGGTCACAGTTCAACTTGGTATAACTTTCAACACGGGTTCAGAGGACATGTGTTTTGTACATAGAGCTTGAAAACGGCCGTTGACATTTGCATGGAACAGTCTGTCAAAGCTTAAGTAATAAGCTTTATTAATATTTTTTTTCTAATTGTGAAAAGTGGGGGAAGAAGTAGAGTTTTTATTTTATTACAACTTAAATTGGGTTTTTTGGGAGAAGAGTGGATTTGTGGGTAAGTAGAGTCAAGGGTGGATTAAGAAATGTTTTCACTTTACTTTGCTCTGCTCAATTAACCTTTTTTTGGCACATTGTTCAGTTGGGGGTAACAATCTTCAGTAAACGTGCCTGCTCCACTCTTTCCTGTGGGTAATGTTGGAGATTATCCATCCAGCGAATATGTCTATACATGTTCCTCTGAGAACAAATAGAATCCATAACGCAATGGTTTTCACTGCAGGCCAACAAGTAATAGACTGTGTGGTTGCTGTTAGAGAGGGTTTGCCCTGCTGTAAAAGTCATGTCCAGTGGTTTGCCCTCAGCCTCCAGTCCATCACTGATCAACCAACAGCTGCAGTGTCATCAGAGTGTGTGAGGTGTTTCAGCACAAATAAGAATGAAGAGAGTACAGCCCCAGAGGGACTGTGTGCTGCTGACCACAACCCTAAAGTCTTAAAAATCGTAGAGTAGGCTTCTAAGCTCAGTAGATACCAGATCATACGACATCCCATACAGTACAGCCTTCTTTACTATTATTAGAAGGCCATGTCACACAGTCACTACATACATTTTGCACATGAAACTTTCACAGATGTATCATGAATGAACCACATTAAAACCACGGAAGAAGTACGAATAAACCACGCAAAAACACGTAAATCAACACATGAACCGTGCATGATTATTGTGCTGTTTATGTGCAATTCATTAGTGACCTCAGCGTAATTTACATGATTTTAATGTGATATGCATATTCGTAATATAAAAGTAA
This sequence comes from Oryzias curvinotus, assembly GCA_023969325.1. NCBI lineage: Eukaryota > Metazoa > Chordata > Actinopteri > Beloniformes > Adrianichthyidae > Oryzias > Oryzias curvinotus. The sequence continues at coordinate 2,388,238 of CM043709.1, read as the reverse complement.
TACATCTGTGGTACAGGTGTAAAAAAATAAGTTAGACATACAACATTAGTGGAATGGTCGTGGAAAACCACACATTTGCATTTCGCAAAAATCTCCCACAATTGCGTAAGATTTACACAACATGTGTATAAAATCTGTATAAACTGCAAAATATTCAAATGACCTGAAATTTTTAACTGCTCAAAACCAAATTCGCATAAAGACCTGTCAGCTTAAACCCTCGATGGACATCTACACACATTGACAAATGACAAATGCAAGAAACACTTGTGAATTAGGAATATTCGGCATATATCACGAAAGACCAACATTTTATGTGTGGAAAATGCAAAATGTACATAGTGGCTGTGTGACACGGCCTAGAGAAGGTGTGTAGGTCGAAGCATGATGTTTCTGTGTGTTGCATTGTGTTGAAATATGTCTTGATCTTGAGAAAAATAGAAACAAATTTGAAGACTATAATAAGTAGGTTGGTGCCACCACTTATGAGACATGACATAATCAGACATCACTACGATTGAACCCTGACTGGTGTGGATCAGTGGGCAGTGTTGTGTCAGGGGACTACATCTCTAATCCAAAGAGATAACTGTTTTTTTTCCTTTTTTTTCCCTTTTTGTTAACTGACTCATTTTGACCAACAATGTCAGCTAATGGGCCGGTGGCCAGTCCATTTATCAGGGAGTCAAGCTGTTTTTGGACCAAGCTTTCTCTCCTCATGCAGAAAGACACGTCAGCTCTGCTCTGTGTTCACACACTGCACTGTAAAATACGGCATGACAGCAGCTGCAGAGGTTTTAAACCCAAGAGTGTGACCCTACTTACACAAGAAAGAAATATGGGTTTTGACTTGTGGCTTTAAGGCAAGATTCAGCAGAAGTGGTGTTTTAGCTTCACTGCAGTAGAAATGGCTCAAGAGGAAGACATTCTTGTATTAAAAAGATGTTTAGAAAACTGTTTGAAACTGTCTGTCTTCACCTGCATTAGAATAATAAGGACAAATCCTATTTCCTATTCAGTCATAACATCGTAATAGAACTCAGATTCATGTTCACAAGTTTCAGTTGTATTTATGTCTGAGGTGAGAGTCTCAAAAATTACCATCAAAGTAAATGAAGAGCGCTCTTAAATCCTGTCGCAGTGAGAAATGGCAGTGCAAAGACGAGCACTGACTCATGCTTTCAGCTGCTGACCTCTGCAATTTTGTCTGCTCCAATTCTGGCACATTAGACGGGCGACCACAAAAACATATGGAACAAGTGTGCACTTTACTAAGACTGTGGCTGATTTTCACTAACACTTCATAAAACGGGGAGGACACTCCAGCAGAGCTGTTTGATACACAAACTTCCATTTCCACAGAAAAATGCTTCGTTCACACCGGGCATGTGCCGCGGGTTCCTGAACGCCCGTTTAGTTCATGGGGTTCACACTGGACAAGAAGGGAGGGGCATCTCTTTCTATTGTTCTACTGATGTCTGTCACCTACAGTTAAAAGATGCTTGATGCGAAATGTTGCAATCCAAGTTTGGCAAATCTTTCTCCAGATTTGGATCGGATCCGAATTGCTTCCTCTCCTCTCTGGTTCCTCCCTATTGCTCCAGTTGTAGGGTCATTTGAAGCTGAAGCAGGAGGAGCCATTGTGTCTTAGAGCGGTGTATCCTTCCGCCGGTAGGGTGATCTGCATTTCTTTACTTTGCTCTGAAGCACAGGAGTTTACACTTAAATTTAAGTTATGTTTTGGTTTTTTTTTTGTGCATGACATTTTAAAGTTATAAAACCGATGTTGTCACGTATTTTCCAAGCACTAGCAGCTACGGACTAACATAGACGGCCGGTAACTATTAATTATGTCATCAAGCGGTAGTAACGTCCGCATTTGAAGACTTTTGTTTTTTCCTTTAAATTTTCATTGAAAGTGTTCACTTGAATGCCCACTGCTGAAGGCGGATTGAAGGTCGAAGGTCGAAAATAGGAATATCTGGATCCTCCTCGTGCATCAGCACCACGAGAACCAGCAGCCATGTTTGAGTGTAAAAGCAACTTCATCCGAATCGTGCTGTCCCCGCTGCGTTACGTGATGTAAAAGAGATCCTAAAAGGAAACCCAGGGGTCTGTGGTGACAAAACTAATTAGTGTAAAAACACATCCACATGCAGCTGAATGTTAACGAATCCCCTGCTCGTTTTCTGCTGCCACAGCCGTCTCCTTCCTGTCTCCACTACTAGCAGATGGATAAAAAGACAGACAGGGAGCAGACCACCATGCTCTCATTTTAGGATACAAAAGAAATGCCTTTAAAGCAGATTACAACTTTAAGGCTTCTGACTGATAGTCACATTTAAATCCTTTTTTTTGTGCAGAATTAAATCTTGCTGCTGGAAACATCCACTGGTGGTTTTTTCTGCAGAAGAAGAGGAGGGGGGAACTGGAACATGAAGACCGAAGCTGACATTCTGTCCCAGCTTTGATCTGAGTATAATGGCAAATATATTTGTGGTTCTTCTGCAGGAACAAGATAATGCAATGAACTCAAAACATTTAATGATTTAGAGGCGGTGTAAAATGCTCAATACAACCTGTTCCGACTGAAGGCCTCATAAAAACGCTTCCTAAAACCTGAGGCTCAGAGGAAACAATGAAACATTTAATAAATCTGCTTCAAGAAACATTAAAGACACAAAATGCAATTCAATTACTTTTTTTTTTAATACAAAGACCCTCACAGTATTTCTCATTATTTCAATATTTACGTTTACAGTCCATTTGTAAAACAGTGTTTAAGGCTTCACTGCAAGTCTTATTTTCTGTCTTGCAAGAAATATAATCTTATCAAAAAATGTTTCAACTTGACTAGATGTTTTTTAATAGGAATAACTGGTAAGAAGATCTATCTTGTCCCACTGGCAGATTTTTTGCTCATTAATAGGGCCTATATCATGAGCTTTTTTAAGCGTTTAAGTGTATTTTTGAGTATTTCTCCTAATCCACGAGTGGGTCGTCATATTCTGACATCACAAAGTGAGGAACAGCCCCTTCCAGGAAGAAACTGCGCTGCCAGTACCGACCCCAGGCTAACACACACACTGTCCTCATGGAACTAGCAATAATTGGCATAAAGCTTTAATTCTACAACCACAATATGCATATCCATCCTTGCAAAATTTTGGATGTTGTTTGTTTTACTGGATGAATCACAGACATGCTGCCGAGGCCGGCTCTATGTGACGTTATGAAATGGGCAGCACCCACACGGAGCAAAAGGCGGTGCAAAATCAACAACAAAAATTACTAATACTTCATAAAATATTGTTCTATAGTGCTCCAAAGGTAATATATTATCAATTATATGGAAATAGCTTACTATGAAAGGCCTAAGAAAAGCATGATATAGACCTTTTAAGAAAGATTGCTTTTAATTTGAGGAATTTTTAAATAATTTATAGGGGGGGGCTGTAGTTTTGAGAGTTACTTCTCTGCTTGATTTGAGGTGTTCAGTAAAATGTCTTTTTAGCTTAATTCTCCTGTTCGGGGTAAAGCAACTCTGCAGTTAAAAAAAGAAAATAAATATGTTTTTGGTCACAAGCTGGAGTTTGCTACTCAACAATAGATGTCTTGATATCCTGACTGCATCAGCAACTGCAAATGACTGCTTGTCAAAAATGGTCATGTAACCAACTGGTACGCTTTGACCTTATTCTTGCAGAGACCTTGTGGCGAGGAAACTGAATTTCATAGTGATGTTTTACATTTTGGACAGAAAAATCTTCTGGCCTTTTTAGCCCCTTCTATTGATCAGAAGCATTTCTGTTAGATCGATCTGCGGCAAAGATTAGCTTCAGAGTTGCAGGATGCTGCTTTTATTAAAAAGGACCAGCAAAGCTTTTGCAGCAGCAAAATTCTCAGCACAGACCACAGTGCGGTTGCTAAACCATACACCCTGCAGCCACATTCAAACAGTTAGTCATCCACTTGTAAGGTTTTCTTTGTTCGTTTGTTTGCAATAGTGAAATAAAATGTAATTAAATGTACGATTAAAAGCAGGGTTATTTAAACTTTAGTGTGTAAGATCTGTGGCTGGCTAAGCTAAGTGGTATCTATTAAGTTTCAATGAGTTCACATATATTACAGTCTTTACAAATTTTGCTGCTTAGCAAGAAGTACTCTAAAGTACTTTAATATCAAACGCTTTAGTAGAAATTGTATGGGAAAATGAATAAATCAAGAGTTTCTATTAAAAAAGAAGGATGAAAATGGGTGGGACTAAGCACAGATGAACTATGGTGAGAAAAATGACTACAGACTTCTAAAGCCAGACAAAGTGGTATTCCTGCTGGTTAAAGCTGCCCACCACAGCATTCACAGACTAGCTGCAGACCAGATGATGGCACTAAATAAAGGACAGTATGCCAAACTGCACACAGGGATGAGAATCAAATACCAAAAGCCTCTCCTGCACATTGAGAACTTATAGCTTTCATGACAAGTGATGAAATAAACATCTTGTGGATAGTGGGTTTAGATTGTTTGATTGACTCTGTAACTTTGAATCGTTTCGACTTCACAGTTTGACCAAATAATTACACTCTTAAAGCACTTGGGGTTGTTTCTTCAACCCAATTCTTGGGGTTATTCATGTTGGAATATATGTTTGGGTTACTTTATGGAGCAATACATGTTTGTTGTATTGTAGTGGTTTCATTTTAACCCAATTTATGCTTTTTCCCTGAGTTCTTGTGGGCTGAACTCTATCAAACTAAAATGTGAATGGATTTGACATTTATTCTTGTTTACTTGTTTGTTTACTCTAATATTTAATTAACACTTGATAATCTTGCAGGAAATCTTAGGAATTTTGAAAACCTCACCAGCACTGTTAAGTATATCTGAGTCACATTGGTTGGTGGATCAGATCGAATCGGATCATTTAAGAGGAACCAAAATGCGAATCAAATCGGCAACTACAAACTTTGAATTGAATGAAATCATTGTTTAAATTGAATCGTTACGCCCGTTGTATTTAGCTCATCAGTGACTATTGATGATGTCATCAAGCAGTAGTAAGATCCGGATCTGAAGACACCTTCTTTTCCATATCTCTCCACTTGGAGGGAAACATGTAGGAATAGGGAGAAGCTGTCAAACTAGGGAAGAAATTCAGATTTGGCTTTAGTCCCATTTCTAACCTCAGAGTTGGGTTAAAAACAACCAAACTTGGGTTATTTTTAGCTCTGGAGTTTTTAGTGTGTTGGTTGATAATGTACGTTTGTGTTTAAATAGGCTTGTTTTGATGTTTACCATACATGACTTGCATCCATCATGTGCCCTGCCTCGTTTGGCTGAAACTAAGTGCTCTTTTTAATGCAATAAATGACTTTGTCCATAAATGTTTTTCTTTCGTCAGTAATATCCACTAACATTGTTGCGTATAATAGGAAAAGGCCAACATTTCTTCAGTACCTGTTAGAAAAAACTGCTTGCCATCTTGTTCTGGGCATTTTTACAATCAATCTAATAGAACACAGACTGGCAGCCTGTCCAGGGTGTCCCCTGCCTTCGTCCCATAAGTGGCCGGGATAGGCTCCAGCAGCCCCGTGACCCCAAAAGGGATAAAACGGAAGAAGATGAATGAATGAATGATGAATGAATGAACATAAGTCAATTGAGAACCACTTATTATTTGCAATGATGACTTGAACCTGAGCAGCATATATTTGGACTCTGAAAGGTCCCAGGAGAAACTCCACCCAGAAAGGACCCAGCTGGGATTTGCAACAGAACTTTCTACTTGTGAGGAAAACATGTTAACTACAACACTATCATACAGCTGTGCAACATGTGTAGCATTCCCATATGAATGTATTTCTTTTCACCGTGAGACATGCCCCTTTAAGGAGACCAACAGGCCTTTTCTTTAATGAAAACTATCAAAAAACCTCAAGCGAGGACATGTTTAAGGGCTACAAGTCATATAGGAGTTTACGCGAGTTAAAACCCTCTGCAGTTGTGTGTGTGTGTAAGATTGACAAATCTCTTCTGGGCTGCGTGTGCCGAGGATCTCAGAAGGCTAAGACATCAATGAGAAGACTGGAGCCACGGAGCTCATTAGCCACCGAAGAGGCGAACAGTCAGGTGGAGCTGTTCAATTATTTACAAAACTACTGAAGTCTGCAGAGTACTGAAACATGACAGACTCGAGCTAAGACCACGATCGGTCACCAAGCAGCCACTTCATTATGTACGCCTGTTTAACTGCACTGGGGCCCAAGTATCTTAACCACAAAAAGGAGCCTGAAACACCTCAATGAATGAAGATGATTTCTCATCTTAACTAACCATGAGTACGGGGAAAAACATGTTTTGTTTTTTTAGATAGTGTGTGTCTTGTTGATACTGGGCGCCCTAGTTGTCCACTTTCATGTTGTTTTCTTGGACTTGGGCTCCTTCCTTCTTAATGTTGCAGCAGCCATGAGACCGGTCTATGGAAGTTGCAACCTTGTTTTCCTGTTCTCTGCTTTCAGCTGCCACTGGAGATGTTTGATGGACTGCACAGTTGTTACCTCAGTTGTAACAGCTGGTTATTTTATGTCATTTTGAACCAGTTTATCCCATTCGGCTCTGAACTGTCCCACAAACAAGGCTTTTATTTTCAGAGAACTGCCTCTTGCTGAGTACTCTCTCTGTCTCACATCCTTCACTACAAACCCTGAAGATGATTAGGAACGTAAATGCAACTAAATCAGCAGACTATGAGGAACTCAGACATGCTTATCTGTCAAATCAAATGAGCTTTTTGCCCAGCTTTATCCACTGCAAATATTATAAGTCATTTTGATTCAGTGTTTATACACTGTCAAAAATTAGCAAATAAGACAAAAGCTGAGTCGAGACTCAGTGTATTTCCTTTAAGCAGAGAACGGCTGTATTAATAACGCTTGGTTTTACTTTAATCTTCCAGTTGCTGAGGGGAGCTTTGGCTTCAGTCTTCAGGAGCTGACACTAACTGCTGTTCTGCACGACAACTTCCATTATGTTCAGGAAAATTATTTAAACTTGCAGCTATAAGCTCTGTTATTTTTCGTTGCGTTTTGCTTTTAACTATGCATTTCATCCATGCTGTCCAATATAGAATTTATTTTTTCCAGATCGCCTTACATTTTACAATATAAACCAATAAAAACAGGCCTTAATGTCAGTCTGTCCTGCCTACTGCTGGATGTCTATAATTATTGATGAAGTTAAAAGTTAACGATATATATATATATATATATATTATATACCTATATATACCTATATATATATATATATATATATATATATATTGAAGGAATTTATATTTTTGTGATCTTATTTCTTTTAAGGTTTTTGTCTTATCGTTTTATTTCAGCATGAGATTGTTTTCAGATCAAGTGTGGGAGCTCCTGGACTTTGAATTTCAAAGGGACATCCTGTCTCTTTTAACTGTGAGCTCATGTGATGCTGGGACCTAATATGGACTGAGGGAGTGACCAGACCGTTCGCCAGCCAATCCAAGCATGCAGAAGGAGGAGTGAAGCGGCCATATTCCTTCCTGGAGGAGGGACTCCGACTACATGCTTAAAACAGCCATGCTTTGGAAAAAGCTGCGTCTCCAGACAAGCTGCATGTAAATTCGGATTGTAACCCCTTGCGTATTGCAGGCCTTGGTTTTGGACACCCAGATCGATCTGTTTTATTTTTGTTTAGAGCTCTTTGTTAGGGAAATAAATTTTTGTTCATCTTTTAAAAGAACGAATCCGTGGTTTACTTGTTTTCTCACTTTTTGAACACGCAAAGAAAGTATCTACAAAGCGACTAGATATTTTCCTCCTTCATTTTATATATATATATATATATATGTGCGTGCGTATGTGTGTGTGTGTGTGTGTGTCTATATTCCTGCACAACCACGGGAAAACTCAAGGAACTCTGTTCTATTGGGTCACGGAGGAAGTTTTCAAAATAATTTACACTTCTGCATGTGATTGTTAAGTGAAGTGAACTAAAAGGTGAGCTTTTTATATCACATTTTTTGGTGGTTCCAAAAAAGATGATGCTCCAAGCACTTTTTTACTAAGTGCGTTTGTCTAGCTTCTACTCAAATTAAGGTTTAGCACTTTATATAAGTCACAGTGGTAAACTCTTTAGCCCTCTGCCACCTGCTTCAGGCTCAAAGCCCTTCACAAATCACAGTCCCATCCACCCTCATTTACTGGGCCATGCAGTGACTCCAGCCAGGCCACCAGGGGCATTGTGGGGTTGTCTTGCCCAAGGACACTTTGACACATGGGCAGGAGCAGGAGCCAAACTCGCAATCAGGTCATCCACTTCACCTCTATACTACAACCCTCTCAACGATTAACTTGACATAAAATGTTTTGCAGAGACAAAATGTATTGTTTTCAGAGAATACATAATGATTATAGTCAAATCTATAGACAAATGTGAAGCAAAGTTAATGCATTAAGAAAAAGCTGACTACTGTTCTGAATCCTATTGACTACAAACTAGTCATTCTGTCTAACTAAATTATAAGGTTTTCTGTGATAAACACTAATTTTAGATGCAAAAAATAAACTCTAATATAGACTGCATTAATTACCCAACTCTGTTTTTGAGTGGTTTAAAAATAAATGAATAATAATAGTACAATGGTAAATGGCGTATACTTATATAGCGCTTTTCTACCTACAAGGCCCAAAGCGCTTTACAGTCACAGACCCATTCACCCAGTCACACACACATACTGGTGGCTCAGCTACCGAACACTGTCGCCAATCTACCACCAGAGGCAAGGTGGGGTTCAGAGTCTTGCCCAAGCACACTTCGCTCATGGGCGTGAAAGGCGGGAATCAAACCTGCAATATTATGATCATGGGTCGACCGCCCTACCGCTGCACCATGGCCGCCCTGTAAAACACAGTTCTGACCCTTGCAGTGGCTTCCTGGTATGTTTGATTATTTTTTTTTTATTATTTACATAAATATATGGTGTCTAAAGTAATGATGATAAAGAGTTCTTTACCACTTTATTTAAAGGTTCAAGATAAAAACAAAAACACGGGGCATGGCATTATGAGGTCAGAGTCAGACTGTTCTGTCATCAAGCTTTGGATGATAATAATTATATTGCTGCAATATTTCTAACTTTTGTTCAAATCTAAAGTTAGCCACAAGATTACATGAATGTCAGATATGGTAGAGAGGTGCAGTTGCATCAAAGATGATTAACAAACCAATAGAGAAGAAAGGCCTAAACCCTGTTACTATGTTCACACTGGACTGTCGCTAACTGAAGCTAGTGCATTTACCTACAGTGGGAAGCGATGCAAATCTTACTCCAAAATTTTTTTTCTTTCACAGTTCTATTTTTGATATATCATATACAGTCATACAGTAATTTTAGCCAGGCACAAAGCACAATTATCAATTTCTCCTCCATGATTAATTTAAAAACGATTGGCACTTACATGTTTGGCAAAGGACTCTACTCATATATCACTACCTCTGTCTAGTCCATGATTGGTCAAAGTTCAACTGGTTGAACCTTTACTGTATGTTCAATGGCAGCGCATTTTGTACATAGTCCCGGAAAACGGACTTAAAAACATGCATAGCGATGCGTGAATGTGAGAGTTTTGAACGCAGAAGTCCGAAACACACGTTTGTGCTTTTACATAGACTTTTGAATGGCCTATCTGTGAACCACATCATACATTTGACACAAGAGAAAACATAATGACCTCTGAGGGTTTCTTTACCAAAAGTCTACTTTTCTTTATCATCCTACACATTTCTACATTTGCACCCCACAGTTTTCAGATGTGAATATTAAGTGTCAACAAAGGTTGAACACCATCTAATAAATGAGCAAGGACATATACAAGTGAGTGGACCTCTGATAGAAGCAGACTATATTCCTAGTTTCTAGTTTTGATTTGACTGGCTGCTCTCGAAAAGAGAACAGAAAAGACTGAGAGTTGTCACAGGGAGTAAAAATGTCCCCGTGTGTCCCAAGATTTTACATCCCAGCCGCATCTTTGGGTGAAGCCCTCATCACTAAAATTATCCTCTTGTGGAAAAGGTCAAGTGTGTCTAATTAGCTCTGTGAGGATGATGTGACTCAACAACATGACTCCATGGTGCTAATTGCCACTGGCAAATAAAGAGATGCCATTTGGACAAGTGCAGACCTAAGGAGACATGTTACTGTTGGCAGTGCCCGTCTCTCTGCTGCACTCTAAATTTTCCGATTATTGACCGAGAATATTCTTCATCCTTGAATCTTCCTGCTTATACATCATTACCAGCAGTGATCAATCACTGATTGTTAAATGAAATGTCCATTAAGGCTGAGGAACATTTCCATAATGGGCAAAGAGCCAGGAAGTGAAGCTGAAAGCTGCAGCAGCAGAGAGCCCCCCTGCTGCAGTCTGGGCCTCCTCAAGATCCAAACCTTAGTCAATAACTGTTTAATGCTGTCTCAACTTAACATGCCCTCACACATGCGCCACAGTAACACAAGTCTGCAGAGGAACACTCATCACATTCATTAGATTGTCATAAGTGTCTGTTCTGCACACTCACACAATCACATACTCAAAGACTCGGTCACACACTCCTATTTCCCACTTTGTGTATGAGACTCATTCCTCTACTCAAGTCTGCTCTACTCAGACAACCAGGGTGAACTCACGTAATCCATGGTAGCTTTGAACACTCCAGGCCTCAACACTTCACCTCTGGGGTCTGGCTTTTCAGAAGAAAATCTGCAGCAACATTGCCCGTTTTCTGTAACATTCAGGGGGATGTTTTTGTCGTTTAAGGCTGATCATTTGAAATCCCAGTCCGATCATCTTTTGATATATTTTGAAAGCAGTGGTCTTTTAGTTATGATTATGCTGTTTTCAGCCATAATCGAGAAACTTGTTTGTTGTTTTTTGCAGCACTAGTTCATCTGAAATTTGTCTCTGAGTTGTAGGTGGGAAAAGTTGATGTGGAATAAGTCTTCCCTTACTACCCATCATCCCTTTGTTTGCGTGCTTTCAAAACCCCAACCTACCAAAACCAGTGCAACTAAAATGGAAAGCAATATGGGAGCTATCCCATGTGGGGCGGCCGTGGTGCAGCGGTAGAGCGGTCGACTCATGATCGTAAGATTGCAGGTTCGATTCCCGCCTTGCACGCCCATGTGTCAAAGTGTCCTTGGGCAAGACACTGAACCCCACCTTGCCTCTGGTGGGAGGTTGGCGCCAGTGTTCGGCAGCGGAGCCGCCGCCAGTGTGTGAATGTGTGTGTGTATGGGTGGATGGGACTGTGACTGTAAAGCGCTTTGGGCCTTCGTAAGAAGGTAGAAAGCGCTATATAAGTATACGCCATTTACCATTTTATCCAGCCGTACAGTTTGGAGTCAGGTGACACCTCAGACAGGGGAAATGAACACTTTAATACATCTCTCTGTCTGCAAGCAGATGCATTGAAATGGAGCAGAGGGTGGTGTGACCCACAACTGCGTCCCTGCTACAGGCTTTTTCCAACAGCTTTTCTTTTTTATCTGCTCCTGATTCACAATGATTTGAATAAATAAATACTCAGAAACACATTTTTAAACTTCATTTTCTTTATATATGTCCTCCGTCATGCAAAAACTGCCACCAAAATATCTTAAAAATACCCAAAACACAATTTTCATTGGGGTGGGTTAGGAGGCTTACATCTAACATATGTTGTGGAGTGACACATTTATGGATCACACCATATGCATATCACATCACAGTTCACCAAACTGGCCCACCTGGCCTATACTTAACATGTGTGTGGAACAAAACCATCTCAACGAGAATCTGGATACACATTTTCTGTGTACTTGTTTTCCTGTTTTTTGAAGAAAGGGAAAAAAAATGAGGCTCTTGAATCAAATATTAATTTCAAAGGCTTGAGAAAAAGCAACCTTCTCAAATCAGTGACCTTTTTCAACGCTCTGGTTGAGTCTCTTCTTGGTTAGACAAACTGCAGTGAGTTTCTTTCATGTGGAACCAGGAAAGAAAACAACAACAGGGCTACAGATGTTGAGGTGTTTTGATCCTGGCCTAGTTTGTGTTTACCTTAAACAAAACTTTACCTTAGTCTGGAAACTAATTATGTAACACCGTCAGCTGTATGAATGAAATTACTGTATTTTCCGCACTAGAAGGTACACTCAAAAGCCAGTCTTAAGTTTTTGAGAGGGTAAAGTAAAGCTGTGAGGCTTTTACTGGATTGTGGTAAACTATACCCATATATATATATATATATATATATATATATATGACAATTAATCATAGTCAGCCATCTTTACCCAGCCTGCAACTTGTTTGAAACCTTGCTTTCTGACTTCCAACCTCTGCCAAAAAGACACCACATCAACCCATCTCTGCCTCCATTGTTACCAGGTCAGTTTTAGATTAGATTTTTTACTAAATAATTCCACCTTTCAATAAAGTCTTAGAAAATCCTGCTCACTTCTACATGTAAAAGTTCCTGAAGGAAAACCACTACCTATTGTCTCAGGTATCCAATGAATCAGACTGGACCTCGAAACATTTTTGGCTGAAAAGATATATTTTTTTTTCTCTGTTAGTATTTTTCTAAGTCCAGTAAACAGGTGCCTTACTTTTTTTTCAAGTATTTTTCTTATTCATGTCCTTTTTTCTTGGTTTTTTTTGTAGATTTTGCCTCATCTTTTTTAATAAGCACTTGGTCAACATCTGTTGTTTTGAGATGTGCTCTATAAATAAATTTGACCTGTCTCAGCCTGGGGCTCATTAGTAAACCACCCGCTGCTTTAAACAGAAAATACAACTTACATTACAGCACATTTTTAGAAATAAAATATATCACATTCATTGATAATAATGTTGTTTTTTGTAAGCGTAGACTTGGACGTAAAAAGACCCTAAAATCTTTTCAGAAAAGTTCATATTTTTCTTCAGACACATGTAAGCTTAAAGGATGTAGCATGTTTTGATTGCTCGCCTGCAGTCTTCCTTTCTGCTCTACTACATATGTCCACTACAGGCAGCTTCAACAAAATGATGGAACTTTTTAAAATATGCTTTAATTTCATTGATAGGAGTTTAATATGGTTATCAGAATAAGGCTAGCAAGCTAAATGCTGTTATTGTTGTACTTGTGATGAACATACCAAGTAACATTAAGGGTATAATAAAAAAAAATAAAAACTTTACAGTTTGCAACATTTTCTCCTATACTACTTTACTGCACCATTATGCCAATACATTATTTATAGATCATATAATGTTATTTCCGGGATTTTTTTTTTTTTTTTTTACATTTTGTTTCTCACATTTAAAGAGTAAATATTATGAGCATAACAGACCTCTGTCATCTTTTTATAAAGAACAACTTGCAGATTCAGCTGTTGCCAAATACTTTTTTGACCCACCGTGTGTTCTTGCTATGGCGTCACAACAGCATGCCTTAGGTATTTTCTTTTTCCGACCTGGTGGTATAACTGTGCTTTTAGACTAGACAGGTTTGAGGATGCTGTGAAAAAGCGAGTCGAGTAATATCCCCTCTCTACATCTGTGATTTGTGAATGTGGAATTCCTTTGTCTTGATCTTATTTTTTTGGATTCTAAATTGTGTTATTTAGGTGAAACTGCTTTTCTTTGTGCTTTGATTTTTCCTTAGGTTATCTTACATATTTTTTCCCCATGTTACACTCAGTGGATCATGTTCCTGCTGTAGTTTAGTGAAAATGTGACACAGGAAGGCTGATCTTCACGCTCTGAACTGCAGCTGTGGTTCGGTATTTTCATTACTACTGTGACTTTCTGTGAAATGTTCTTCCTTTTTTCTATCAGACACGTTTCTTTGAGAAAACACAAAAACGACACAGTTTCCATCCTTCTTTATCCGACACTCGCTCCATCCTGTAGGGTCACAGAGATTGCTGGAGCCTATCACAGCGTCTTTAAATGACACCCTGGAGGGGTTGCTATCCAATGTGGACAGACAGACAGAGACACTTACATTGACTCTTTAGAAGGATGTAGACTCATCTGTGAACCTATGAAGCATGTTTTTGGGACTATTGTAGAAATGCACAGGGAAACAAATCAAACTCCACACAGAGAGGACCCAGCTGGGATTTGATTATAAAAATGTAATTCAAAGCATTTTTCATGGACTTATCAAAGCCCTTTATGTGTGTAATTTTATTAAAACAGCAGGATCTGGTACACACATTTGCTTTTCCATTGCAAACATTGTTCAAAAAATTTCAATTTGGAACCAAAAATGTCCCTTTTCACTGTTTCTTTATTGCTAAAGAGAAACTTTTGAAAATAGAGACCGTCAGTCTTCCTGAGGGGTTTAACTCCCGTTATGACGTGATCATTAGCAGGGAGGAAACTCCAAATCCTTTTTGACATTTTGATGGTCTGGACCATTAAGGTGAGTTTTACCATAAAGTCAAAGAGTAAATACGTCTGCAGAGACCATTGAGAAGCAATCTGGAGCTGTACATTCAGCACTTTGGTCCAGTTGTCAATAAATTTTCAATCAGGACAGTTGTCAGTCTTTCCAGGAGTTGACACCTCTTCCAATTTAATCCAAGGTCAGACCATGCAACCCTAAGTGGAACAGAAACACAAGAAACACACACCAACCTGCCTCAGCAAACATGCTGAAAACCCGATAACATTCTTGTTGACAACCATTAACGCTAAAAGAGCAATTTGGGTCAGTTTCTTACTAACCAAAACCTAGCTAGAACTGCATAGTCCCAATCCCTGTTTGTAAAAATACAACATGATTTTAGGGGTCATTAAGCCATTCAATTCTAACACGTAGCTTATAAGTTTAAAAAAAAACTGAATTAAAACATGGTCATAGTCTTCTACAAATAACAACTTTAACTTATTTTAGTTTTGCCAGCAACAATATAAAATCCTTTCAAAATATAACCCACCCTGTGTCAATAAGCCAAATGAGATAAGGCATTTTCTACATGGATGGATGGATGAATGGTAGATTTAACACTTTGCAATAATTTTGCTCAGTTATCTGAAAAATGTAAACATAAATTACAACATTCAATAAATAACCAAAATTACAAACCTATTTATTCAAATAGTTAAATAGATAAAATTGTGTTTGTCATCTTCTACAGGAAGGGCTGTAGAGTAGTGGTCGGCGCTCTTGCCTCATATCAAAAAGGCCCTGGTTCAAATCTAACATGGGTCTTTTCTTTGTGGACTTTGCATGTTCTCTTCGTGCATGTGTGGGTTTTCCCTCGGCATGCCAGCTTCCTCCAACAGTCCAAAAACATGCTTCACAGCTTACATGGTGAATCTACCATTGTCACTTGGTGTGAATGTGGTTGCATGTCAGGGGTGTAGCCCACGTTTGGCCAATAGTGGCTGGGATAGGCTGGTGCAACCCCACGATCCAAGAAGATAAAAAACAAAAATACAACTTTTTTTTACTCCAATAAGTTAGACTTAAAGAAACAGTCCATGTTTGCAATGACTGTATCTGATCTGATAAACAAAATGACAAATGACAGATACATTTTTTAGTTTTTAAATTTTATAATTCACTTTCTAGTCAGGGTCAGCCATTCAGTGAACTAGGGGCTTCTTTAAAGTTAAAGGCTCTGTTGAAGTGTGTTGAGGTGTGCTGCTGCATTGTAAGGTGCATTTTGTATAGTTCTCCTGCACATGTAAACCTTAACTCCGCTCCAATCAGCTCCAGCTTGATCACTGCTGTATTTGGGAGCTCTCAGATGAAAAGGGAGGGAAGTGCCAGAGAGACCAAGGCCCAGAAAAAGGCCTGTTCACGGTGGGAAAGGCATGTTCAAAGGGCTCGTTTGGCCCCGACGGTACCAGCACACATAGCTCATTTGCCACTGCAATTCTATTTTAACATGATTTCAATTTCAAAGAGCCTTCTGGCTGCATTAGCATTTGGCAGAGATAAAAGAACAGTAAAGGAAGGGTGGAAGCAAAGAAAAGAAGAAGAGAATGGGAAGAAAGCAAAGCAAACACTGAGCTTCTTGTCCTCATACTGCCACTGAGTTTTTGCAAAACTCAAGGCAGAAAGTTCTCTATAGCCACAAGGTAACACGTGCATGCCCTCTTTATGCACCCAGACAGAATACAAAAATCAGGTAAATCCTAAACCATGTTTCATGGTTGAATACATAGGAGTTCAGGTACACAACCACTATTTATTGAGGAGGTGCTGCTTGAAGAAAAACATTCATATATATATATGATTAAAGTTTGATATGATCTCGAGGCGGAGTAAATATAAAAAAGAGTTTTTGATTAAGAGAAGTAAATAAAGTTGAAAAAGAAAAACATTTTTCCTCACTGTTTCAAAATAAGATAACCGCGTTTAAATACACTGAGGGATTTCCTGATATTTAAGTTTCATTTATTTTGACTTCCAGAACTAATTTAAAGTAATTTAAACCTAAGTCTCTTTTTAAAGTATTTCAACAACAACTACGATTGTATGCAGAATCTTAAAAGCTAAGTGTCCAACTTAGCAGCTTCTTCTCTCTTTTTCTGAAAAGCTACATTTAGCTACATCATTTCCTATTAAAAGTTTTACATTTTACAGATTTTAAAACAATAACATTTGAAATAAATAATCAGCTAGTCACTTTTTGGATACCAGAACATTTGTTTTTCTTTTCTTATTTATAAAAATACCCAGTATTGGTCAGCTTTGTGATGACGTGCTGCTGCTTGTGTTTGTCCGGGTACGGAGTTACAAAAACAGAGTAATAGGAAGAAGGAAAAATAAAGAGCAGCCACAGAACAGCGCTGAGATAAGAAAATAAGTCTGACACAGGTGATGGCATAAAGACTGTGTGCCACAGCAGCATCAGTCCTTTCTGTGAAAATATCCAAAACAGGGAAGCTAAAAAGAGAGGAATCAGCCCCTTTAAAGACCCATTCTGATGAACATCATATTTTTGGTGTTTTTAACATGTTCTTGTAGCACCTTTCTACAATTAGCAAGCCACAAGCTCCAACACATTCACTTACAGACTAGACTCATGTACATCTGCGTATCTGTACGGCTGGATGGCTCCTATACTGGTCACCATTGTTGTTGCACCGTTAATGTTAGGTCGGGGTTTGAGGGGCTGTAAGCTAGCGGGAGAGAGTGTAAACAGATAGATGACGGGAAGTGGGGACGGGCTTACTCTATGTCAACAACTAAGAGGCAATTTTCTTTTTAACTCAGGCGCTCCGCAAAAACTATGCCCAAGAAAATGACAAAGGTTTTATTGATTTTTTTCTAAAAACAGCAAAATCTTAATGTAAAGACCACTGAGAACACTTTATAATAGATCAAAAGATAAGCGGACTGGGCCTTTAGAGCTAATACTTTTCTTTTTTCTTTGTGTAATGTTTCTTGAAGCACATTCATCTGGTTGTTTGGGTGCTGCTTCTTTGCTACATATTTAAACTGATATTTTACAAATAGGCCAGTTTTTGTGGTTGCTTTCACATGTCTTCTAGCTAAAAACCTTAGTCATTAAGCAAAACATTAAGCAAAACCAACAGCAGAACTAGCTGTGTGGTGTTGTGGAATTAAAAATGTTTTTTTTTGATGGAGTAAAGGTCAGCTAATTGCTTTTAATGATGCTGCTACATGCTCTACTTTACTGATTTTTCATTAAAATTGTAATAAACTGCTGACCTGCCTCTATTTTTTCTTTTCCACTTAGCCCAAGAAACATCCTTACGATACAATTAACTTCAAAGAGGTTTCCACTACACAGCAATATGATGTTATCAGACTTCCATTTACTAAAATCACTCACTTCTCGCCATCATCTGCATGTCTGGAGACGTCCATATTGTAGCGTTATCTCTCATGACTCGCTTTCTGCCATTCCATTTTCCCTCCTCACACTCACCGCACCACTGAACCAGATGCCTTTGATGCCATGCTACAAATCACACATTTAGCTTTTCATCAATATTTCATCTATCCATCCTCAGCTGCGCTCTCTCCAGCTCTCTAAATCAGCCCTGCTGGAGGGGGAATGAAGAGGATTTTTGGAAGTCATTTGCTTCTGAGTGGGGAGGAAAATCTGAGCAGGTCAACATCTGACTGAAATATACCTCACGTGAAAATGCTGGGAAAGTTCTGAATGCAGACTCACGGGGATATTTGATTATAGTTAAATGCAAATCTCCATATGGTTGTAGCATATGTGTTGGAGAGTGAACATGTTGCACATAAAATCCTATTAGCAAACAACCATGGTTGCTCAGTTATGAATTATTTAGTCACGCAAAAATGGATTTCAAACAAAGAAGTGGAGGGAGGAGCACACAAGTTGGTGATATTGTACAGACCTTGTAAAGTGAAATAGATCAGTGACTAAAGTTGTGGCAGGGGAAGGTGTAGACAGCGGAAGATGGTGGTATGTGAGATGTCTCTGGTAGTGAGGAAGATGAAAAGGACCACGCAGAGGACCAAGTGGTGGAAGCTGAAAAAGACAGAGTGTTGTATGGCTTTTAGGGAGGAGTTGAAACAAGCTTTGGGAGATTAGGAGGTTCTACTAGATGACTGACCCACAGCTAAAGTGATCAGGGACACTGTGGAAGGTGTGTCATCTGGAATAAGGAAAACAGAAAAGTAGTCTTGGTGATAGAATGAAAAGGTTCAGAGGAAAAGGTTGGCTAAGAAGAAGTCGAGCACTAAGAGGAGAGATGTCAGGAGTACGGGGAGATGCAGCACAATGTGGAGATGGAGGTGAAAAGGCTAAACGAAGAGGGTATGAGATCTTTTTTGACAGGTCTAATGGAAAATGGAAAGAACTTTAAAGTGCTGTGTTTGGTGGTGTAGCCTCTCTGTGCCCCTGCAATGAAATGGAGAACTGCCCTGGGTATACCCTGCCTTTGTCAGACAGATACTGGATAGGCTCCAGCAACCCTGTGGCCCTGAACAGGAATAGTTAAGTGGAAAAAATGAATAAATGAAGACGTCTTGGGCTTGAGACTTGGACTTGAGTAGAATCTATATATCAGGTGAAGGAACTTTCAATGAAAAGTCCAGGTAAACACAAATGTGTGTGTTGGCCTTCTGTGTTCAAAAGTCTTGCGTTCACGTGTAGCAATGCACATTTTTAAGACTACGTTTGAACAATTGAACATACTTTGAAAGTTAAACAAGTCGAACTTTGACCAGTGGAGGACTCTGATTTGGTAGAGACAAATGATTAGCGTTCTTTTGAATCAAGTAGAAAATGATAATTGAGGTTTCTGTCCGGCTGGAATCATGACTCCAAGTCTTTCATGTATCTGAACACAGCTATAAAAAGAAAACGCCTGGAGGAAGATTCGCAAGATTTGCACCACTTTGACATTTCACACAAAGCCTCTTCCAACTGTGAGTACATACTCTAGTATCAGGTAGCAACAGTCTAATGTGAACACAGTATTCTGAAAACCAGTCAAGAACCCGCATTCAGTGGACGCGCATCACTTTCACAGTGTGTAGGAAGCATTAGTGTGTCCAGATTGGTTTGTTAAAAGGACTTATTTTAAGAAAGAGAACAATTCATACATTATAATATTACATTTTAGTAGCTAATAAGAGAAAATTAAAACATTGAGATTTAAGACATAATGTCTTAATCACATACAGAGACACTACTTAATATTGAAATTCTCTCCGCTTTACCACAGGCTGGTTTTTTTCGCTATACCTTTATCTGTTATCCATTCTCCACTCTTTTCCAAGAAACGGGTAAACTCCACCCTCACTCAACGTTCTTTACATTTGTGAGCTCTCAAACTCAGCTCGATTGAATTTAGAGTCAGGCATGACTAACAAGGGCATCGCTCTTCCAAGTCCTTGTCATGTCTGTTATCAAAAATTATCTAGATCATAACGGTGCAGGGTTTTTCAACACAAACTTTTAGGAAAATAAATGCAACTGTGGCAGACTACAGTTAGACTCAACATGATCGACAAAACTCTGTGAAATTCTTGTAATTAGGGTAACCTGAATAGTGATCTCTAATTGCTGCTGCTTTGCATCCGAGGAAAGCTGGTCAGGTAAATGTTCATTATCTGATAAATTATCTAAGATGACTTTAGCCAAAAGAACAGATATCTGATGAGAGATTTATTATTTTATTGGAAAGTTAACAGCTTGAGAAAGTCTAGACTGGCCAGCATTTCATTTAGAGCATATATTGTTACAAATGTTATATTCCAGGCTGCACGGTGGCGCAGTGGTTGGCGCTCTTGCCTCACAGCAAGAAGGCCCCTGGTTCAAGTCCCGGCTGGGGGACATGAAAATCAACATCAATGGGGGACCTTTCTGTGTGGAGTTTGCATGTTCTCCCCGTGTATGCGTGGGTTTTCTCCGGGGTCTCCGGCTTCCTCCCACTGTCCAAAAACATGCTTCATAGGTTAACTGGCAATTCTAAATTGTCCCTAGGTGTGAGTGTGAGAGTGAATGGCTGTGTGATTGTTGAAATTCTTCCCTGCAACAGACTAGCGACCTGTTCAGGGTGCTGCCTTCGCTCATGAGTGGCCGGGATAGGCTCCGGCAGCCCCGTGACCCCGAAAGGGAAAAAACGGATACGAAAATGAATGAAAAAAAAAAAAAAATGAATGTTCTATTCCAAATGACCACATTAGGGTATCCCACTGAGAAAATACTTAAATACTGCACAGAAAAGATTATATAAAAAAAAATGCAAAGCTGATTCCATTTTCAAAAATTCTGTGAGACTTATTGTGAAAGTGATTCTTTTTCCAGCAGTCAGCCGAGGAAGCAGACATGAGAGCGGCGGAGCAAGAATCCAGCAGGTGAATTCTACCGTTTTCTTGAAACAGGAAGGTTTATGTTTGGAAGGAGGAGGGGGATAATGAGGCAGAGAAAATGCAAGTGGAGCCAAACGAAACGTGAAGTGAAGAATGAAAGACATTTTTTTTTCCATTATAACACAAAGCACAAAAAACTTGGGCGGCTGTAGCGCAGAGGAAAAGCAGTCAACCTCTGTTTGGAAGGTCGCTTGTTTGGTTCCCGCTTTGCCTGCCCTTGTGTCGAAGTGTCTTTGAGCAGAACATGGAACCACACATTGCTCCTGGTAGTGTGGCTAGCTGCCCTGCATGGCAGCTATGCCTCTGTGTGTGCATAGGCGAAGAGGGCTTATGATTGTACTTTGGGCCTTATTAAAAGCAGAAAAGCCCAATAGAAGTATGCACCATTTAAAGAGATTCTTGTTGTTTCTGTCCTTTTGTTAGTAGCTTTTTTGATTTTTGGTTCTCTAAATATTTTTTTAATAATCTCCATTTAAACTACAGGTAAGCCTTTGGCTCAACATATTTCTCTGATGGTCAACACCAAACTCCGGGCCTTGAGGGCCTGTGTCCTATGTTTTCCAGCTTCTCATTTGCAAACACACCTGAACCAGGTAATCAGCAGCAAGTAGGGCCGGCGATTCCAACATCCCTGGCACGCAGTGACCTTATGAAATGACTGCCAACATGTTTCAATTAAAAAACAAAAATCATCTTTAACTAGCTTATCCAGACAAAACAACCACAACAATTGAAATGAAACCTTTTCATGTTACACTTTTTTCATTTTGCCGCTGTATATTGGTAAACAAAATTAACAAATATTGAACACAGAAAGAAAAAATCTAAATCTAAACTCCAAAGTAATGTGGCTGCTGCCAAAACAAAGCAAATCTTTTAATTCATCAAAGGCCTCATAGTTTTAGTGGGATTTTGTCATTAAAATAAAGACACCAATTCTTGATTTAAGAGGATTTCTGGACTAAAGCAAAACCAACGAGAGCCGTGAGCGGAAAACTGTAGAAGGGTTAATCTAATTATTCGACTGGGCGGCATTCACTTGACGTCATCACATGCAGTCACACTTCCTAATGGAAAAGATGAAACAGTCAGTGGCACCGGTGCATTCACGTGGAATAATGTGAGAAAGACTGCTAAAACGGCAAAGAGCTGCTGTGTAATCAACTGCACGAAGAGATCTGGGAAGAACCCAGGCAGAAGTTTTCGCAGGCGGCTGAGAGACGGGGACTTGCTGGGAAAATCCTTACTGTTTTGAAAATATGCAGCACTTATTTTACAAGGATTCTGATTGCGAACGTGCAACAACTGCACAAGAGGCTCATTCCCTTCTGTGGCTTGTAAGAAAGCACATGCAGGACGTGTGTAACATTTACACAAGAACCTCCACCTCCAAACCAAACCCATTATATCTGATTAAATGTAAAAAAAAAAAAAAACCATCAGTGGAAGGACCTCATGTTTAGTCACATATTTTAATGTGCTGTGATCATTACTATGTCGTTTCTAGTTAAAAAAAAAAAAAAACAAAACATTGGACATAGTTCTTAGAACAGAGTGCCAGGAGTTGATTAGAAATTTGCTTCAATCTGTTGACTCGCTATAAGCCCACACCCACTTCCCATCACCCATCTGTTGTGATGCTTACAGCCCTTTACAACCCCAAAATTACATTAGCGGTGCAACAAAAATGGCGAGTATTATTGGAGCTATACAACTCTTTCGAGCAATGTGCCAGCTCAGATGAGGAAAACAAAGATGTACCTGGAAGTATTCACCATTGCAGCTACTACGTCACACCTACATGCTTTTTCAAACTATGTTTGCGTTTGCTCTTGAGTCACAAAGATCTGAAGAACAAAAATCCAATTTTTATCTCCATTAGGAGAAAAATGACACAAGAACACGTTTAGAACACCAAAAACATCATTTTCATGGAAGTGGGTCTTTAAAAGGTGTGCTTTCACTGATCCACACCACCTAAAGTGTCTGTTCAAACAGCTTTTTCTAAACACTTTTTAGCTCAGGAACTGTCCGTAGCAAAGGCGTTGTTTGCTAAATGAGGCCGCACATCTGATGAGCTGTTGCTTATGTGTGAAGAACCGCCTGAAATAAATGTAAGTGTCCACAATTGTGCTTATTATTCAGTCAGTAATTTCATTGTGGTGCCATAATTCCTGTGTGTAATTACAGGTGCACCGGCTGAATGACAAGTCCTGCTCATCCATCTTCAGAGACGCTTGGGGGGGGTTGGCAGCTCAGCACTTTCTCCAACAAGCAGATACTGTGAATGCACTGATGAATGAGATCACGGCTGCTGCACTCACTTTATTAGTGGACAGTAAATATTTGTAATGGCTGGTATTGTTTTTACCACCACAAGTCCCAAAGTGCTTGTCTAAGAAGCAACGGCACTAAGACCATCATGAGACACTAATCCCTGTTTGAAACCATTCTAATGAACTTCCATCAGGTTGGTTAGCAGCTCCCAGAAGGCACAAAGGATCTTTTATATGCACTTCCTCTACGACCAAAAAACAACTATTAAAATGCTAAAAACGTAAGATGAGGTCAGAACACAGATTCTGCATCAGAGCTGCACTGGGTATGATTCCTAATCCATCACAAATATGAGGGACATTAATTCAGCCTCAGTCTGCCGACTGCAACGGATTTTCTCTCCACAGTTAGTGCTGTTCATTCATGTGATTTCAGGAGAAAATCCTGCATTTGCAGAAACTGTCTCTGCAGCCCGAAGCCTAATCCTTGCCTGCTGTTTTCAGCGGAGTCAAGAGCATCAGCAAGAAGGTCTGGCTAATTGATCCCCTCCTCCTGCTAAACTGGTATAGGGCCCCAGTGAGCACATTTGAGAAAATAATTTGTCAAAAAAAAAAAAGAGAAAAAAAATAGATAAGACGCCTGTATTGTTTAATTTAATTTACTTTTATTTTACTATTCTGGTCCTAATCATTTAAAATGACTGAATAAAATATTATCAAGTACAATGAATTATTTAAGTTATTACAGTAAACTGGAAATTGTTTTTTTTAGAATAGTGTTATCTCTAACTTTGGGTGAAGATGAAAGCTAAAATGATCTCACTAAAATGTTTCTTTAATAAATAATAAAAGTAAAAAGGAATATTTCAGTTATTTAGCAAGAGTATACAGTGAATATTAAAATGACTACGAATGTACTAATGAGTTACAGTTTTCTCATCCATTGTCTTAATCGTAAAGAATCAAGAAAAATGGTAAATACTTACGTATATAGCACTGTACCTTCTTAGAAGGCCCGAAGCGCTTTACAGTCACAGTCCCATTCACATATTCACACACTGTCAAACACTGACGCCAACCTGTAACCACCAGGAGCAACGTGGGGTTCGGGTCTTGCTCAAGGACACTTCGACACATGGAAATGCAGAGAGGGAACCAAACATGCAATCTTCTGTCAGAGCACGACCGTTCTACCTCTACACCACGGCCACCCCAAATGGAAATTCTTGTATTTTCAAATATTAAAACAACATTGGAATACACTAAACCAATTTAGCGCCCATATTGCAAATATTTATAAAATATCTGCTTAAGTATGAAATAAATGGCACAAAAAGAACAGCCGTGCCACCCTGGACACGCCCCATGACATCTGATCTTGGAGGCAAAGTGGACTTAGTTTTTGGATTAGACACAGACTAGAACCAGGTGCTGTAAGTTACTGCATCCAAACAGGGACACTGTCCAGAGTTTTCCTGTGCCAGTCCAACATTTGGGGCGTTGGGTCAGGAAGGGCATCTGCTGTAAAACTGAATCCAAATCACAAGTACAAATTGCGGGGCAAATGTCTGTGGTGAGCCTCAATGAGAGCAGCCAAAAGAACCAAAAAACAATGAATATTACAAACAGAAAAGTACTGATAAAAATAAGTGCACAATTCGATTTATATTTTGCCGAAAAATGGCATAATTATAATTAAAAGACCACTGGGAACACTTTTACAACAGATCAAAACAGGATTGGAGTCAGACTGGAGTTAGTAAGTGTGATGACTGTATCTCAGAGATATGCACCAAATCTTCCTACATTAAAAATTGTCTTTGTTTTCCTGTGTAAAAAGGAAAAATGGGAAACAAAAACGCATCTCACACAGAATGTGAGCCATGATTGCGAACTAAATAAATCTTTGCAAGGGCAAACAGGAGGACGACAGCTACAAAACAGGAGGATAACAGAGCTTCCCTCTGTCAGCTCGATTTACAGACACTTTGGTGTTTGTCATGTCTCTTTACCAATATGTACTCTGAACGCTCCCTGGACACACAAATTCTGCTAAAAGAGATAAAAAGACATTTGGCACAGGAAGACAAGCGCACGAGGTGTGAGAGGGAGGAGGGGAGGAAGTGTTAGAGAACAAGCCACGATAAAGAAAGTGAGGAGGAGAAGAAGAGAGGGAGCAAAGTTGTTAAAAACTAAGTGTGAGAAAGTGAGAAATGACAAGGTGAGGACGTGGCAGAGTGAAGCGAGGAGGATCACAGGCAGACAGGGAGACAAAATGAAGTCACAACAGACACTAACAGTGCAGGCTCTGGAGCGGGCCTGTCTTTTTCTCTTTATTCTCATCACTACAGAAATCGCTTCTTGTTAATAACTTTCATCTCTGTGCCTTCAGGTTGCTGACTGGCTTGTTTACACAGACAAACAGTAATTGGTGGAAAAAAAGAACAATGCGCAGTCATGTACAGACAATGATTCCGTCTTTGTCTTTGAGCTTTGGTTTGCTACTCATAATTCAGCTTATCAGCCCTCCGTCAGACAGCAACAGGCTGTAATTATTTTCCCTCTTTCACACTGCCTTTCTTTACTGCCTCCATGTGTCCTTTTTCCTGCTACGCTCATCTGTGTGAAAGAAAATGAAGCGGTATGCCTCTACATTCTGTTTAGAAATGGCAAAGAACCAGTGCTTTAACCGTAGCCTATTTGTGATTTTTCTGCACTTTTTTATTGACGAGCAGGAATGTGGGCTCATCCTCACCTGCCATCATGAGCTGTAAAACTATGATAATATGAACAATTTATATGTATGATTCTAGTCATTTTTACACTTAAAATCTCTGTATTTTGTGTTTGTCCTGTTCATTTACAGCATAGGCTGTTAGGTGAGGTAGCGCAGAGTTCTGCCTCGTGGCAGATTGCGCAATCCCAGACAAACTGGATTCATTCCATCTCTTTAGTTTACTCAACATATGCTAAAAATGTCATGCTTTATTTTTTTATAAATTGTAGACAATGTTATTAAATGTCCTCACATTTTATTTAATAGGTAATGTATTTCATGTTTGTTTATTGTTTATTAAGTGTTTGAGTCCCTCATAAAGTCAAATTGAAAAGACACAAGGTGAGGCCTGCAGTAGCTCTTTCTCAACAAAGAGGGCGCTCGTGAGCTCATGTTTAATCTTCAATGGTAAATAATAATAAAGTTAGTTATAAAATGTTTTTTAAAAAGGGTCAAAGTTTAATTTTCATTCAGATTGTGACGGGAAAGAACGAGGTCCCAAACACAAGCGGCTGAAATGAGCTTCCTCCGCAGGGTGGCTGGGCGCTCCCTTAGAGATAGGGTGAGAAGCTCGGTCACCCGCGGAGAGCTCGGAGTAGAACCACTTCTCCTCCACATCGAAAGGAGCCAGTTGAGGTGCCTCGGGCATCTAGTCCGGATGCCCCCTGGATGCCTCCCTGGAGAGGTGTTCCGGGCATGTCCCACTGGGCGTAGGGCCCCGGGGAAGACCCAGGACACACTGGAGAGACTACGTCTCTTGGCTGGTCTTGGAACGCCTCGGGGTCCCCCAGAGGAGCTGAAGGGAAGTGGCTGGGGCGAGGGAAGTCTGGGCATCTCTGCTTAGATTGCTGCCCCCGCGACCCGGTCCCGGATAAGCGGAGGAAGATGGATGGATGGATTGTGACGTGATAAATAATGGATGATCAACACTTTTCATTGAGATGAGGGACTTCTAAGACTAAAAGAAGATAAGGAGGACTTTTACGCTATAGTCATGACCTTTTTAGCCCAGAAAGAAAGGTGTTTGGACTAAAGCTATGGACACACTGGGCACGTGACCCGTGTTCAAAAAGCGTGCTAAACACAGGTTCTTGATTGCACATTTAGCCAATTGTGTTCATATTTTTTCTACTGTTTACTAACAAAAGTCCCCCATCTAGTTGAAAGAGGTTTGGTGTAATATGTTGAAGTGGTATAAATCTCACAAATCTTCCTTCAGGCTTTTTTCTTTCACAGCTTCATTCCAGCATCTGAAAGACTTTGTGCTGTAGAATTCCAGCTGGGCACAAACTGGAATTATTAATTTCTTCTCCATGATCAGTTTTCAAACGGTTGACACTTCCATGAATTTAAAAAGAACATCATCCATAGCTCACTACCGAATCAGAGTTCCTGATTGGTCAAAGTTCAACCTGGTTTAATTTGCAGCTCACATAAAATGGCCGTGTGTTTTCCAGAAACTTGCGAAGCTAAGCGTAAACATGAGAGTTTCGAATGCGGAAGCCTGAAACGCACATTTCTGTTTGTTTACATAGACTTTTCATTGGAAGTCGGTGCTTGCCAAAGGTGATGAGAACGTAGCTTTAAGTTTAAACCAGTGTGCCAATTCTGTGTGTGTGTCTTTTGAGTTACTTTGTCTATAATATAATCAGTGACATCCACCGTTGTGATTTTTGGGACTCATACTGAACTGTTGTACATTTTATATTCTTCCTTGGCCCAATGTGCTAGGTTTGAAAAAAAAAAAAGATACGAAACACAATCAGTAGTGGGCAAATATTTTGGGTTTGTATGTTTGCAAATCTGATTCTGAAAGAGTTGATGCCTCACCAGACACAAACCTCACTTGAAGTACAGCCCACACCTCATATACCAAAGAAAGTCGGCATCTTAGCTTTTAGATACACAGGACTGACAAGTTCTTAACGGTCTCTGAGAGGACAAACCAACATTGATCCCCATTCATATTCTTGACCAAAGAGATTTTGTTCTTCCAGCAGGGAAAAAAGCTGGCCAAACTTGTTTTAGGAATACTATAGGTGTACAAAACGAAACACCATCGCAGGATGAGCAAGAATGTACCAAAGTCAAGAGACAAAACGAGAATGAGGCACTCATGAGCCCAATTTTCTATCACCATCTCTGCCTGAAAGTGTCTACTGGGGAGTAATTGGAGTAAGGCTTTCATGTCTGTTGTCACATTCTGATTTACTTTAAGCATCATGTACATCAAATTGTAAACACGGCTTGTGCAAATCCACCATTAGGTATTTCATTGTTAATGTGTGTGTCTCCTGTGTCCTGATATGATGCTTAAATCGTTTATCTTCTCCTCACTCCTCACTAAAGTTCCAGTGCAGTCAGATAGAAATCCTTAGGCATCACTTCTGATGAAGAAACAGCACCCAGAATGAAATCATCATTGAGATGTAGCACTCCCAGCATCCATTCTCAGAAGTTATGAATTACAAGTACTTTTCTGCATCTTTCTATCTGGCTTTTCCCCTCTCTCATACCTTCTGTTACTCCCTCTGCTTTTTGATGATCTGAGAAGTAGTGGCCAATGAAAGACAAAAGGTAAAATGGGTATGGATTTTTCTCACTCACCCAAGCATTCTTTAGATGATTAAGTAGTTCATCAGGCAGAAATATAGAATTCTTCCTGGCATGCTCATCGACCTGTCCTATAGATACATTAAAATGTCGGCAGGAAATCGTTGCAGAATGCACCGCACTACAGATAGACTGCGAGCTTCTACAACTCGATTGATCTCTGCTGCATTTTTGTTCGCTTGTGTGTCGAGGAGGGTGGGGGGCCCAGGAGCCTCACTCAACACACATCATGCATTTGTCACTTACAGAAAACCGTGGACGGGATTCAGCATAACGCTGCAAAAGGATGTAGCCTAAAAAAAGGAAAAGAACACTAATCTTAAGAAGAAAATCACAAAAAAAAATCAGTGAAATGATCCGTCAATTTTCATTAACAAGAAATCTCATACACGAAGATCGAAATTTAGAAACAAGAAGTTCCACACAAGCATTCTAAAAGGAAAAAATAAACTTTAAAAGCAAACTTTTAGATAGAATTACTTCAAACTGAATGTTATACAGCCCGAGAAATAGTAGTTTTGCTAGTTTTAAGCAAATGGTTTGTATTTTTTGAGTTTTAAAATTACAATACATTTTAATTAGTGACAAAAAACTAGTATAAGAAGTGGAAATTTCTCATTTTAGAGCAAAAGATACGATCAGAATATGATCAAGTTGGCCCTTTTTAGTGAATCTTTGAAAAATCTAAAACTAGCACCATTTCTTAGAACCCAAATCTACATTTTAGATCTAAAAATGAAAACAGAGGTTTCATGCGGCTTCTCCGTGTTCTAAAGTTTTTTTTAAATCTATTTAGATATCTTTTGAAAATTTTCTTTAATCAACCAATTTGAGCTTTTTTGTCTCAAACAAAGTTTTTCTATTGTCACGAATATGGATAATAATACTAATGATAGTTTCTTTATTCTAGCTCTTAATGAGACAGTAAAAACTTCTCTGTTGTGCTGATTTTGAGAAAAGCTTGGAAATTTGTAAAGCACAGATAAATGTTAGCAACATATAACCTGGTAAAATACTCTGAATGTCTAAAAACAATCATTTAAACATTTGCAAGTATCAAATAGTTGGCAGAGTAAAGCTGAACTGTGTCCATTAAACCAGTGGTCCCCAACCCCCGGGCCGCGGACCGGTACCGGGCCGTGGGTCATTTGGTAACGGGCCGCACAAAAAGAAGAAATAACTTGCATTACTTCCGTTTTATTTATTTCGGAATCTGAAAGAAGTTTTATTTTGAAAAATTGCCCCATTACGTCGATCGCGATCAACCGGTAGATGTTCAAGACATGAGGATAGACCGCAGGCCAGCATAGATAAATAAATAAAAAAGTACTTCTTAAAAATCCACCAGCCAATCAAAATCCTCACAGAGAAGTACGGGACTTGATTGACATGCAGAACGGCCAATGGATATCTTCTAATACATACGTCACTGCACACGCGTGTTTAAATACACTGAGCGCAAATTCTAACATTAGAAAGTGGTTTTCTGCCCGCAGCACGTCAAGTCCCCGCCAGAAAACCACTCTGGACGACCGGATCGTTCATTGAAGCCCCCCCCCCGTCTGTCCTCCTGCTACCAGCTTTGCGGTTCTCTGCCGATAAATACATGCTCATTAAGGTAGCGTGGCACGCGCTTCGTACTGGAGCCATCAGCAGCAGCACCTTTAAAATGCCATGCTGCCCGCATTGCACAGCTACAATCAGAGCCTGACATACGATAATCGCTGCTTTCTGTCTTTGTAATAAAACGCCTCATATATGTTAATACTAAAGTATTTTTTGTGTAATCTCACTGTGTAGTTTTCAATCATCACTAAACAACAATGTACAAAAACATTTAACTAATAAACATTTACTAATAGTATATATATATATACTGATCCTCCATCATCCTAGTATTGCTACAATAATTATCCGCCTATATTTGAAAGACCAGTCCGCGGCATGAAAAAGGTTGGGGACCACTGCATTAAACCAAACTAAGCCTTGGTGTTCGCTTCCTATGAAATATGTCATCTTGTGAAAACATTGATTCTGTTCTGTTTTAATGCAATTCTAGTCTTAGGGTAAAACAGAAGTTCTTAAAATGTGATCAGAGGGTGTTCTTTGGCTGTTTGGACAACAGTCTCCAGCATGGAACAGAATTAGCACAATCTTTCACACCAACCTACAGGGATTCCACCTTCTTTTCATTTAACAGTTGTTTTAAAATCTGAAACTGTGTATTTTTTTTTTTTTTACTGCATCAACAGAGATAATTACTCAAAATGGCTCATAAGTGAACTGCTTTTGTTGATTAAACAACTATTTTAGTTTGAAAAATATGATTACAAAATGTCAAAAATAATTACATGTACAAACTTTACTGCTTTGAAGGAATGACAAGTATTTGAAAAACACATTTGATCACTACGTCATTTCTAAAATGATAACTTTAAAATGTTCCGAGATTTATATGGAGCAAACTAGAGAAATAACAATTTGTGTCAAATGAAATGTAAAATGAAATGAAGGGCTTACAAGCAAATAATTAAAGCATCTAATTGTAAATGACTGCCAAGTATTACCTTATAATTAAACTTTGATGAATTCAAAAAAGGAAACAATCTAATAAAACATATCATGCTTCAAATATTTCAAGAAAGAAAAAAATACTAATTACTTATTTAGGTTCAGTCTTTTTTAGCAACACACATCCAAGCAGTATGTTTCCTGTTCTCAACAGAGGCCGTTTGATGAAATCTTTATTACAAAGTAGTGATGTTCTGATGTAAATTTTATCATGGTGTCAAGAGCAATGAGACAAAGAAGAAAGAGGGATTCAAGAGACGGGGACGGCCAGAGAAGCTCATGATTCTTTCATCAGCATTATGAGACGTGGATGATAGGCGTCACCTACGATACTAGCACAGAAGAGAAACGTTGGACCTGATCCACAGATGTTGGTTTAGAATAAATTAGGTGTTGTGTTTTCATATGTTTTATGTCCTCAAATTCACTTCATGAATGTTAACTTTAGTAGGTATAAGAGAATCCTCTTTTTCACAAATTCCACTGAATGAGGTCCAAGACTCAAACTTGGTAAAAAAAAATAAATTAAAAAAAAAAAACATCACAGAGGAAGAATAAAACTAGATAAAGTCATTGCAACACAGACAGAGGCAAGCTGACCACAACCCTGCACACATTAAAGACCCACTCCACACTTTTGGTGTTTTTAACATGTTTTCTTGTAACATTTTTCTGATGGAGGACAATAAGAAAATTAAGTTTAAAATTGTATTTCAGAGTACTTTTTTATTTATTTTTTATTTTTTTTTTACTACTTTTTTCTCTGTTTGATGCCACCAAGTCTGAAGTTTGACATTAACTCTTAGAATAACTGTCAGCTATTCTGCAGAAGTTGTTCCTGTCACTGCATGTTAACTAGCTAAGCTGTGAAGGGTATGACACAGTCCCAGGCTGTTGGCTGGGACGGAGCACACACTGGGTCCCTCAACAGTCTTCTGTTCCTTCCTCAAGCCTCACACATGCATGTAAACCCACAGTGCTGCTAACTGCTGTCGCCATGGAAGCAATCTAGTGTAGTTTACTGAGGATGCAAGTTAAATTTAGGTATTGTCTGATGTTCACGAAGAATGTCCCAAACTCTGCGCCTAAATCTACTGCCACTCAGGATCATTGAGCCATACTTGGTAGATTTTTTTTGTTTTTGTTTTTTAACAAATGATTTCAAACAATTGAGACTTGTTAAATATTCGACTGCCATCAGCATCCAACTAAATTCTGCAAACTTCACAGTGCTTGACAGAATAATTTGGAACTGAAATGGAAAAAAAAAAAAAAAAAAAAAAAAAAACTTGGGTTGGAAAAGAAAATTCAAAGGACTTTCAGTAAAGACAAAATAAACCCATATTTTAGATTTCATAGAACAGGTATTTAAAAAAAATAAACTAAATGAAAGCCAAATTTACCCATTCTTTTCCTTACAGACAAAAACATCTATGAGGGTTAGTCCATCCACACTATACAGCAGCAATGATATGAGTGTAATCTGTGACATTTAAAACATTTTACATTAATGGATAAACAGTTTCTTGTAGATCCAAATGGGTTAATTTCTTGTGTGAAGTTAATCACACGATCACATGTTCTTATAAAGAGATGACAAAACTTTGTAACCAAAAACAGAAATATTACATCTCTGGAAGACGCAGCCTAATGCATGAAGATGAGTTATTATGCTGTTGGGTTATTTTTTTAATTCTGGAAAGAGCACTCCTCCCTTTTAACTGCAGATGCAACTTGTTTATACTTGAATTTGTCAGCCATTATTTAATGGTGTTTTACTCAGTAGACAACAGATGTACTGGACTTCTCAAAAGAGGGAAAAACACACCTCTATAAACTTTTATGGTGACCGGAGACAATAGTTTATTTATTTATTCCGTTTCTCTGCACCACACAGACCGTTTTAACTCAGTGCACATCTTGCTGCCATTAAATTTTATTTTAACCATTATAATAATTTAGTGAGCATAGATAAGTGGGCATAAACATGCTCTCACAGATCCTACTGAAGAGCGCTTGTTTACAAAATATTAATTAAATAAACACATATTGATAATGGTGTTTTCATTGATTGTTGGGCACATTGCATGCAGATTTATGACAATATCTCAAATTAAATTTGGAGAATTGACTTATATTTGTAGGGTTGTACACTGCAAATATCTCTCGCACCTAAAAGAGAATTTACAAACCTACTGCGTAAAATATTTTGGTGTAGACCTATAAAAACAGCAAGCTGTTAATGTTTCTGCTCATGCACACCTTCATTTATGTAACACCAGATCCTCATGGACAAGACGAAAAGATCAAAACTCAACTCTCTTAAAAAAGTTATGCAGCAAAACACTGGATAGTTGCAGGTTATCCCCTATAAAAAAGGATGAGTTCGGTCAGTCTTTTTGCGGTTTGCACTTAACACACAGAGCAGATTTTCTTCACTGTCAATGAGTGATCCCAGCCTTGCTATGCCACACAAAGTCACTTTGGCCGTGTGCCACAGAGGCCCCAGATGAAGCCCTCAGTATTTTTCAGAGTAAAAATATGCTGAATTTTCTCACCTAAACACACATAAAGTTAAAACAATAACACAGGTGTAACCATATAAGAGACTTGGACTGAGTGTTCCTTGCATTCCAAACAGGAAGTACCCAATGGCTCCAAGAAGCGAAAATCGCATCGACTTCTATTGAGAAATAAGCAGCTGTCACTCAGTCATTCTATTTGTCAGAATAACCATCCTTGTTTTGCTACAATTTTAACATGTTCTTGCTAATCCTAGGTATTTTTTGTTGTTGATTTTTTTATAATATTGTGACTTTATGGCAGTTTATTCAAGTTATAAACTGGCCAATTAGATGTCTCAGTAAAAGCCTG
Source organism: Oryzias curvinotus (assembly GCA_023969325.1). NCBI lineage: Eukaryota > Metazoa > Chordata > Actinopteri > Beloniformes > Adrianichthyidae > Oryzias > Oryzias curvinotus. The sequence continues at coordinate 2,354,236 of CM043709.1, read as the reverse complement.
TGGTGTCCACTGGGCCCCACCTTGAATGTTTGAAACGCTTGATTGGCAGATTCTCCCCAATACACTTTCAGTGGTAGGGGTGTGGACTTCCAACAAGCTCATTCCTGATTAGTGACAGTCGTTGCCATAGAAATGTTGACTCAGACTGACTCGGATCGATCACTGCTTACTGACGTCATTCCATAGCTTCAAATGGCCCCGTCTGTTTCATGGAAAAATGGCAACTGTATTGGCTTCATTTGGTTGGAAATGAGCCGCTTTCTATGGGTGACATCACGCTCAGTCTAGTTCCCGCATAGGGTCAATGGATGTAACTGAAAATTGTTTTGGTAAGGCAAAGGAAAGGTCAAGGCTCTTCGGTTTGGTTTTGGTTTGATCGTTGGAAAATCCACTTGCCACTCAAAATACCACATCCCTAATTATGAGCACATCTGAGCTGTAACAAAATCAAAACAGCTGATGTATATAATAAAAAAAAAAATCCACACACCTCCACCCCCCTTGAGGTGTCATGACTAATAAAGCAATAAATGTCAAAAAGCCTCTTGGAACGACCAAGGTTTATTTTAAGCTGTTATACCTTTACGAGTCAATGAAAATGTGCTATTGTCTGCAAAAAATGCAAGATTATGTCATTACTGGTCTGTGTCAAATTCCGAAAAGAGGATAGGGGCTTGGTTATTAGTGTGCCATTATAGTCCTGTGGTGAATCTAAATGAAAAGAATAGAGTTTTAAAGCTTCAGAAGATAAAGAAATAATAATAGTAATAACATGTAGCCTATCTTTGTAAAATGCTAAAAACAAAGCATAAATGCTAAAAACAAAATTCCAGTACATTTCTCTTTTTCTTTTTAGTTTTCAGGACTGCTGGCAATAACCTGATGTAAATATGAAAAAAAAAAAATGTATGTGTTGCGATTGTTTCTCAGACGATGATTTGGTTTTGTTCCCAAAAAAGTGAAAAATATAAAAGCATTGTGAAACATTCTATGTAATTTTCATAATGCGTGTGAGACATGCTTCCAACAACAATGTCTCATATTTTTTCACAATGTGCAACTACATACAGTTGCACTTTCTGATGAAGGTATCAAGGATATTATAATATCCTTCTTTTTTTCTTTCCCTATTCCCATCTTTTTAGTGTCTGTGAAGGATCACCTGGTGGATAGTTGTTGAAACAGACTCTTCCACCTCCCCTCAGACAGACAGACTGAATTCCTACCTAATTTTAAGTTTCCTTCTCTCACTATAAAGGGAATTGTCAAATGCTGCGAATGTCTCTCACATTTCCCATCATAATGTCTGCTATGGCAGACTGAAAATTAAGGGGTGAAAAGTGGATTTCCCAGTAACTGCCATTTAGTTTGTGGACTAAATTCTTTAGCTGAGTAATTAAAGACGCCTCTGATCTCTTAACGGAGTCATTTTTTCTTACCGTGTCAGTTAATGAGAATCAGATCTAATCACTGAATCTGTGTGTTCAGCCACATTTGTTTGAAGTTCAAACGTCAAAAGCTGCTAGTGCCCGATTTCTGGTTTTTCTGCACTATTAGGTACACTCAAAAGCCAGATATTTTTCAAAAAACAACATTGTGCCCCATAAGCTAGAGATTCATTCTAAGTGTGCACATTGATGTAATTTTGGTGCACGGAGCTCTGTCAGAGGGTTCGGTTGGGGTGTTATTGTGAATACTAATGTTTCTAACATGTATTGGTGTCGGACTGTCTTTTGTTTTTGTTTGTTCCGCGTTACTGACAAGGTTGGAGTTAGTGTAGTCACAGTAACGTTTGTTTTAGTGGTATCAGTCTGTTATTTTGTACGCTGGAAACAAGATTGGGAGTTGTAGGCATTGTGAACATGCTAACCTTGTGTCCCATTTTTTTCACTACCCACGACATGGTACACTATATATATAATGCGTTCGCCATTTTGGATCTACAATTCCAAAATCCAGTGCCCTAGAAATTTCCCAGAAGTGTCTGCGAAAAACCAGTGTGCATCAACGCTCCCTAGATTGACAAATATAGACCACAATGCAATGCGTTTGAACAATTTAGAGTGAAAAAATCATTTTTTTAATTATTTTCTATAAACTATCAACATTTTGTTCTCCATAACGCAGTGGATTTATGAATAGTCGTCGCAAAATGTTCGTACTTATAGGTTTTACTTCGTGAAAGCTGAGACATTTTCTTTGGCGTTCTCAAGAAAAGAAAGTAGTGAGCATGGTGTCTGGATTGCTTTTAAAATCCAGGGCACTAGATAGTCCCGCACACTACATAGCTTTTTAGTTATTAGGACGTAGGGAGGGAATTTGGCCATAGACATAGAGTTACTGTTATCACAGCTAATAAAGTCCCATTGACTTTTGTCTCGCTGTGCCTTATATATGACATAGGTATAAAAAAATGGAACCTTTAAATGAATGTGAATTGAGTGTGCTCTATAGTTCTGGAAATGGAATACATGCCAGACAGTTGCCTGTTATGGGACACACAGCACAGTGTTTAAGCAAGAGCATATATCAGTCCTGCACTGAATATGTGGCATTGATTTCCAGTGTAGGACAAGGTGCACTCCTTCAGTGGAAGGATGAAGAGTCACCCTCGCAGATGATGAGGCTGTTCTCATTCTCAGGCTGTCAAGTGCTGCCATCCTGCATCAGAGAAACATATGATAACACCTCGCCATCGATTCGCCATACAGGGAGACCCTCATTCATTTCAAATAAGATGCTAGGTATGATTCAATTTAAACTACAATTATTGCCTTTCTGAAAAACGATAATAATGATAAAAAATGGTAAAAAATATTGTATTTATCACAACCACTGAGGGTAAAATGCGCCAACCACAGAGTCAGTGGGTGGCAGTCACCCTCTTGAGAGTGGAGCGGAAATGCAGAAGAAATATTTTGAGTTTTTTTTTTTTCAGACCAACACTTTTAACAGCTGTAAATATTCCCAGATCATATTGGTTTCATGCCTATTGTTTTGTTTTTCGATAAAAGGTGATAACATGTAGTTTATCAAAAAGAAACATGAGAAAGAAACACATATTTCAGTTTAGGCTAAAAAGGCTGAGGGACCTGGTTGCAGACAACAGGGTAGGATCAGACATCATCAACCGGAAGCAGAAATGACACAACTTTGAACAAAGGCAGAAGGTAGTTTTTTTTTTCTGTTAGAATATTTGATTTATTATTCAGAAGTCTTACAATCTTAAAATAAACATACATAAATGCACAAATCCTAAAAAAAAAAAAAAAAAAATCAAAATTACAAAGAAATAGTAGAGAATAAAAACAGCACAAAAAGGAGATACGGAAGCAGAAGTTGCACTCTTTAGTCAGAGATGCAGCTTTAATCTCTAAGAGAAGAAGACGGTTTATTGAACTTGAGGCAGAATTTGATGTTGGTTTATTCTCTGCCACATGAATACTGCACATTTTAAAATCAATATTTAAAGCAAATTGTTACAAATTTGAACACTTTTATAAAATCCTAAATGGAGGGAAAACGGTAATAACTTACACAAATATTATAACAAAATTGACGTTTAAGAAGTTTTCAGAACTGTATCACCCGTTATTGAAGTTTAAAAACATGTATAAACAGTAAATGTTACAGTTGCCACAACAAAATAAAGTTCTATTGAGCAAGATGACCTCAAAATGGAGGCAAAATCTATAAGCATTATTTCTTTTAAAAGTAACACAAACAAAAGTGTTTAGAATTGTAAAAAAAAAAAAAAACTATTAAAGCTTAAAACCAGAAGAAGCGTAACTGTTAGCGTCGCTAGTCAAAGATAAAGTTGTTTTTTTAACGATACGGCAGGCTCCGGTAAAGGACTTTTAGTTCTGGATGTCTGCATCCCAAAGCTCCTTTCTGCATAAACACCTTCAAAAACATTCCTAAATGTTCCATCTCTTATAACTTTTCTTTCTATAGGGGGAACTGCACATATATTTTTTGTCAAATGTATTCATGATGACTTTCTTCTCGTCAGACTGTGACGGGTTCACATGTCCATGGGCTGCAAGATTCTTGTGGAGGTTAAGAAAATGTTAACTGCAAAGAAGCCTTGGCTCTCAGAGAGGCGCACAAATTACCACACTTCCCATAGACCACTTTTACAACTGAAGCAAACTGCTGTAAATACTAAATAGACTCATTTTATGAAGACTTTCTCCACTAAGCACATCAAACTGTTCTATATTTCAGACAAAATTTTATCTCCAATCCTCCAATAATTTTTTTTTTTTGCATTGGCAAACGTGTGTTTATGAATGTGTGCCCTGCGGGTAAAGCTCACAGAGCACAGCGACCTGCGGACCGTCAAACCATCCGCCAGTTAATGGGTCGAAATAATTAGCATTGACTTGCTGAAATTTGCTAATCATTGCTTGTCAGCGTTCCAGATCTGTCTTGATGTCAGCAAACAGCATGTTGGTCTTAGGCTCGCACATGTTCGGCCTGAGTCGCCACTTTGCAGACATGAGAGGCAGGGATGCTGGCACCTGAAATGTGCAAACTCAGTCTGCAGATCTAATGAACGCTTTTTGAAGAACCTAGTGCTAAATCACAAACTAAAAAATATGTATTTGCATGAACTCTAGTTAAATTCCAATTTATATCAGATGCAGACAGAATTAAGCAATTTAAGAATGTATTTCTTTTATATTTTACATGGTAACAACAACCAAAAGGAAACATCAGCCTTTAGTTTCATCTTAGAATGTTGCTTTGCTAAAAATATGATTTTAATAATACTGTATTTTGGTTACACTGAGATTAACCTAAACATGAGTCACATTAAACTTAGATATAACTCCTAAAGGGTTTTCTTTTTCATTTTGTTTTATATTTTTTCACAGCACATGACTGAGTCATCAACAAAACAGGGGGAGACAATACACATCCGATATCCATGCATTTTTCAAAAGACCATAACATTTTTTATTGATTTAACTCTCCTTTTCTGAGTGTCATCTATTCAGGAATACATAAATGAGGAACCTTAAGGATTGTGGTTTAAGATCACAGAAACTGTTTAAACAAACGGTAGACTTAAAGTGAATGCATGCTCATTGAAGCATGAACAGGAAGATGGTTAGGCTTTTAGCAGCATTTTATCTTCTGTCTGATGTTTAGGAATGAGTACCATTTTGGTTTTAATTGGTACCAAATCCGTACTTTTGAAACGATTCAGTGCCTAAACAGTGTATGAACAGGTGCTTTAAAAAATGAAAAACGAAAACCCAGCAATCTTTTTTTTTTAAAAACCTTTAAGTGTAATGAAGTAGTGTAACAGGGTGAAGGAGAGCGCCGCAATGTTTCTAAAATGTTTATTTTTTCCCTTATTTTGACAGTCTGCACTGCAGCGCTGCAATCTCTGTTTTCACACACGCTGATGCAAGCACATATTTTACCACTCATCGCTATGACGACAGTCTTTTTTTTAACAGAGCACTGAACCCGTAACTCTTCTCTCCGTGAGGTCGCTGAATTAGAATATTTTGCTGTGAAGAGCAGTCAAATTTTTGTTCGCTTTGCCTTTGACATCTTTTACTGATGCTCCGCCCACTCATTCTGCTATGGACCCGCCCACAATCGCTGGACAGGTAAATTTCGTGGCTCAACTTCTACAACAAAACTAAATGGAAAACGGTTGATTGCCATGTTTTTGTACAGTACCGCCTCTGTCTGCACCAATCCCAACTGATGTTCGCAGTGATGGTCAACGTCCAGCCGGTCTGGAGGTGTGGTCACAGGTGATTCATGAAAAAACAAAGTATGTGGGCCCGTTATAAAATGTACTGGCATGACTCTTTTCAGGATATTCCAATGACATTTTTTAAGGATGCACACCACCCTGCACGCAACCTGTTCAGCCTTCTGCCCTCGGGGAGGAGGTACAGGAGCCTCCGCTCCAGGACCACCAGACTCAGAAACAGCTTTACACACCAGGCCATCAGGATGCTAAACACCCTCCCCCCTCTCCACCTACCTACCACCCATCTTCCCCCATGAACAGTGCTCAAACGAACCCCCCCCCCACACACACACACACACACACTGCCTTGAGACACTGCCTTAAGTGCACTTGCACTTTAATAACAAATTTCTAATGTTGTAAATTGTATATTTTTCTCTCCTTTTACTTACTTATTCTATTTTTATGTATATAATTTTTATTTTATTTTATTATTTTTCTTCCCCTGAACAGACACGAGAGAGTAAGAAACGGTATTTCGATTCATTGTATGTGATGCACATGTGAAGAATTGACAATAAAGTTGACTTTGACTTTGACTTTGATCTGCTGTAGTTGTTTCAGCATTCAATTGAAAGCAGGTTGGTGGTCGTTTGTTAATGCATTTAAAATACATTAAGAAGCATTTTAAAAGTGTTGTTGACAATTTCTCAGTGTGGGTTTCATCCAAAAGAAAGGGAAAAGTATTCAAATTGTGTTCAAATAATGATAAAAAATAAAATAAAAAAGTCTTATTTCTAACAAAATATTTGTTGAAGATTTAATCAAAGGAAATTAAAAGATCCTATATGACATCATTTTCCAGAACTACCTGTCTGGGTTATTTTTAGCATAGTTTCCGACTCATCTCCGTCTGCCTACACCTGCATGATTTCACAGCCGTCACCTTACCCCTTAAGCCTCCAAAGCCTCCAGGATTTAGGGCAAACCTTTTCTTTGACTCCTGATTCAAACCTTTTATAAAGCAGTTTGTGCTGTTAAGAATTCTTTCCCACTGTGATCCAGCTTTTATTTTTAGCTCAAGAGACCGAAGCAGACTGATGAAAAGAGGGGCTAAAGGAGACAGTAACTGCTTTATGCTAATTAATTGTATTAGTTAATTGTTCTGTCTGTGCAAACGTTGACAGAGGGGATGCAGTTAACGGCAGAGGAGAGAGTGTGCAATGTCATAAAACCGCCATCAAAAAAAGACTAACCAACAGGACTGAGTCTAGAAAAAAAATATATGATAAAAAAAAAAGAGGTGAAAGATTGGAGAAACAAGAAAATGAAGAGAAAATGTGAGGGGGTGCAGTAGAAGATGAAAATGAGACAGAAGAAAGGGAAAGCAGAGAGCGCTGTCTTCTTTAAGTAACAAGGGCCCTTGTCTGATCTCTTCCTCACACACACACGTGTGCGCGCACACACATCCTCGTCCTTAGTGACTCAGTCACCACGGCAACAGAGCAGAGGGTAAATCGCCAATGCAATTGCCCTAGGACGTGTGGTGCATGGGAATGCAGAGTTCCTGCTGCCACCACAGGGCATGTGTGCACACACTCGCAACCATGAGCCAGTCTCCAGAAGATCCCAGGGGGAACACACACTACAACCCAATAACCTCAATCACTGATGTTATAAAAAGCTCCAACCGATATGACATGCTGTTTTTATAAACAACTCAATAGCAGCCACAATATTTGTGTGACCGAACAATGTTTCTCTTATATTTATGTCGCCCTCTGTCACAATTTTTTTTCCAGGACATAAGTGACATGACCCAGTCCATTAGGTAACAAGCATGTTTTGTATTTATACCCTATTGTGTCACTTTCTGGGAGGCTCTAAAAGTTTATAACCCACACTTTATTTAAAGTGAACCCATTGCATTAAGTGTCCCTTCATAAATATGCAAGGCAGAGAAAGACACAGGATGACTGAACACTGGGGGCAACCAGACGACTGGCATGAAAATGTTTTTGTTTTTTCACGCAGAAAGTTAAATATACGTGAATCCTAAGATTATATTTATTAATAAAACAGAGCCCTAAAGCCTAAAACAGGCATGTCCAAAGTATGGCTGTGGGCCAAAAACAGCCCGCTTTTTAATTTCCACCGGACCACAGATTCCTGTCATAAAATCAATAATATGCGGCCCCAGCAATTTCTAAAAACTTGACTGACTTTACCATTGTAAACCCGTGGTAACACTGTTGTGGGATATTGTCTAGCGTAAAATGTCAACAGTACACGACAGGAAACATGAATGTTTCTTTGAACAGAACCACAGTGATCGTTTAATAGTGAATAATATGTAAAATTTTCTGTGATTTTTATTTCTTTTTACATTTTATTTCTAGTCTTCAAATACAAAATCCACATTTGTGTTCTATGTGTGAAGTAATGATTTTTTTTGCAAAAGGTCACCCCTGTGGCCTGAGATATTCCAGATGTCAAATACATAAGCCTTCATCAAACCAAATCCAACTTTTATAAGATTGGGTTTTTTATTGATTACCAAAATTCAAACTATATTCAGTCATTGTTTACTTAAGTATCATCCAATAGCAAACACAAAGAAAAATTGCAGGTAAAAAAAAATGTTTCAAAAGTATAGCAAAGGTGCTTAAGACATGATCAAAACCCAAATACTTCCACTGCCCAAACAACATGGTGAAAGAAACAGCCAACAACACCAAACACCAATTAATACACCACAGTCTGTAACAAATAGTGCAGACATTATATTTTTAATTATAATATAATATTGTGTATTTTATTGAGAAATCTCAGCATTAATTCCATGTTTTTTTTTCTTTTTACAATTTCTTTTTCCTGCCCTAACACTATGCCAGTGTCCGGAAAACAGTGGAAACAGTTTTTTTTCAATAAAGTATAGATAGCACAAACTCTGTCTTGTTATTCTCTGCTCTGCCTGCAGAAATATAGAAATCTCTCCATCTAACATCTTTGACCAACATGGGGAACACTGAGCCTGAAACAGCCTGAAAGTCACCAGAGGACACTAGAGATGAGTCTGCAGTCCATCTTCTCTGAACTTTTCTCTCAAGGATAAAGACAGATATCTCAAAATAGCCAGGGTTACTTTTTTGTTTATCATTTATTCAAAAAAAAAACCTGCTGACCTTCAGCATGCTTTGTTTTATTTCACCACATGAAAAACAACCTGTGTGGCAGTACTGCCAGCTTTCTGTTCTGTGTTATTTTATGCCATTTTTCCCCCATGTCCTACTGCAAGTAGACACTTTGTGTCAAAATGCCCATGTGTTTTGTTTCGTCGCCGACACTTTACACAAAGACATGCTGTGTGTTCATATATATAGGAGGAAACGTGTCATCACTTTTGCTCGTCTGTAGAAATATGGATGTGGTTTTTGCTTTTAGTCAAGCAAATAAATCCAACTCTACTCGACTTTAGTTTATAATCATTTCATTTAATGCATCTAATAAGATCTTCAGAAATTAGTTTGATCTGTGAATTATTTGTTGTTGTATTGTCTACAATTAATGCTTGAAATAAACTAATATTAAAATCAACTAAAGTCAAATCAAATCGAGTGGTTTCTGTCAGATTAATGGTGGGTGCCAACAATGAGATGGTCACAAACCCAACAGGGGGGCTGGTCTGCAAGCCCCCGAGTTTGCTGCAGATTTGTCATTAAACAACTTAAAAGTTTAAAGTTGTTGACAAACTGTACAACACTAGAAGGGCTAGTAACTCTCTGTACAACCACGTCCAAGGTTTGCTCGGCCTTCACTAAAATGAAAAGTCGTGTTGCAGCTCAAAAGAGTTTCAACGTAAAAAAGAACAGAGATGCAAAGGGATTGATGCAACAGAGGATCAGAAGAAAAAGATTCCTCTGCTGCTTGTAGAATGTCTGTGGAAGGATATGCATTCACAACGTCTCAGAACCTATGCTTCTAAACACAAAGCTTGAGTCATGTCAATCCCTAGCTAAAACTATTTGTAGTTTTTTTCCTCAATTTTAAATCAAAAGAATGTTGAGATGTGAACTATGAAGGTGCAGAGATGTTCAGCTAAATGATGCAGTGTGGAGCAGGGAGTCATTTCTGAGAAACAAGCAAAGGGAAGAAAAAAAGGAAATCTCTTTCAAAGTGAATTGTAGATAAGAGCTCTGTGAGCCTTAAGGGAATTACCTCAGCTCACAAACAGCATGTCAAGCTCTGTACAGATGACTGAACAGGCACTTTCTCGTCTTTACAGGAGAGTGTTCCTGATAGTCTTTGTCACCAAGCCATGCCTGTTGAGGAAACTTTTAGCTTTCAAACTGAGCTCCCAAAGATCATTTATCGCTCCTTCATGCCCCAACAGAATGTGCAGGAATTCCCTATCAGACATGTCCACATGCCGGCTGTGCGCACATGTGCATACAAGTGATGTCTTCTGAAGTGCACTCAATAAAACTGCAAAGAAAAGCAGTGCGAGGTGTCAACCACACCTCCTTTTCTTAGGCCATCTCTTCCTGGAAAACAAGAATTTTTCCCAGGCAGAGAAGATGCTCCCTTCCCAAGCTAAGCTGTTATGGTGAATGACGCACCTTAACACCTATATCTAATGTGGACTCTAACCTGTGAAAAAGAAATTTGTCATCAGTTGCAACTCAGTATGAGAGGAAAGTAACTTCAACTGGCTAGAAAATTGAAAGCCAAGCGTATTTTAGGTTCTTCAACCCCCCTTATAGGTTGTGTCACTACTGTCTGACATAAGGCCAAGTCCTGTTGAATGAATGCAAATACGTCAAAACGACTGATGTGATATACAACATGAGCTTATTCTGCACATTTTTTTAAGGATCTCCACGTGATCTTCACTCACTCTCCTTCTGTCCCGCCCACAGCAGGAGACAGAGCCCTCCTCCTCTCATCCAGAGCACTTCTGTCTGCATGTGTGTTATTTTATCAGGAGTCATCAGGCAGGAGCCTCTAGCTTATTTGTGGGTTTTCAAAGAAAAAAACAAATAGTGAGACGAATGATTTGATTTACAAAAATCATTGCACAGGATTCATTATTTTATTTATATTCAAAAATGACATTGAGCAAAACGTAGTTACTTGTCAGATATGCAGTAGGAGCGTTACACCAGTGCCAGCATTACCTTGTATTTGTTCCAAACATTTATTCTCTACACAGCACTCTTCATGCAGGTAGCCAAAAATGACTTAGTTATCACTTCAGAGAACTTCACTATGAGCAGGAAAACAGCCACTACCAAAAATCCTTCCTAGGTGGTTTTTATTTACTATTTTATTTCATTTAAATTTTTTTAATTGCCTTTTAGTAGCTGCAGTTACATGTGCAAAATGTCTTTGATTGGATCAAAAATCAGATTAGAATCGAAATGTTAAAATGGGCCCAGAAAAACTTTATCTGATTATATCAAACATACGCCAGATTTTCAATCGGAATAAATCATTCTGACATGTGCAGGACTATCTAAAATACCAGAAATGGCCTTAGAAGGAGAAATAGTGAAGTCCATAACAAAGCACCCTCCTCTGCTTGTAAACACGAAGCTATGAGTCCGGCTGCTCTGCTCAGAGACATGCCTCGCTCGCGCAGAGCAGCCGGCCGGTCCTGTTTGGGGTCCAAAGCTTTCTCTGGAGCGCCACACCGTCTATGCATGATGTAAAAGCCAGAGCAGTAGTGACCCACAATTGGGATAAATTGTTTACATGCACCACGATCGGATCAACAATTGGCATAACTCAATTGGAAGGAAATTTTGCAGATTTGGCAGACCTATTCAGAACGGCGTGTTTACATGACATTTTTATTTTGAATAGGAGTTTTGTCCATGTAAACACAGCTAATGTTTTAATTAGCAATGTTGAGTCCATGAAGAGCATGTTAAGTGATAAATTAGTTATGTCAAATGGATCAGATTACCTGATAAATTAAAGCATATGCCTCCACATGCCTCCTTTAGACCTGCAGAAGTTGAGTTTCAGTCATTTCCAGTAAAGTCCAGCTATAAAACAGCCAATCCTGCTGCGTCCATGTCCTTGCATTTTCATACAGTTACTTCTTAATATTTCTAATGTTCCAGAAATCACTCTTCATCCTAGGAAGCCCCACCCATCATTCTTTTTGATAGCATACATAATTTCACCTTACTGAACTAGTTCATCTTCACTTCACATCTAATCAACCTTTGCTTTCAAAAATCAGCCCAAAACATGAATAAACCATAACACACCACAACATCTTTATCACACATGTCTGTGAATAAAAAACCCAGAACAGAGCTAGCCTTTTCTATTTTGTAAAGCCTCTTCAGGTCATTTGATGTAAAGCCACTACCCCAACAGGAGGACTGCAGAAGTGATGACAGACGCTCCACAAAATCGACTTATGGAAGGTGTTGGAGCATCTTGTTGCAAACAATAAGGACTTTATCTTTCTTAAGAAGTACAGTCTGCAGTTTTCCTTTGAAAATATCACTGCTCTTACTTTCTCTGTTGTAAATACAGAATGAAGTCCCTCTCCGTCTAATCTCCTCCTATGGTGAAAACTGGGTTTGGCACAATGCTGCTCTTCAAGTTCAGAATCCTCTGCTTTGTTTTGTTTGTTTGTGGTTCAACAGTTTTTCTCTTTTCTCCATTTCTGAGACACTCAACAACTGCAAAGTCATGAGTACTTTTGCAGATGACAGTTGAATGAAGATCCAGGTGTTATTCATTTTTTTAGCAACATTATTTTTGATTTGGGTAACCAGACTAGTGTGTAGACTACCATTATAAAAAAAAATGTTCTTCAAGTCGCTTAGCCATAAAAAATGTAGGAATTATGGATCCCATTTATGATGATGATAACAGATGTTTGTTGTTCTTAATGGTTAGTTTATCTTAAAAAAAAAGAATTATAAATTTTTGTCTCAACTCTTTTAATGTTTATGCCACTTTGACCCACCCATTTGTCCTTTTCAGCACATTGTTAAGATTAACAGAATAAAAGCTGGTCACTCTGATCTATCCAGGCTATAAAATAAAGTTTCATCTATATTTTAAAGTCAAAAGAGTTATTGTCTGTTCCAGTGAATGAATATTTTAAATAAGTGTTGAATTTAAAAAAAAAACCTGATTTAAGAATGTACTGTACAAGATACTCCACAGTCTTTACATTTTTACTCCAAGCTGCCAAAAACATGTATTTACTTTAGTGAAAGGGGTCAAACCAGTTAGCCTGATGACTTGGTTAATGGTGCTCAATGACTGAGGTGCTTAAAGAGGTAATTCGCTAATGACAAGGTTGGCTGTTTGAAAACTGTGATCACCATTCATGAGCCTCAGTTGGGTCAGGACGCCAGGAGTTCACATTAAATATCCTCTACTATCTGTTGTGAGCATGTTGTTGCGACTAAATGCTGTGACATGTCAGCTTAAAAGGAACACTCGCAGTCTTCATGATTATTATTAGAGCTACATATCCATGCATGATGACAGATTTACTAAAAGTATGTGCTAAAAAAAATGTCTTTTGCGAATGTGATTTGGAATCTGTTTATCACCTTATTCACCTGGTATGACCTTAATCTGGAAGAGGCGTGTTTATTTATTTATTTATTTGTTTTTATAGTGGGGCTAGTGGTATTAAGAACATCAGTAAGTCTCAAACTAGATACTAGATCTGTTTGTGGAAAAAAAAAAAAAGGATAGGGAAAGTTCATCTCTTTATTTCCTACTTTTATTGTAGATTTAATATTACAACAGCTGGCATAGATAATAGGTATAAAAAGAAAAAGCTGTGATTGAATATTTACTGTCCAACATTTCTTTTTCTGTTAGCCCCTCTTCCTGGCACACAGAAACTGCACCGTGGTGAAAGCATTTTGGTGATTTGTATTCTTTTGAGTCAGAGCGCTCTTATACAAACCCAACACACAAGAACAGATGGGAAGGTTAAAGAAATCTGCTCAAACGAATCACCAAAGCTGTAGATCGATATATGAGCTAAAAAGGGAAAAAAGGAAAAGTTAACGCTGATTGGCAAGACAGTTCATAGATCGGAGGACTCTAAATGTTCATGAATTTGTCATTCTTGTCGGAGCTTTGGAACTGAGACGATGTTTAAAAAAAAAAAAAGGCATAAAACATCTGGATCAGGAGATTTCCATCATGTTTAAAACTTTTTGCTATTCACAGTGCTTAAAATAAGAATATTGAAAGGTTTTTTTGGGGGGGTTTTGCCAATAAGGGGCCAGGAAACCAGACAATATAACTGTAGGACAAGGTCCAAGGTCCAAGAATAGATACATAATTACAAGGAGGTCAGGGGGCATTTTTTCTGAAATTGATTAGAAAGTATTTTTGAATCTTTGCGACTAAAGTTAGGTCAGAGTCACCGTAGGCACCAACACAAAAACTGTGAGCTCTCTCTCTTTTGTCTCCAATAAAAAAAACGTTGACGTTACAAAAGTCACCAACTACCCACAGTGATCCAGATTTCCAATTACATTTACCATATTACCATATTACCATATTGACCTGCACTGCACTTTCATTTTCACTTTAAATGCTTTTATTTTATAACATCTGTTTTCACTTTGCAATATACTGATACCTTAAAACAATCTAAATGTATTTTTGTTAATTTGACCTTTTTCTGAAACGATAAAAATGTAGTTTTCTCTTAACAGACTAAAGATATAACCCTTTTTTTTGTATGCCATTTTTGTAAATTACATTTTATGCTACGATCAAAAATACAACTGAGTGTAAATCATCTCAAGACAACACATCCCTGGGAAATATTTATTTAAGCACATGATTCTGCACACACACTGACATACCGTAAATACCTCGCATAGGAAACATGCAACACGGAGCTCTCACAGCCAGGAGACGTTCACGCACACAAATGTACAGCGCTTTCCTGTGCAGTGGACACGCACACATTATTTAGCAATAGACTCTCCCGGTTAGAGTAGTTATGTCCAGTCCTAACTTTATTAGCTGGAATATGCGAGGACTTGGCTCTGCGTCAAAGAGGCTAAACATTCTAAACAACCTGAATGATCTAAAAGCAGATCTAGCTTTACAGCAAGAGACCCACTTATCTAAATCAGCTGATCTTCTTCTGTGCTGCTCATAATTTTTATTCTGCTTAATACAACTCCAAACAAAGAGGAGTTGCTATTTTAATTAGTAAAAATATTTACTCATGAGGATACAGTTACTGACTCAGAAGGCAGATTTGTAATCATTAACACATCGGCTCAATGGCTTTTGTATAGCTAGTATCTATGACCTGAATGTTGACGACTCTTCCTTCTTTCACAGATTCTTCACTTTAATCTCAGTTCACAATTATTAGAAGGAGAGGTCAATCTGATTCTCCGGACAGCAGCCGTCCACTCAATGTGCCTGAGCAACACCGCGCTCGCGGCCATTGCTTTTCTTCTATGAGTAGTTCAGCAAGAACAGTGTTCTGTCTTCATGTTCTTCTCAGCATCAACTGCAATTCGTCAAGACGCAGGTCTCAGAGTCCCTGTGTTGTTGTCAACGCCATGATGAGTTTATGCAGCATCAGCACCTTCTTCCCAATATGCAGGACCCACGGTGGCCCATGTCAACAGCCCTCGTCGAAATGCCTGCACTGCTACCGTACAATTTCTTACAATCGGATGGTGGCGGTGGGAAGGCAGCACGGGGGTGGCTGGTGGGTGCCAAACATCAGATAATTTTGGGGAACTTGAAGACCCTCTGATCTGATCATGAAGACTTTTAGCACTGCTGCCTGTCTGCAATCCATCTGTCACTGCTACCACACAACCTCCAAATTTGCCTGGGTGGCCATTGACCAATGTCAAAAAAAATTGTCTGGTCCCAGTTTAATTCAAACTTTTTCGTGAAACCTCTGCAGTCGTCGTGCAATGCAAATGCGACTGCCACCTACTGATTACAAATTGCCACCATGCATCCACAAGCCGATTTTGCTGAAAAACTTGCATTTAGGTCACTGCGCTGTGGCATTCTAATATATGTGACTTAGGTTTTAGCAATGAGACTGTTACTGCATCATTACTCTTTTATATGCTTTTATCACTTGATGTGCAATTTTAAAGAATCTTTGCAGGTAGTAATCAAGTTGTACCTATAACATCTGTGGATGTGAAGAGCTGATTTTAAAAGCCATTCACTTAAGAACAAAACACAGTTATGTCCCTGCAAGTAGTGAAACTGAGCTGTTGTTGGGAAAAACTGATGTCCAACTTATTTCTTTGGAGGTGGTTGTCTGCTTTGGTTCCAATCTAATTGAGGTATAGCATTTGGTGCAAGCATGTGGTGTGTGTGGGCAGATCAGTCTGCATAAATGCATGAAAATCAAGCTCACAGAGGAGAGTTTTGTGCTCCTGCGATATTATGCGCACAAAAAAGAACAAAAGTGACCCATTTAAGCTTCAACTTCCATTGAAAAGTCATTGAATGTATTTATTTTTATTTTCTGGATAAATATTTAATTGACAGCCTGGCATTTCCACCTATGGCAGTACAGAGAGGATGGGGGCTCCAGGACTCTGCAGAGGTTTGGAAGGATTTAGCTGGACAACGCTGGCAGCAGGTGGAGTGAAGGGGTGGAGTAGGAGAGGGGGGGCTCCCCATAGACTAATTGCCCAGAAGATAGCAGGGTCATGAAGCGACAAGCCGAGCCGAGTGGCAGTGAAAGGGGTCCGCTCATAGCAACATCATAAAAGCTAATTACCGTCATACAAAGAGACGCCTCAACCATTGTGCTGTTTGGAAAGGAGCAGAGAGACAGAGACACAGCGGGCGAAAGAATGAATGAAAGGACCTGCAGCAATAAAGACTTTACCATTAACAATTAGTCTCCAGTATTGCTAATGAGAAAGCTGAGATAAAAGGGGGGCTAAATTTAAACATAAGGGTTTCCATAGCACCTCTTCAGGGTTTAGCACTCTCTCTTGCTAATAATAAGTTCCTCCAACCTCAAAAGTAAGCTTATAGAAGGTGCTAATACCTCCCTTGGCCTTTCTGGGCAAAAAAAAAAAAAAAAAGTCTTGAGCTTTAGTGGCCTGTGGCACAGAATAAGCTGCTTTTATAGACATGCAGGGTGCAGTTAAATATACCTAATACGTATTGGGCTGATACGAAACAGCAAATATTTTGCAGAAAAATCGTTTTGTGAGTCAATTTGTTTCCTTTATCCGTCAAATAGTTTGCACTGTAGAGAAGTGGATGTCGCATTTATCGAAAGTGTTTGTTTTGGAGATTCCATCTCTATGTAATTCAACCTTTCGTGTAATTTTCTGTGCACACATTCATGATTTTCATTTATGAAAGTCAGGGCTTCAGTAATCAGGACTGCTGGTGATCCAGCCTTACCGTTGAGAGCCACAGTGAAGTTTCCATTTCTTTCTTAAATTCAGGAAACTGCACAATTGCATGAAATCAAAGTCCTGGGTAATTTTTGTGAAAAGGCAAGAATGTGACCCTCACATCCGGATTATTTTTCCCTGGTCAAATTGAAAAACGCCACCAATGTCCTATATATTCCTCCTGCATCCAACAGGGAGGAATCCGGCAGATTGTTTGATAGCGACATCCTGGAGAGAAAAAGGGGAAGACGCTGCAATTCCTGCAGCCCTGCAAGCTGCTGAGAAGGGGCAATGAGCTCTGAAGCTGCTAATTAACAATATACAACAGCAAGTAGGAAGTCAACAACTGCCAGGGCAGGAAGGCAGGGTACACCATGAGGGTACATGGGGAGGTGAAGACATTCCAAGGAACTATAATCACGAAAAGCAGTTCTTTTTTCTACTTTTAAGGTGTGTCTCAGCACAAAACTAAACTGGCTTTAAATCAAAGCGGCATTTATGTCACTAAAACCCATTTTTTACAATAAGAGCATAAAGTGTAGCAGAAAAAAATTTTTTCTGTCACAATTGTTTAAAAGTGTGGGCTTTTTATTGCTGCCCTATAGCCTAGCCCATGCTCCAGCGCCTCGTCCCCTCTGCACCATTACGCTGCGACTGATAATTATCTGTCGGTTAGCTTTAACTGAAAATGAGGTCACTATAACCCTAAATTCAGCATCATATGGAATAAAAAACAGATTCATTTGTATTACTGTCTATGGGAAATAACTGAAAGATTTGACAACCATTACAAAGTAATAATGAAACCATCACATGTGAGTTAACAGCCTTGTGTAGAAAATGTTGATGTGTTTTTTTTTTTTCTTTTCTTCAAAAAAAGAATCCAGAATTTTCAAGCCTAAATCCTGGTCTTTCCTTTGGCCTGCTGTCTATCTGCTCAGGCTTAAAGCACAAATATGAAGATTCACCTCACAGAAAAACTAATTTCCTTAAAAATCTTTGATTACGCCCAAATCCAGAAGCTCAGGAAAGCTGTGTAGAATTTTGGACATTTTTAACTACTTAGGTTACTAAAAAATGCTCAAACCATGTGTGATCATTATTATACACATAGCTGCCATCACTATTAAGGCTCTTTATTTTCCCTGTATTGTTGTAGTGCACTTGTATTTTCATTGCATTGCAATTGCAACAATATTGACCGTGATTGAAATACATTTTTATCTCTATTGTCTTTTGAACTATTTATTTTGTCTAACGCATTTACTGTTTCCTTTTTTACACATTATTTTATAACCTCTGGTTATAAACGTTTCTTTCACTTTACAGCATTCACAATATGAGCAGCTTAATTATTTCTGGTGTTCATTTTGTTTTTGCACAGTCTTGTTATTTCAATAAAGTTTGAGTTTCTATTTTGATTTTTTTTTCATACATGTGCTGTTTGGTTTTTAAAACAATATATTATGTCTGTTACAAATCTAGAAACTATGACAGTGCAAATATTAGAGGATGGAGTTTAAAATGTTTTAAGTTGATACATCGGCTCAACGTGACCATTTACAATAAACATTTTCCTTTTTTTCATTTAAGTATTTCACAATATGTTCAGAAATGTGTGATGTGCTACTCTGTTATTTTTTTTAATCCCTCATAGGTAGTAATGTTTCTCATCTTTTTTTTCCAGATTTTTGCAAAATTTCCATTTATTACCCTTCTGTTTCAATCTCACTGGTGAGATTTGCTGCAATAAAATCATGCAAACATGTTCAGCAGGACTTTTTTACATCAGCACATTAAGACAACATTTTTAAATCAAATCATTTTAATACAATTCTAGTTAAAACTTTTATCTTTATGGTTGTATTATAATTAGGGATAATTTTTCAATAAATGATTACGATTTAAATGCGAATTGCAAAGTGTAAAGCTATGTTAAACAAGACTTTGCCTTTCCATTCATCTGTTTTTTTTTAACATATTCATATTTCCTAATGAAATGTGGACATAACACATCATCAGCACAATTGCTACATTAATTTTTTGAACAGGTTAATTAGTCACCTGTCACTCCACCTGCCTGATCCCAGGTTACACCGTCCATAACCGCTGCAAAGAGCCAAATTCCCCAAATAACTTTGAAAATTGCAAACTGTTGCCTAAAATTTTACAAAGAATAATAATATGGAATATACCCGCATTTTAAACATTTAACTGCAATGTTGTGGTTGTCTTGCCTCCAGAACTTGTTTTTTTTTATCCGTACATAGATATTATATAAATATATATAACTCTTTTTTTATTTAAAAAAAGTCACTTTTACATTGCCATTTGTTTTTATTCCCAGTGCACTTGGTGAGCCCTGAGGTAATTAATATTAGTCTTAGTCATTAACACATATTTTCTTGTACCGCAGGACTGATGTTGCCACTTCTGCACACCGACATGTTAATTGACTCTTGACTGAAAATTTGCAGAGAAAGATCCGGCTAATTACATTGTGCGGCGTCACACTAAAGGAAAACAAGCGCACACATACACACCTCTAAATCCCACCGATATTTGCATTCAAGAAATAAAAGGCGGAAAGCTGGGGTGCAGTAATAGAGTGAGCAGCCTGCGTTTCCATAACTTCTTAATTAACCATCAGAGTCACGGTGCAGACAGCTGATGAAGAGACAGATGCAATATGGAAGCAACTGCATCTCTGTGACCCAGCTGAAAGGAATCCCTGCAGGAAGATTCAGAGATAATTGACTGTCTTTTTATTGTCATAAAGGACTACAGGTCTATATAAAAATAATTGCCCTTTCTGTTACAAGAATATTGATCCCCTTACTCAGAATATTATTTCATACAGTAAAATAAACATCTGTCTTTGATTTTAAGCTGCACCACCTCATAACTTTTTATGAGCAAAAATAAAAACAGTTTGACCAGATGTTGGGCTCAAGTAGAACAAACGAGGTGTTGTGTGTATGATGCAAAACTTTCAATGAAACCGAAATCACACAATCACAAATAGGAATTAGGCCGAATGTGAACTCTTCCCCTACCCCTACAGCTTCTCCCTACCCTTGCATTTAGCCCTCCAAACAGCGAGTTATAGAAAAATGCAAAGGTAATTTGGAAGTCACTCCCACTTGATGACATCATCAATAGTCGCCATCCCCGTTTGGGCGTATCTGCCAGAGCTCAGAAAATGCATAACGACATCAGTTTTATAACTTAAAAAAGTTATGCTAAAACTAAAAGTCACAATTATCATTTACATGTAAACTTCTGTGCTTCAGTGCAAAAATCCAATTATGAAAAAGTGAAGTCCAAAAACCAAAATGTTTGTGAAGGAGATTGAAGTGGAAAGTTTAGTCACTGGAACATAAGATATGGCTACCCAGAGTTTAGGGACTTTAAGAACTAGAAATGCCAACAAATGTTTGAACTGCAGTCACAAACTTCTCATCAGCAGAACAACTTCTTCAAATTATCTAAGAGTTTAATTTTAGTTTTCTAAAAATGTCTCTGATTTTTCAGAAAAACATGCTCTTAGATACTTTCACTGATAAAAAACTAATAGTAATAATTTGGAACTATGTTAAAATAAGTCCAATCCAGTTTAAAGTGAACTGTATATTTTCTCAATAAATATTAAAATAAATAATTTGACGATCTATTAAAATGTTTTAATATGCCACAGCATTTCAAATTTACAGGTGAATTTCAAACATTGTAAATTGTATTTACGCTTTACATCGTATCTGGAATTTATATTATTACATTAAATTAAAGATTTAAAAATGGTATCAATGAATTTGTCGGATTCTTATTCCACACTGTAAAAGTGTCAAAAGTGTTAAATTAAATGAAGGCTGTACATGCAACCACTTCACAACTGCAGGTTAAAAACTATTTACAGCAGAAAGTCATTGGTGACACAAAGCCATTTAAAGCCTTTGTAATTTCAGAAATAACTTTGATGAGGGGCCGCACAGGGACCGTCTTTCTGACCAACAGTTTAAAGCTTTTACTTGTTTATATATATATCCTCTTTAAAGCAGATTTTCAAAGGAATTATTGCGGGATCTTTGCTACACTAATTAAATTTGTTACAGCCGGGAAGAAGACAGTTTGAGTTTGAGTCCATAGGCAGTCTAACATCAGGAGAACAAAGTGATTGTAGGGAGATGATATTAAAATGTTAACCTGGAGGAAAGATGAGAAAAGAATCCCAAGATTTTCAAATTGGTTGACAAATCAAATAGTAAAGGTGTGTTTCTCAGAACACATCCCATGTGAAACACTGTAGTGGACAGGACTGCTGATAAATGGCTCTTCTTTATTTGGCAAAGTGTGGTTTTTTTGTTTTTGTTTTTCCACACTGGACTCTCAGGAGTGAACTGATGACTGAAGAGGTTAGAGCTGAAGCAGAGTGGAAAAAATAGTTTCAACAGCTGCTCATATTAGGGCGGTATCATATAAAACATGCTGTGATTGAAAAATACAAAAAGAGCACACAAAAAAGCTAGCTCCACTGAGTCCTTGCTATAATATATCTACTTTATCTTGATTCCTGCCTCTTTACATTCTTGCTGTGTTTTTTTATTATTTTTATTTTCTTAATTGTTTTTCATTTAATTTTTTACATAAAGTAGATTGAGGTTACATCGTCTCCTTCTTCAGGTATGTGAAAAGCCAGCGTGCTTTCCACTGTAGGGATCATCACCAGAGTTCATTTGCAAGTGAACAGAGACCCTGGTTCTTAATAGATCACAACTGAGGGTTAAACTCATGCATACCGTCTTCTGCAAAGCGTATTCAAGTAGCCACTTCAATGAAAACTCAATAGCCGCGGTTACATGAGCAAAATGTTTTGATCGGATCAAAGATCGGATTAGAATTCAACAGTGTACTTGGGCCCACAAAAACTTTTTCCGATTATAACAAACGTTTACATGGGACACACTTTCGGTCGGAATAAATCATTTGCACATGCGCACTTCTCTCTAAAATACTGGAAGAGGAAAAGAGTGCCGCCGTAAACAAGCCAAGCTGCCACATCCATAGATATGTGGCAGCTCGGTAATATACAAGATGATCTTCTAAATGTGCTTTTATTTACACGATTGGAAACACAAATCCACGTGATTGTTGGAACCGTTTCTAAGGACTGAGCGGCATTTCTGCTTAGAAAAGCTCACACACCGACCCAGAGCCGCTGTGTGAGCTGGCGGTCCGAGCTCTACTTGGAGAAACAGTTCTACCAGGGACACGGTAGCTCGTTCAACTAGAGCTGCGGGACGGATCGCAGTCCGAAGTCTCCCACACATAAAGCGCACACGTAGCAAAGCATCCTCCCTTCCCCTCAAACTCAAAGCTATAAGTACGGCTGCTCTGCTCAGAGACGCTGAGTTTAAGACGCTCAGTCCACCGGCAGCCGCGCCCAGACTGCGCAGGTCTGGACATCGGGGGGCACGAAGCACTCCTCCTCGGCGCCCCCGGGGAGGAGTGCCCTCTCTCTTCCCTCCTTAAATGATGAACTTTAAAAGTTCATAAAATACTTAATACATTTCCTTCTCCAAGGAGGGAAGGGAGAGGCGAGGAGCCAGTGGGGCGAGGATGGAGCGCAGAGGCGTCCGCGTCCAGTTGGTCCTGTTTGCGCTCCAAAGCATTCTCTGGAGTGAAACACCTTCTTTGCATAACGTAAAACCAGAGTAGTGACACACGATTGGAATGAACTGTTTACATGCACAATGATCGGATCAACAATCGGCATAACCCACCTATCTCGATCGGAAAGAAAGTTTGATCCGAACGAGTCTGATCGTGGAGTATTCCGAACGGCGTGTTTACATGACGCATTTTTCTTCCAATCTGGCGTTCTTTCCGATTACTTTTGTCCATGTAAACACAGCTAATGTCAGCATACTTAAATGTGCGTCACGGGCTTCTGCATTTAAAACCCTTGCGTTCACGTATAATCACTACCATTTGATAAAGACCATTTTTGGGCTCCACATACAAAACGTGAAGCCATTAAACGCAAAGTAAAATGAATCAGGGACTTTGATTTGGTAGTGAAGAATGGATGACGTACCTTTTAATTCACAGAGGTGTCAATCTGTTAAAAACGGACCATCGAGGAGAAATGAATAATTGTGGTTTGTGCCCAGCTGGAATTATATGACAACAAGCATTACATATATTGGAACAGATCCGTGAAAGAAAAAGCCTGGAGCAAAATTTCCAAGACATTTCACATCAAGCATCTTCCAACTGTTGGTGGGCATGCGCTAGTAAACAGTAAAAAAGAAAAGGAAGAAGAAGCCCCTCCCTGCTTGTCCAGTGTGAACACCATATGCTAAATGCATGTTCGAGGCTGTGCTAAATGCGCATTCTTGTATGCGTGTCACATGCCTGATGTGTTTGTAGCTTCAGAGTTAGTGCTTTACTTTCTCTGGAATGAGTCACCAAATCTATTAGACTGAATCATTCTGAATGGAGTGAGATGGAAGATCAGCATATCAGCATATCCCTCTGTATTTGGTTTTAAATGATCACCAAAATCTGCAGAAGCATGTTAGAATGACAGAAAAGCTGGATGGTGCACGTTTGCTCCTAATGGTTGATACATATGTACAGTATGACATCCTTCTCTCCCATAAAGGCTACATTTCCTTGCTGAAAGCATTCAAACTAGGTAGCTTTCTAGAGTTTGCCATCTGAGAGTTTGCACACGACAGAGGACTGTTAAAGTGTGCAACTGCAGCAGATGGCAACAACCTCACAGGATGTCTGCTTGAGCCACGGTGCTGTCCCTGTGGACGAGAGTGGTGAGCAGTCTTTCTGCTGCTGCTGCTGTTGCTGACTGGAGTGCTCAAACAGCCTGGAACAAATGGAAAGAGGGAGCTACAGGCTACAGAGCGCCCCGCCAGTCCTGCAGTGCTGCAATTGATCAAGGATTAAAAAAGGAACAAGATGGTTTCCAGAATACCTTTGTGAAGAGGTGAAAATGTGAATCTCTGTTTTCAATGTAGACAAATGTCAAATGTTGGTTTAAAACAAACATAAGACTTATAATACATAATTGTGTTACCTCGTAGAATAAACCCAAGAAACACACAAAGTTTAATGACGTTTTTTCCGTTTTTTTTAATAAACATTTTTAAAAATTTCTGACTTTGTCTTTGCTTTAAGATTTATAGAGTACTTTTGGATTTTTGCATTAAAAAAAAGATGTTCCTTCTTCACAATTTTTTTAGAAAGTCTCAGGTACATCGCAAAAAGGATTTTGTAATATAAAGTAATATATAGCGACCAATATCTGCAAATCCATACTGGTGTGCTAAAAAGATGGAGGTCAAGCATTGTAACTAAATGTATTTTAAAAATAAATTTTCTAGAGCGAATTGTAAAGCAGTTAAAAACCTTTTATAGGTCTCAAACTACTAAGAACTACAGAATATAATAAACAGATAAAAAAAAAATCTTTTTTTTTTTTTTTTAGAAAAACAAAATGTAAAATGTTGAAATAAATTAGTCCCAAAGTCCCCAAAAAATAAAAGTCCTAATAGAACAATGTACACTTTTTGGCAATATTTTTAATATTTATAGAAATAGGCAGAAAACTTTCAACAAAGGAACTCTAGTTAGCTGTTGTACACATATCACACATTTGTCTTCCAGTGCTCATTCAAGATGCACTAATATCTCTGACAGCAACATCAGCTCTGGGTCTGACTCTCAAGCTTTAGAACATTTCACTTGTATTTCCTGTAACTCCTAAAATGCTGCTGCATTCACCAATACTATTCATGGTATTAGAGGACATCAGGAACATTTTGTTAGCCAGATTTGTATCTTCAGGTCTTTTGACGGATCCTTGTTTCTGCACACGGGCTTTGTTTGCCACAAAAATCACTGGAGAAACACTGCAAGAGGCCAAAAAGAATTAGTGGACCGGGTGTTTTGCAAGAGCTTTCAACATCAAACGTCGTTTGTTAAATTTATTCCAAATGTCGGGGTGGCTGATGCAGAACGTGTTTGAGAAAATGTGTTATCCTAGTTATAGTAGGAAAGGGGGTAAAGGTACTCTGTCCTCCTCAGAATGTGTCACCTAAAGTCACAAACTCAATCTGATAGTTAAAAGTTGTAGTTGATGAAGGCATCCTGATTTCTCCACCACTTTTAATAAGTCCAGAGAGCATTTAGTGGTTTGAAAAATAAACAAAACAAAAGGATCATATTTTAGTTGTTTTCAAGGGGTTTCTTTTTTAATCATCTCAGCAACATTTTTTTTTCAACAGCAGAAAAACTTAGATCTTTTATTTTTTTTTTCTATATGTGATCCGGAATGGGGGAGGAGTCAGACCTGAAACTGCATCTACAGCAGTGTTCTGAAACCCAAACAAACCAGTTCCACCTGGGTTGTTACCAGCTGAAAGAGATGACCAGGGTGGGGAGGGTAACTTCTGTCTCCCCAACTCCAGCTGAGAACAAAGGTTGGTGGGCAGGCCGGGTCCGGCCCGCGGGCCGTAGTTGGGGGACCCCTGTACTAAAGTGTTGCCAAGGCATAGGAAAAGGTTAACACCAAAATTCTTACCATTCATGCTAAAATGCCAACGTACTACGTACCTACTAAACAGACTTAAGTAAACTATCAAGAAAATGGAATTGGATGATCTCAAATATCATCAAAATGACAATATAGAGCGCATTAACAGAAAGGTTTAAAGCGAAAGTCGCATTAGCTGTCATACACCTAGGTGTGTGAAACTTGCTCTCCACATTTGACCAATCCCCTGGAGGAGCAGTGAGCTGCAGACACAGCCGCGTTCGGGAACTATTTTGAGGTTTAACCCCCCAATCCAACCCCTTAATGTTGAGTGTCAAGCATGGAGGCGTTGGGTCTTTTAGAGTCTTTGGTATGACTCGGTCTGAATGTGACTTCCAGTCACAGGGCGGACACTCTACCACAAGGCCACTGAGATTAGTCCTGATTCCATAGCTTACTGACCCAGTCTGAGAGACCTTTTAAGGGCTCACAAAAGTGTTGCAAGTGCTTTAAATTTATTGGTGGATTAAAGTGTAATATGAGGGGATCCAACTTTGTATCATTTCACTAAGTATAATTCTCAGAAACAAGAAATTTTAGGTTTTCTTTAACTGCAAGCCAATTAATTTAAAAATACGTTTTTAAACAATGGAATCAGTGAGTAATAATTCTTTTTTTTTTAAATATGAGTTTCACTTTTTGAATTCACTGATAAAAATATAGGATTTTAACACAATATTATTTTTTTTCTGATTTACCTATATATCATATATCTATGTACCCTTTTTAATTTTCAAATTTGATTCAAATGTTAAATCCTTTTAAATATCAATCCAACAGCGTAAACCATCCTCTGCCCTTCTACCAAAATACACAGGAGGACAAACTTAATTGAAAGGGAGCCTGTGCTTTGTGAGAAGAACCCGCTCAGTTTTGTGACACTGCATGAACCTTGAACATGATTTTGTCAGAGACATTACTAAATGATTCAGTGCCATCTACAGATGCCACCTAAAGCTATGTCATGCAAAAAAGGAAGACATGTTTGAACAAGGTCCAGAAGCGCCATCATATCTTGTGAGCCAAGACTCATTTAAAATGGACTGCTGCAAAGTGGGAAAGTGTTCTGTGGCCTAACAAGTCTAAATGTGAGATTCTTGTTAATAATCACTGAAGCCAGGCTAAAGAGGAGCGAGAGAGACGTCCCTTTTTCAGCATTCAGTTGAAAAAACCTGAACTGAGAAGCGTGAGAGCATTCCTTATTTGCAAATTGCATGTTTGGAAGGAGCTATGAATGATTAAGGACACGCAGAGGTTTTAGATCAGTCCCCTACAGATGACTTCCATTTTAGCAAAAGGCCTAGGGCATTTGAACTTAGCACAACAAAATACTGCAGCGCAACAACAGCAAAGAAAAAGCCTAGCTTCTAAAATGGCCTTCCGTAGTCCAAATTTGATCTAAATTGAGAAACATTTGGAACGAAAGAAGTGAAAGAAACGGATGTCCACCAGATTATCTAGCCATTTTAAGAATGGGACCAAATTCAACAACAGAGCTGCAGAAACTGTAGAAAAAAAGCAATGCCCACAAGTCCTCTAACTGTTTAGAGTAGGCATGTCCAAAGTCAGTCCAAATGCAGCCCACGTTCAAATAATACCAGTGGGGTATTATTGATCAGTACTTTCAAAAACTGTGAGTACTGTTTCGCGCATGTGATTGGTTAAATCACAATTGTAAACCTGTTGCAATACTGTCTTATGACCCTTCTGTGACACGATCCAATCTAAAATCTTGACTGTAAACAAAAAATGGAAAGGTTGCCAGTGAGGGCTGCTGCTTCCAGTAAAAACAAGTGAAAACTGGTATATTTCTTTTGGGAAATACAGAACAACTGTCTCTGTCTAATATGCCAAGAGGCCACAGCTGTTTTTCCAATAATTTATTTTTTATTTTTAAGGAGTTCAATACCAAGAGGCACTACCAAACAGGACATGTTAAATACAACTTGAGGTGAAGCTTTGGCACAGTTTCAACAAGGAAGAACTACCTCACTTCCAGGTAAACATGGTTCTTACGTCACTCACTCTAGCCACTAATCAATTAAGCCTTCACTCTAAACCCAATAGTTACATTCTCCTCCTTCTTTTCTCAGCCAATCAAAATCATGCTTTTTTTTTAATTCATGGCTGTTTATTTTTCTACATTCCAAAGGGTTTAGCCGGCCCTCCTCAAACCCCATTCTCCACCTGGACCAATACTATGTGGTGGTCTGGCCTCAACTACCCTCAGTGTCTAGGCTCTGGGGTTTATCCATCTATGGTCTGAACTTATCCCACCTGTCTTTTTGCCCACAGCCTTACTGCCAAATGACAGGACTATTTTATCCAGATTTTTGTATCACAAATAAATCTTTATTATTCACATTCATAAGATCTCTCCTTTTTGATAGTGTGTTAACAGCACAGCAGCTTTTTTTTTATTTTTTAATAAAAGAACTTCCGTTAAATGAAAATGCCAAAAAAATGAGCTTTGAGGAAGGAACACTGGTTACCAGACACTGCAAACCTTTTACTGATGGCAAATTTTTTAAAGACTAGGTGATGAAATGGTGGAGAACATTTGTCCTAAGAAGAAGCACAATTAAAAGTTTTCCATTGCAATACATTTGCATTTAATGTTATGATAATGGTTCAAAGAGTGTGAGGCCGACTGAGTTGGCCTTCACACATTTTTACTTCACAAAATCTGTCTCCTTTTGCAGACCGTTTACACACGCCTGAGAGAAAAAGAGTTGAAGCTCCAAGATGGTAAAGAGGCCTCTGTCAAACTATTCAGGTACATGTAGAAATATTACATTGACATTAGTCATATACTGGAATGCTTGTCTGGAAATCGGGTATATATGGATGAAGTAACTGGAGATCTTGGTTAACACCATTCCTGTCATAGAGCATATCTGCATTCCTGGTTTGGACATATGTCTTTCAGCTTTGTACTTTGTGGTTATTGGGATTTAATTTTCAGCTCAATTTTTTAAGCTGGTTTTAAAGTACAACACTTAAGATCCTGCAAGGTCATTCTCAATTTACCCCTCCCTCCTTCTCTAGCACATTTACAACTCATTAAGAGTTTCCCATCTGTTTTTATATTTTTTCTCAATAGCATAAACTGACAGTATCATTTGCTTTAAAGGCTCATAAAGTATTATTCAGTTCCTTTCAGACATGGCAGCAATATAACTCACTTAGACCATAAATACCGCTCTCTTGAAAGAGGAGAAGTGTAACTGCACAATCATTTATTTCATTTTGGTTTTGTTTCATTTTGAAGAGCTATTCAGACCGAACCTCGCTAATGCAGAAAAAACAGGTCTTTTTATCTCACTAAACCAAATATATATATTTTAAAAAATAATAATAATTGAAAAGCAAAACTAAAGTTTCTAGGCAGCACCTGAAGTCTTTTGATAAAATCTAACAAAGTTGCCTTTAAAAAACTAATCTGAACTTCTCCATCTCCCCTCTTATCAAGATGTTTACCTGTTTCCCTTTTCATCTTTATTTTTCTAAAACTAAATGACTGTATTGATATTTCATTGAGATATTTAATGAAAATTGTGTTTTTTGGTATTTTTATTATGTTCTTGAACCATATTACTTATGATGGAGAACATATTTAAAGACAATTAAGCTTACAATTGCTTTTCTAAGTACTTCTTTGTTCAAATCGTTGTGAATCAGGAGCAGATGAAATGATGCGATTTGGTGTCACAAGATTCTTATGGGTGTGACAAGCTCCCTGCTCTGCACCATTCTAATCTATCCTCTTATAGACGACTAGATTTATGTACGTCTATGTTTTCCTCGTCTGAGCTGGTATCTGGCTCATAACTGTACAGCTAGATCACTCCAATATTGCTGACCATTTTTGTTGCACTGCTAACGTTTGCATGTTGCTTCCCTAAGTGTCTCAAGGCGTAAAGGGCAGTAAGACGAAGAAGTTAAGGTTTGCTAGGGATGTGAGGGTCTGTAAGCTAGTGGGAGAGTGTGAACAGAGGGATGATGGGAAGTGGGGTTGGGTTTACTACGCAACAATAGTCCCAACCACAACAAAGAGGTGAATTTTTAATAAACTACTGCGCTGTGCAGAAACTATGTTTTAGAAAATGACACAGGTTTTTCTTTTTATTTTATTTTGGCTAAAAACAACAATCATAATTAAAAGACCACTGGGAACGCTTTTCCCAATAGATGAAAAGATGATCGGAGTGGGACGGTCTAAACCACACAGCTGTCATTTTCATGGTTACCTGATTTATGTATGTTTTGCTCTGATGAACAGATCAGTTTATTTGAAGGCAAAATCTTTTCCTATGAACTGTTCTGCTCATCTTCTTTTTTCTTTTTTTTTTTTTTGTTTTATTTCAAACTCGAAGCCCAAAGTTCCAGTTTTTCACATGACAAAAAATACGGATAAAGGAGTTTTGTTAGAATTCTAACCTGAAAAACTGAAAGCTTATGCAGCGCTTCACAATACCAAATGAGATAAATGGTTGTGACATTATAGACTTGAGCACCACTCTGGCTAGATTTTCCTTCATTCTTACCCCCCCCCCCCCCCCATTCTCTTGCTTATTTTAGACAGAAATTAAATAATATAATAAATAATAATTTTACCTTGATACCAAACACTGATCAAAGCAAACAAGAAACAAGCTAAGGCAAAGTGATGTCAGTTTGTTTAAAGAGTGCTGCTTCGCTCAAATTCAGGTTTCTCTGAGGGTTTTAGCTCCCATTAGAATTCTGCCTCCTCTTCCTCTCATCAGGCCTTTGGAACTTCATCAAACGCTTGTAACACAGACCGAAAGCAGCACTAATTTAGAGTTGAACGACAGAAATAGGTGAGTATTTTTTTTCAGTTCATTAGCATTATTGCAAATATTATTTATTTCAGAATTAAAGTAAAATGCATGAATATATAAATATGAATATTCCATACAAATAAAGAGAAGTACTGAGAACTTTTCTCTGAATATCTGTTGTTGGGCTTCTGGGATGCTGTTAGAATTGTGATAAAAATATTAAGAGACAGAAAGTTACCCAGTTTATATTAGCCTAGTGTGATTTCCATGAGAGAGAGGCCAACTGTTCTCATTTAGCATTTGTTTGCACATCTGTCAGATGGAAAAGAGGTCAATTTGTTGAGTAAGGGGAACGGCTCGCTAGGTGGACAGTTGCCTGAGTGAAGGACAGACTAGCTGACATCGGTTTATCTTCTGCTCACAAGGCAGTGTTGCTTTGTTTGTTTTTACAGTTCAGGTGCTACTGCTAACATTAAATCAGCCCACAGTTATGTTAAAAGGACAGAAAAAAAAATCCAAAAAACACAATGCTGGAAGATTACTATTTTTTGCATGACATGTTTGTGTGGGCATTTCCAGCTCCATCTGCAGCAGTGGAAAGCTTTTGCTGATGGAAGTGGAGAAGAGAAGAGATGGAAATCAGATGTGGTATGTCTGACACAACATGAAGGTTTTGGGGGATTCTGGCTAAATTCCTTAATGCTTTAAACTCCCAAAAAATTGAACTTAAAAACATTTAGGTTCAAAGACTCACCAGGTACAGTATTGTTTTTCTGTGGAGCTGGATTTCTGGCAGAGCAGGAAGGATTGCTGTTGCTGGCGCAGGTCCCAGATACGGCAGCTAGCACTGAAAGCAGCTCTGGTGTGCACCGAAGGAACCCCATCAGTAATTAATCTAATACAGTCGAGGCTTCAACATCCCAGCCAGCGCTATGTCACATCTCTGGGAACATAATACTCAATTAAAATTAAATGAAGAAGAACTTATTTTTTTGAGACGAAAATTTGGTAAAATCCAAGTCCAACCATTTCTGTTTGACTTGAGATTTTATGATCAGCACAGAAGGAAGTGATCTCAGTTTGGGAAGAAAAAAAAAAGTTTTTAAAGCAGTAAAACAAGTTTTTTTTCCTCAATATTAACACCACTGTTCACTAGTAAGATATACAGTAAGATTTTTTATTTTTTTTCTTGTTTATTTATTAGTCTTCAAGTTCCTAATAAGTTCCTAATTTGGAACTTAAGACAAAAAAAACTGTACATAAAAAGTGCCATATAAAAATGAAAACACATGCCTATGTGTTTGAAGCCTGACATAGGCAGTAAAGGCACAGCTGACAACTGCTGTGTCACACAGTGTGCATTTTACACAAGATTACACTGTTGCAGAACCCAAAGAAATATTAGCGATGAGACTCTGTGGTTGAAATATGATTCAAGGCATGCAATGCAGAACTATGCTCCTTGACCCTAATCATGTCAACATGATCCTTTAGAGACCAGACACAGTTGTTGTTGTGCAAATTTGCATTATTATGGTTCTAATACTTTTTGAAAACTGCAAGCTGAGAAATGCAATCCAAATTTGTCTTCCAGGACAGAGTGAAAAGGAAGCCGGAAACAGTAAGGCTGACAAGTGAGCCGACCAGAAGGCTTTGAAGGCTTAAAGTCAATTTGGACTTCCATTTTCTATCTTTTTCTTGTTCAATCTTTGATCATCACATTGGATCTAAACACCTGAACATACAACTGTTTACTTTGTCTGTTCTATAGAGTAGTGGTCCCCAACCCCAAGCCCTGCCACCGTACCACATGGTACTGGGCCGCTGACAGAAAAAAAAAATGTATTCGCTAACTTTGATTATTAACTTTTGTTGTTGTTTTTTTGTTTTTCTGATACTTAAGGAATTTCTATTTTGGAAAACTACCGGATTTTGTTTACCGCATCCGTCTGTCTTGACGCGTCATGAGACAGTTGGGAGCTCAACGCTTAAAAGCTAGCAAAAACCAAACAATAAAACATATTTCAAAGGTTTCTTTGGCAAGAAAAGAGCCAGTGAGAAAACTGAAGAAGAGCCTATGACTTCACAGAAACATAAAGTCGCTATTTACAGACTAACCAGGAGTCTTCCTCCAAACACACATTATCGAGACAGTTGTTTCCACATACTAGAAGCTGCTCTGCCTAAAATGTAGCGACTGACTTTGGAATGTTTCACGCACGCAGATTATAAAGTTACAGACACGTTGGATCCATGTTTACTATTATATTTAGAGAATATCAGTTTTACGACGATTGTGTCATTTTATTTTGGTGTATTTATCCATCACACCTTAGAAGTCGGACGCTGAATTTAGGGTCAGTTGTTAGCACCCACTTTGACGTTAAAGGAAAAATCTTCACCACAAAGTCTTAAGTTTAAACCATTTGTGGAAATTTGTCCTACAGCAAGGGTGAACTACACCCCCCCATCTGTCATCCCTCTATCTTCTTTCCTCCTTTTCTTTTCCGTCCGGTCCAACAAAAAAATATTTACAAATATAATTAACATGAATAAAGTTTATCTGAATTTACAAAAGGGGTTTATTTAAATATACACCTGGTGTACCATAAGATTCATAACCCCTGTTGTAAAAGTAAAAGATGTCCAACACAAAAGGCTTTCAGCCCTCATCTGTTTGCTTAGTTGTTGGACAGAACAAGTTATATAAAAAAAAAAAAAAAAGATACGTAAAAAATTGGTCCGTGGCGGAAAAAAGAGTGGGGACCACCGCTATAGAATTTTTTTTGTCATTTATGAGTTTTGAAATGAATATAAAAACCAAATAAATGTATTTTAAGCATCATATTGTTAAAGCTATTGCAGTTAGACATTATATGAAAAATATCAACAGGACCTGGTCAAAACCTGTTTACATTAAATGATACAACTTTTTATTTATTTATTTTTTATTGCTGAGGGTCCCCACAGTAACATACGTCTCCGTAGCATTAGTGACAACATTCTGCCCTACACTTTCAAGCAGCACCTGTTCTGCCTCTCATTAGACTATGTTACTACCTGTGGAGGCATCACAGAGATAAAGCAATACTCGTTTATGTTGTAATTGGAAGGAAGAGAGTTGTTTTAAGCAGCAGAGCAAAGCAGAATGTTAATGCGTCACAAACTGTTTTCTACAGTAACAAATTCTGAACCACAAAACCTTTACAGGGTTCCCTTCACACAGAAAAAGTCAATAGGAATGCATTTCAGTTTGCAGCATCCATCAAGAAGAATCATCATTCATTCTTCAGCATCACTGGAAGAAATTGAAAATTTAACCAACACACCAACAACATACTTCAACGTTTGGTGTGGAGCAGCTATCTAAACATTAACTGTAACCGGAAATTGTTGATGGATTCAAGTAATTGCTTGTTTTTTTTTATCTCAATCTCTTCCAATTTGGAACATCGATCTTTCTTTACTCCATGTGTGACAGCAATGTCACTCAGTTTTCCTCTGTGATGGCTTAGAAAGTGTCAACTTTTGTCAATACAGAGGTGCTCGTGCTCT
Source organism: Oryzias curvinotus (assembly GCA_023969325.1). Taxonomy (NCBI): domain Eukaryota; kingdom Metazoa; phylum Chordata; class Actinopteri; order Beloniformes; family Adrianichthyidae; genus Oryzias; species Oryzias curvinotus. The sequence continues at coordinate 2,320,132 of CM043709.1, read as the reverse complement.
TCTGTAACCGCAGATCAACAGACATCTGAAACATGACCTCATGACCTTAAGAATGGAACCTTCCCTTCACGCTGACCTGAACACTTTTTATGAGAGCTCTTGAAGGCCATGATGGCCAAGAAACTAGAGGACAGTAGCTGTAGCAGTAAAAAAAAATTTTTTTGTACTGTATGACTAAAAAATGGAGACTTGCCTTCAGGCATTTCTACTTGGTAAAAAGCTTCTTTTTCTTCAAGAAAACTTGCCGTGTTTATGGATCCATGACCTTAAATTGCTTTCACCCCTAGTAATGCATTGTGGGACAGCATGACCAATAATGAAATTGGGCAAGCTTCTTCATTCTTTAGATCTACCCTCAGTCTATCTCAGTCATTTTATTCTTTCTCCTGTTTTAAACAAATCTGATTTGTACAGATGGATCACTAAATCAGGCCTTTGTGTTACCCGATTTTGGTCATTGGAATTCTAATCTGGTGTGTAAAAGGCAGGAAATAGAGAACACATGCATGACTGTCCTGTATAAAGTCCTGGATAAACAGGATTTAGAAATATTGATCTAATTAAATGCATGTCTATGTAAATCACGTATTTGCAGAGGACATACTGATGTTTCAGGGAGTCATATTGACACTTCCTCTCCAACATGTTAGAATATTGATATATAAGATATCAAGTGACATACAGCATCCGTAGCTACTTAAGAAAATGTAAAGAACAGAGCTTGTCTTACGACATTCACCCAAATCAGTCTAGTTCATGGTTGTTGCTCTTAGTTCTCACCTGTTTTCTTCCTTTCCTTTCCCAGTATCTCCCAGTAGGGTAAACATGTTTATCCATTGTCTCTTAATATAGCAGCTCTATTGCTGACCAATACAATATAGGTAATGATTGGAATAATTAGGCAAAATGTATATGAAGCTGTATCCAAACATACTGTATCTCAAGAAGTGGTTGTGACAGCTGCTAGGAAATCAGTTATTATCTTTGTTTTCCCAGTCCATCTGTTCAGTCTCAGGGATTTTAACGTAATATGTGATAAATCCAGGTCCTCAGATTATAACTCAAGAAGATATTTTTAATCAAAAGCCTCACACCTCAAAATGAAGGACAGAGCTGTCTACAAAGGGTTCAGCAAGTAGATATTGAATTGTTGAAAATATGAATCCTCCCACATGGAGCTCCAGCCCCTTAATGCATCAGTAACATGTTGACTTCCTACTGACCCTCCAGAGCTTTGAGGCCAACAAGTTAACTTTTACAAGTCATAAGTAAAACATATTTCAAAACTAATATCTTTTCATGAAATGGCTATACAAACAAAATATGTAGCAGTTTAAAGTTCTTTATATATTCCACGCATAGGGCTTTTTATGTTATTTTTACCAAACAAATGTAAGTAATGCAAGATTTTTTACAAAATAGAGTATGAGCCTTGTCAGAGAAACAGGCAAATCACTGCCAAATAAACAGCCACATCATGAACTGGGACAATGCAACAGCATTGGAGCAGAAAAAGACAAGTTCAAACTTTAAATGAAAGAAACCATATAACTGAGAAACACAAAAACAACACAGTCAACCAATACTGTCAACAACAGTCGCCCACATGGAATAATCATCAAACCACAACTAGATTAAAGGTGGCATGGTCACCCGGATAGACGGGTCTATCCGAAATGCCATGATGGGCATGAAACCTTCTGAGGATCAGTGGTTGAAGCATGTCAAGACACATTACATACTTATACTCACATTTTTCTGATGAATACATTCAAAACAGCTTTAAGTATACTTACAGAAACCAATCGTCACAATTTAGAGTTATACATCATTGATGGGTAACAATTACAACTCAGTATTAAGACTTTAGCTTTTTTTTCTTGCAGATTGTTTTATTAGTTCAGATGTTTTGCACAGAATGAAATAAAATAGTGATTTTTACACTTTTTGTCTTTGCAAATCACCAAACTATATTAAAAATAGTGACTGCAGATCATCAGAACGTTTTTATAATCTAATGACAGACGCCATCCATACACCTACAGAAGTAAAATATCAAAAACAAAGCTTGTTTTACGATATTCACCCCACGCACTAAAGACAGTAATTTATTCCCCCAAGTTGACTCGATCTAGTTTATAGTTGTTGCTTTAGTCTCTTCTCCACTCTTCCTTGCCTTCCTCTCCCAGTGGAGTGAACGTGTTTACCAATTGTCTCTCAATACAACATCTTTACCGCCTACATGTGCTCAGTATCATTCGTCACATTTTCCTTTGTCGGTTGGCACACACACACAAACACACTTGCTACACTCATTCCGGGGTGAGACACTCGATCTTTGTGGGTCTTTTCAACCAGCACACCGGTCCTAAACGGTCCTTACATGAGGGAAAATATCACAGAAAGAGACAAATGGAGCAGAAAGAACACACACACTAGCTTACTGAGCCCACTTGGCAGGCTGCCAATATGTTTAATGAAGGAAGTGATGAGTTATTGACAGCTGCTGTGCATCTAAAGAAGCTAGAATGCGTGTTGCTTTCTGTGTGCTACATAATACACACAGACATCCAGGCACACAGTTCTGGTGTTTAAATCTTAAGCATGATCCAGCATTTCAAGCATAACAGTTGTGTGACATTGTCAATATAATGGGATGTCTGTGTGTGTGTTCTTGGCAAAAAGACCATATAGACTTTAATCTCTTAAGAGAAAATGTCATTTTCTTTGGAGATAGCATTAAGAAATAAAACACAATTGTTATTGTGTGTTAATCACTAAGAACACTGAAAATCCAAATAACACAACAAATGTTAAAAAAATTACATTATATGAAATAAAATGAGTTGAAGTTTGAGCAACATACGAAAAATGACAATGATATGACTGCTAACATAAGGATTAAAACACTGTATGTAAAGCTTTCACATTGCCTTTAGCAACTCGCATTCAAGCAACGACTTCCAATGAAAAGCCTGTGTAAATTTTAACGTTGCTGAAAGTTAAATGAGTTTGAACTTTCACCAATCAGAGACTCAAATTTGGTAGTGATGACTGGATGAAGGAGAAATGAATGTGTGCCCGGACGGAATTCTATGACACCAAGTCTTTCGTATATTAGAATAGAGCTGAGAAAGAAAAAGCCTGGAGGAAGATTTGTGAGTTTTTCACCACTTCAATATTTTGTAGCAAGCCTCTTCCAACCGTAAGTGGTGGACATACGTTAGTATCAGGTAGTAATACTAATGCAGTCCGGTGTGAACACCATTTGCTGGCTTAATAGTAAGGGACCAACCACCAAAAAAGAGACAAAGAGGTGGGTTCAGGAGGAACAAATGGAAAGCTGAATTTATAATCAAAGACATTCTATGGTTTTTCCGGTTGGACTTTAAAGTTTGGAGTTTAAACATTTGTTTTGAAAAAAATTTTTTTTTTTAATTTCATTTCACAGTACAGGGGCACAGAAAGTTTTTTTTTTCTTTTTCTTTATGAGCTGCACAGTGAGATACAGTATCTGAGCAACAGCAGGTTTGAGGGTCCAATTAGTGCAACTGACTCAATGCACTAGTGAGGCTAATTACAGGATTTAGAATAATGAGGATAAATATACAAAATAACATCATTCCGAAAGCTACTATTGCACACTCTTAAAACAACACATAGACAACAAACAAAAGCTCAAACACGAACAAATTTGCTGGAAAGATAGAAAGAGAGGGGGGTCACTCCCCAAGACACACTAATATAATTAACAAACATATCCGCCCACCGATATTGGACCTTGGCCTTTGCCTATGCTCCCCACACAACCCCACCGCCGCCCTTACTCGTACACACTTTTTGCTTTGAAATATGATATTAAAGCACAACAGCAGATGAGTCAAGGTGCTTAAGCATGCTGACTTCCAAATAAATCCTATTAAATTTCTCTGGAGAAATACGTTAAAACAACAGGCTCAATTACAGGATTAAATACAAACTGTTCAAATTGTGCGTGTGTGTGGACGCGGTTTGCGTGTCTACTTTTTTTTTTGTCCTGGGTGATTGTATTGGCTCACGTGCTCCAGCCCTTCATTATCTCATCAGCTAAGCTCCTCCAGGCACGTTGCTAGGACTACCAGCAAGTTTGTAGTTCCTTGTAAAATCATAGACAACAAGCAATTTGCTGTTTTCCGCTGAGTTTGGATTATGTAGGGAGTTGGTAGCTTCAGTTTTAGAAGTCATGCTTAAAAAAGGCAAATGTGTGCTCTGAGAGTCTAAAAATTCTTTAGGAAAACCCTGATAGATGATGCTCTGCACGCTTTGTTAAACTGAGGAGTCCTATCGCAGCAGCACAGCTGCTGTTGCATGGAACTCATGAGTATTTATGTTGTCAGACGAAGTCAAAGTCAAAACCCTGAAAGGCTCCAGCAGGCAGAAAACTCAGGTTCTCTCATTTGTTTGAGTTTCACTTTGTTACAGTTAGAAAACAGTCTCACAGGGAGGACAGATAAATAAATAAATGAATGAAATAAATAAAACGAAGTCTATTAAAATGCTGTAGAAACAGAGATAGCTTAGACTGATTGATGCTTGGCCTGATCTATTGCAGCAGCAGATCTTTCCAGAGTGAGATCACAGAGCTCTTACTGATTTATGGAGTCCTGAAACATAAATTAGATTTAATTGATTCTCATTATGGCAATAAAGCACTGTATCATTCTTCTATATTTGTTAGAACAGCACATAAATTTTACACCTGAGACACAAGGCATCAATTTGGAAGAGTGACTTTTTTTTTTAGGTGCAAGTTCAAGCAGACATGACAGTGGATAAATGAGAGTCAAGGAGAGAATGGTGGAATTCATTGAATCCAAAAAGAAGTTAAAAGTCCTTAAATGGTAAATCATGATAAACAGGCAGTGTGTGCATATTTCCTCATTGCTTTTGAGTAGGGATTCTGTCTATATAAAGGCTCACGTGCAGTACGTGGCAACAGCTGTATTTCCATAGACTGTGAAATTGCACAAATTGGATTAACAATGATACATTAGCCTAATGGAACACGATCATTTAACGAAACAAAAAAAACCTTGCATTTATCAAAAAAAAGTTTTCTGTGCTTGGAGGAGGTGGGTTTTTGAGGCATATCGAAGTTGACATATTTTGAATAGACTGCAATGGAAACACTTTTTATCGAATAAAATGAGTCACATGACCACAGTTAGCCAGTTTGTAGATAGCGATGGCAGTTAGCTTCTTGGTAGGAACTGACTTGGGCTCTGCATTGCGGGTGCCACAAGAGCATCACACAGCTCATCAAACGTTGAGTGTGTCATGTGGGATTGTTGGATCCACAGCTCCTCTATAGAATCATCAATCACAATTTCCCAAACTGACTTCATCCAGCTGCTCACATGTGTAAGGAGCTTGCTGCTGAGTTGGTTTGTGTTTAGGATTTAATAATTGCGAAATTGTGTTTTTTAGACATTGTTCAATAACGTTTTGTGCAATCGAAACGTAGCTAATGACGCAGATGCAGGTTATGTTGACAGCTTTACATCTCACTGATGTAACCAAAGACTTTCAGCTTTAGGCTGCACACATCTGTGATGGCTTTATGTTGTCAAGTATGTGCATTTTTATTCTGCAGGATTTTTGAATTCCTTTTATAACAAAGCATTAAGTACCTTAATATTTTGCATATTGTTTCAAAAGTACACAAAACACAAAAAGTTTAAGAATGACACAACCTTTCCTGCTTAACTGTCAGAATATGTGCACTTAACATCAAATTTGCATTTTTAAATAGTGTCAAAATAGGTGGAGAAGTCCCATCTGATAAAAATTATACTTTTCCTGAAACAAATATAAAACGTACATTTTGAACTCATTCAGAAATAGCTTATATCAGTGAACAGAAAGTCTGGGACTGGGCCTGCACAATATATAGCAAATTTATCGTTATTGCAATATTAAGCTGTGCAATATACATATTATATACATTTTGCAAAAGAAAATCGCAATAAAAAGTTACCTTAAATATGCTAAAACAATCTTATGGCAGCTTGAAGTACGGAACAAAGAAATCCTTTTATGTTTTTGACCAATCGAATGGAGCCCTTTACATCATAGACCAATCGAATGGAGCCCTTTACATCATAGACCAATCGGATGGAGCCCTTTTGTGTTAGATGTTCATCTCCTATGTAGATGTGGATCATTTGGAATGTAATTTTTAAACTGTTGCAGTGAAATGGAAATTAAGTTTTTGATTGTTTTACTATATGTTCATATACCACAAGTTATATCGTCATTGCAATATTCATCACTAATATTGCAAGTTTTCCTCATATCGTGCTGCCCTAACTGGGACATAAACAATCAAACTTTGTTCATCTGGATAGTCAGACGCTATGGGTGTGTCACGGGTGTTTGTTTATTTTCAATGCCAAATGATGTTAACGGAACAGGCTGTGCATTTTCATGGTTAGACATTAAAGGATCCTGTATTGTGCATCTTATCACTTATCACCTTTGCTGTCACCTGGAAAAGACTTGTGGACACACAATGATGCAATGATTTCAATGTTGAAATTCAAGTTTTAAAAATCAACCAACTGGACTGGCAACCATCTGTGCTGCCTTTCAGAATACTGCACTCTCAAGGTTTCATTTAATGCACTTGCATATTTTTTATTGACCTTTCAATTCATGTTTATTGTGTTTATTTTATTTTCCTGAATTTTGCCAAAGCCTTTGTATCTATGTCTATGTCAGGCATTTTGATTTGCTTTTTGTGTGTGAAAAGTTCTGTACTATGAAAACTACCTTGAAGTTACCATTCACTGATTCACTAATGAAAACTGAAAAATAAACTTGCAATAATCAAAAACAGAAAACTAGATTTAATAATCAATAAACCATTACATTTAAGTGTAACTTTTTGCTGCGTTTTAAGAGGACAAAAAAGTGCTTCTTGCAAAAAAGTTGCCTCCTTGTACCGACCTTTATTGACAAAGTAGTTAAAGTTTTCTTTCATGCAGCCGCATTTTGCAAGATGATACAGGCCTTAGACAGATTTTGACATAATGACATGTTTACTACATTAAATGATTAACAACACACACACACATATATATATATATATATATATATATATATATATATATATATACACAATTGACCAGTTTATAACAGAAACTCAAAGTTTGTGTGTCATAAACAACTTTTAGATTAGCCATTGTCCTTTCCAACATTCAGTGATCCCTTACGTTAATCACGTTTTCTTCTGCTTTGTTAATTACACACTTTATTAATCTGGGTTTCAAAGAAAAAAGCTTTAATTTTTGTTTGTAATTTAAAGAAAACCATTTGGGTTTTTTCAACTACAACTTAATTCCTGATTTTCTGGTGATAAGATCCATTTGGTCATCTAAAAAACAGTTGTTATCTTGTGGTACCTAGTTATTAAATCATTATCATGAGGAAAAATAAACTGAAAAACTATTTGCTGACATGGCCATAATCCTCTGATCAGCCTCTATTGCTGTGATGCTGGGAACCATGACAGCCTTCTTGTCAGGTGGTAAAAGTGGTTGGGAAGGTAAAGGCAGATATTACTGTATGTTATGGTTTGGATGCATCTTGAAAATTACCAAGGACCTTAGGGTTCAAACAGTAACACTTTTCATTGCATTGCAGTCTCACACGGCAGTTGACAGACACCATTCATCTTTCATTTACTGTAATGAAAAGCAGAATGCGGTACATGAGAAGCAGGTCATATTTTATTTAGTACATTTTCACTCCCCTTCCTTCATGTGTTGTTGTGCAAACGGTAACATCATTGCCTGAATTTGGTTTGAAGCTGCTTTTCCATCATAATTGAGTAAATAGCTTCATGCATTACATCGCTGCATGACCGTTTTGGAAAGGGTCCCATAAATAATGACTGAAACTGAAATGGAAACTATGCAAAAAGCTGATTCTTTTCTCTGCACTGTCTACCTCTGTAGCTCAAAATGTGCTTTGTCTGAAATATGCATGAGGCAGAATGTGTCCCTGCTGCAGCCCAAGTAATGAAACACCGCAGACAAGCCGCATGTGAGAAAACAAATCTGTTTTTGTTAGATGAATCTGAAGGATGGGTGTAATGTTATGACATTTGTATCCCCCTTTTTGCAAGTACAACGGCAGAGTGCCAGAAGCTCAGATGTCCTTCATTAAATATTCAGCCAAAAACTTTATAAGGAAACGGAAAAATAAAGTGTTTATTTACTTATAATCATGCAAGGGCCATGCATATGTATAAGCAGTTATCAATTCTGTCACCTTGAGCAGAAAATTTTGCATGTGTTAACATGCGCAGATTTGATATTAAGGAGGGAGGGTGCTGCTTAAAAATGTTTAGAGAAAAGCATGTTTAGCAGTTAAGGTCAAACCTCCTTATTCAACCTTTTCCCTGACAAAGCAGTACTGGGGCGTTTCAGCAGTGCTGTGCCTTTAAGGCTCTGATGACGGCTTTTAACTTGATTAGTATTCCTCTTGCACTGTTCGTTCCTTCCTAGTCTTTTGACTTATTTAACTCTTTGGAGTGCAAGTCAAAGAAATAGGTTTCCCCTTAAGATTGAAGCTTTTTGAATATCATTCAAAATTACTTGAATAAATCCAGCCAATTAAAACTGAATTCAAGCTCGATTTCGCTAATAAAAATAATCTGTCAAGTTTTCAGATTTAAAAAAAAATATATATATTTTGGCCACAAAATAAACAAACTCCTATCTTTGATCTTTTCAACTTTTTTTTTTTTTTTAAATTAGGAAAATGATTTTGTAGAGTACAATTATAATCATAATCTGAAAAACATGCCATCATTTGATTATAAATTTCAGGCCAACGATGCATTCGAAGATTATCAAACAAAGTATGTACCTGCATAGTTTGGATGACCAATGAAAACAATGGAAAGATGGGTGTGATTCCATAGAAATCTGCCACTACCTTGGACAAGAAATTAGGAAACAGATTTTGATACATCCTGACCAGGGTTGATTGAAATGAACACTGAGGCATTTAAGTCACAGATCAGAGATGATCAAAAAACTGCCTTTTAAAATCTATAAAGTTGTAAAAAACCTGAAAGATGACACCACAGAGTACATACAAGAGAAATGGGAACGGGCAGCCAACACTGAGATCTCAACAAAGGAATGTTTGGGAAGGATTACAGGTGAAAGAAACAGAGTTACAAACTGTTAGAAACCCTGTGAAACAATTAAAGCAGATTACTTTCACATATTCTGTGGATGCTCACTGATAAATCAGTACTGAACTGAGATTAAAAAAGGTAGATGAAGTCTAGACAAAGCTTCCACTCTCCTGTGAGATAATGCACCTGGGAAATATTGAGATAGGCCATTTAAGTCCATTCAAGTGTTGATGACTATAAAATGTTGGAAATTGTGTTATTGGCCAGTAAAAAGGCAATTACCAGAAGATGGTTTATAAATAGACACCTGATAGTCCAGTTTTACTTTTAGTGCTTGTGTTTACATAGACATTTTACATTGGACAAATGATTCTTACAATGTTTTTTAAAAAATTCATTTTAATTTGTGAATGACTATACTGCAGGTGGATGGCTCAGTTGGCTGTGTGTAAGACTGGCTGATCCAGTTGAATCCAGTACGGGTCACGCTACTGGGTCCCCCTTTGATGGTCCCCAGCCTGGATAACAAACAGGGCTGTGTCAGGAAGGGCATCTGGTGTAAAAATCCTTTTTAAAAAGTAATAACAACCTGTGTGAATCACTGAAAGCTGATTCGCTGAAGGTGCAACAATGACTACTCTTTGTAAAATGTGGCATAGTACTCTCAAAATATTTGTTAACCCGATAAAATAAAATAAATAAGATAGTAATTATTGTAACTTTTACTCTGTACACTCTTGTATACACAGGTTCTAATGGTCTCCAGGATCTATCCATCATTCTCCCCAGAGAAGCTGGAGCTAATCCCATGTCAGAGGCAGCCCACAACATTGTCACCATTGACACCAGAGCTGCATCTCTGCAACATCTCATAAGGGGAGGGGACCCAGTGCATGCTCAAAGTAGTTAAAGCTTGATTTGTTAAACAAATTAGGAACCTATTAAACATACTAAATACAGTTAATAAACTGATTGGGCACAGCACAGCCAATCAACACTGATTAGGTCCACCGAGCGGCAGCAGCTCAGTCATTAACCGAAGGAACAACAATGGGGTGCAAAAAACTAACCTAATTACAATTTAGAAATCCTTTTTTTTTTTTTTAAGTTGGACAGGAAATGACAGCAAAATATGCAAAAAAGGGGTTGAAACAACGGGAGGTCACAAGTAAAATGTTGAATGGTGACAGTTTACCGCTGAAACGACAGCTTCCACGGATCACAACCGCAGCTGAGCCAAAACTGAAATGAAACACAGAATCTGGGATGGTGACAGGAGGGGGCTGCTAGAAAGTGGACGACACATTTAAAGCCTTAACAAACAGCCTCAAATATATATTTACTCTATCTTTACTCAAGCTGAGAGAATTCTTGAAATCTTGTTGGTCGTTTTATGGTTTGGAGTCATTTTTCTGTTTTATTCAGCTTAGAGTTTAAATACTCAAAGCACTTCAAGTATACTAGAAAACATGCACAAAATACATAAAACCATTCAATGAATTTGCTATAAGGAAACTTGGCTTGCTTTTGCTGTTAGCACAACTTCAGAAATGTCATTATTTTATTACATTTGTCCTTGACCTGTGCGACTTGAGAGGCTTTTTTCCCTGCAGACATTTTGGTTTTTGTTTAAATCCCTTTAAAAATTTGATATTTTTAGAGTAAAGTAGCAGTAGTATTCTGAAATGAGATGATGTTGCAGTTAATGTTTGAAGCATAAACACTTAGATTGAAAGTCGAACTTTGAGACATTTTTTAATGACATCTGCAATTTTGCTGCTTGTCAGAGCAAAACATAATAGTTGAATTCATTAACAACCACAGGAGATCAAATGTGAGCTAATTGCCACCCCCCTTTTTTTTCCTTTTTCATAAACAATAGATGATCAGGAAAAATTAAGGAAAGGGGGAAAAAATATAAACTTATTGATAACCTATTTTTATGATTAAAAGTGGAAATTCATGTCTTTCTAGTGTCAGATTTGAACACTGCATTAGACAAATATGAAATATATTAAACGGAAAGTGAAGACATGTAATAGAAAGTGTCTAAGTATTAAAAAGTATAAAAGCATTATATTATCAGCATATGCTGACTAAACTAAAGGCACAAACTCAACTCAGTTTATATAGAATTGCGAGATCTGGTCTGAGGCTGTGCTCCTTGTGTTGCTTCAGCTAAAAGCCTGAACTATAACTGAACACAAGCATGGAAAATACACAGATGTTAGGGAATGCAAAGACTAAAATGATACATATAAAATTCAATGATGTTGTACTGCCTCACATGCCTCCTCTGACTGTATGTCCCTGGTTGAAAAGTATTTTGATGTGGAATAAAAACGGCTTAACTGACTCTAAAGTCACCAAAATTACAGTATTTTCACGACTATAAAAGTCTTACAGTTTCTCCAAACTATAGGGGGCGTCCTAATGTGTAGTTGTGGAACTTCGGCAGAGGAGAGGTAGAAGACGTTTTTCTCTCGCTGCTTTTTTTCACAATGAGTGTGTATGTGTGTGCTGAAATGTGTGTGTGCAGAGTTCCCGCATGCCGCACTCCAGCGTTTGCAAAAGGAGGGGCCAGACACTCAGCCAAGTGAGTGTGTGTGAGCGCGCATTCAGTGTGCTACTCAGTTAGGGAGACCAGTCATTAAAAAAAAAAAAAAAAGGTTTTCCTCCAAAAAACGGAGACTGATTCTACTATTAACCCACTCTGGAGGCTCTGATTGGTCCAAACGGGGAAGTTAACCCCCGAAGGAAGATCTACTGTCGGCCCTGGAGAGGATCTCCCCCGCGCTCAGAAATGTCATCGCCGGAAAGATTCAACACTAGCATGCATGTTTTACCGGTATGTTGTGTTAACGTGCCCGTGCCTCAACACACGGTGCGCCTTTTGTATGTGTCGAATACCAAAAAATGACCCATAAATGAGACCGGGCCATATAACCCGGTGGTCGTGAAAATACCGTACGTCAACCCACCCAAAGTAATTTTTGCCCGCAAATTCAGGACCAAAACCGCCCAATCTGTCAAAACCTGTGTCCTTATGTCCTGCTCTAGTTTTGTGTGTGTGTATTTACTGACTGCAGGTGATACGCAAGTGAACATAGGACACCCACTCAAATGACGCCATGTCAAATTCCCTCATTAAAAACACACACAGTTATCACAGTGAACAGCACTAGCGGGCCCCTTACGCAGTAAGCAGGATTTCAGTGGTCTATGATCTAAAAACTTCATGCATTGTGTCTTGTATAGGTTTGCCCATTTTTCACCCACAGAATGCCTGCACCCGTAATGACAGATGTAACTAAGACTTAAAACAATAAAACTGATGACTAAAAGTCTGCACCCCAGTGTCTTTTAACCAGTTCTAGTTTACTACGTCCCAGCTGAGAGGAAAACAGTAGAAAAAGAGCCTGCATAACTCAGAGAATGAGAAGTAATAAGCATTTTTGACATTTATGAATCATTCATGTGATTTTTATATTCATGGCTTGTTAGGTACCCCTCAGTTTGACTTCCATCTTCTGACTCCACTGCTATCCCACCATGAGAGCAAAAATGCATTCAGGTGAAAATCTGCCTTCCTCATCACAGAAGACGTCATCACACGCCAGCTATGACTTATTCCTCAAAATGTTTACCTCAACTTTTGTGTGACAGATGGAAAATGCAGATATTATATTGTGCTTTTATCGTGAAAGTTTCTTACTTATGTCATCAATAATTTTGGCACAAAATTCAGTTAGACATAAAAAAGATAAAAACACAATGGCTTTGGAATAAAAATGAGCCTGGAGAAGTACGTGTGCGTGGGGGGGGGCAATCCAGGTAAACTTGAACAAGGTTCTGCCTCTTATTTTCTTCTGTTGTCTCTTAGCAGCTTCAAAAATTAGCCGAGACAGAAAGAACGCAGTGGAAAACTGCAATCAGGACCTGGACAGACAGCAGAAAGGTGAGGAGTGAAACAGTCAGAACATAGACAGAGGAGAAGAGTAGATGAAGTGAAGGAACCCCTTTGGCAAAAGAAGGCAAAAAAAAAAAAAATAATGGAATAAGACATTTTATTTTAATCGTCTAAATCACGATAACATTCACATCTCAAAGCCTATAAATTATCATCATTTTACCATAATGCGCCTTGACTGTCAATGTTTTAGATGTACGTGCAAAATGCAGAATTTATTTCTTGTAGTTTTTGTTTCACGAAGAAAGTGATAGCAACTAGTTTGTCCAACCTGTATCAGGCGTCTTGTTAAGTTTTTTTATGCATTACAAAAGTATCAGATTGGGACTTGGTATCAGCTGATCCTCAAAATCAAATGACTTGGAACTGAATTGAGGCCAAAAAAGCCTCATGGGAACTGAAAACAAGACTTCTGAGCAGACAGTCAGTCAGATTACCCATGCCACATTCGAATTTATTGAAGAGATCACATATTAAATTCAAGAAACTGAAAGGGTCAAATTTGGCTACCTTATTTTTTTATTTTTTTTTTATTTGTTTATTTTTATTTTCTTCTAGTGTTATTTTTGCTGCTGCTTTTCATTTCTGCTCCCCAAAATGAAACAAAAAAAAATGAAATATTCAAATAAACTTAAAAAACCCAGAAGGAAATTGCTGGGTTTTCCCAGGGTGAAGGAGAAATGCTAATCACCGTGTCTGCTTTTTGCATTACATGACATAGAAACAGTAAATTGTACTGCCTGTATAGATGACATATGTTCTACTTTCAGTCCACAAATAAGTTTGTGTTTGTGCTTGTAAGAAATCCACGGGACCCAAATGGAAATGCTCAGACTGTTTCAGTCAGCACAAGAGCAGCCAGAGGATTCAGGTTAGCAGACACAGGAAAACTTATCTGCACAGTCAACCGTCTCAGTATGTCAATTTTTCACAGATCATTCCTAATCATAAAAAGACAACAATGGTATTTTTGAGGACCTCCTCTACTGCTTTTATGTCAACACTTTTATTTACTGATCCTGTCCCTCCTTCTGAGATTTCTTTTCCCAGTGCTCCTCATTCTAAATGGCTTGTTATTGTGCCGCAGCATGTCTAGGCATCTGCACACAGGCACGAGGCTGCTGTAGTTCTGTTTGCTAACTCACACAGTGATGGTAACGGAGGCTCAGAGCCACATTAGTACGTGCTTACACACAGCCTGCCAGCTGAACAGCACCATGTCTCAACACTCGTCTCGGATGAGTGTTGGAATTGTCGGATGACAATTTCCTTTTACGTTTCCAGAAACACTTATGGTAAATGACAAGTGCTTTAAATTGCAATTGTTAGCGTCCACAGTCAGAAATCTGATCATCGTGACACACCATGACTTTATAAATATCCACAAATGTTGAGTAGATATTGATGGATTTATTTTTAATACATCATTTTAATAAAAGGTAAATATCTGATTTATTAAGGGTTCAACTCATAATCATGATTGTCTGAAAGTGCTACACAAACAGCAAAAATCATTCAGCACCAGAGTGTACATTTGTTTCTTTCACCATATCCCCTCAGAGGTCACCACAGTGAACCAGCTATGATTGGTTCACACAAGTGGTTTGGCAGAGATGCTGGATTCCTGACACAGCCCTGCATTTTATCCAGGCTGGGGACCGGCACAGAGGGACTAAGACTTGGGCCCCTTGTGGCCAAGTCAGTTAGTATGAAAGGTCCTGCCCAAGGACCCACACTGGATGAAGCTTATTACGCTCCCTGGGAATCGAATCTTAATTTTTTCTGTGTGCCATTCCACCAAGGACAGATTATATGTATAGTACTGCCCTATAGAAGTGACTAACAGATTGTGGCCAAGGGTTTTTAGTGTAATTCACCATATTTAACAAGCAACAACTCACTCTAAATGGAAGATTAGGAAGAAACCCCCATAAGCAGGCTTGTCTGCTGGGACTGGTTGGAATTCCTGATAAGAATTGTTTTATCAACTGTCAAATTCAAGCTTCAAAGTCCAAAGTATTGTTTAGGTTTTTATTTATTCATTTATTTATTTTTACAAATTTAAAGCCCAATGGACACCAAAAAATAAAGTGTGGAGGTTTGAAATATTGTTATAACGCAGGAAAAATTGAATAAAAGATAACTTAGACATGAGTGTAATTCACTGTGCATTAATGTAATTTCACATGGCTAATTTGATACATTACATTGGCTTAAATAGAATAAATTAAGCCAAACATTGTGTTATAGTCCCACTTCGATCATCTTCTATTTTGAAAGCATTCCCTGTGGTCTATTCTAATTATGCTTATGCTGTTTGTAGCCAAAAAAACAAAAAACAAAAAACTGTCAATTTCCAAGACATAGCCTCCCCCCATTTCCCATGATCCCAAGATTAGAGGTGCAACAAAAATGGCGAGCAATGTTAGTGCTATCCAGCTGTACAGTTTGTAGTGGGTTAAGTACTAGGATGTCTGAGTGTGAAATCCTTCAACAAGGATTTTTTTTTTTTTTTTTTGCATAGTAAAAATGTTTGACAAACAGCAGTTTGCTTTGCTTAATTGTTATGACAGGCATGCTGTCCCGTCTCAGCATGTTAGTTTTTATTTATTTTATTTTTTTTTTATGATGTCCTCTGTGAATCAATCCACTGCTGCCGTGCAAACAGACTTACAAATCTAGCGTCAGGCAACTGCTTTAATCCAATTATCCTTAATAAATTACTTTGCTCTGTTTACATGATGTAATGAGTGTAAGTGGAATACCAAACAGACTCAACAAAATGATTTTCTGACATGATAATTCTGCTCTTCTTTTAAAAAAATCCATACAAACTGTATTAGTGTTTTTTGTTTTTCACACCGACACATGGAAAACTAGATTGATTGCATGTCTTCAACAAATTGGCCATTATGTATATCTACCTATCCAGAAGGCCATGAATCACAGTAAAATGTCTCCAGCCCCACCCACTGACCACTCACTGACGAGAACTGAGCTTCTGAAAATAAAAAAGAAGCAACATTCGTTTCTTTTTTCAGCCTTTTTAAATTTGCTCTCTTCAAATGCTTTCTTAAAATCTAAAAAAAAAAAAATTACAGTCCAAACTAGGGCAGCACCGTATGATAAAAATTGGCGATATCAATGATCAATACAATATAACATCTAAAAACATAATTTCCATTTCAAAGTATGTGGGCGCAAATCGATCTTTCTGAATGCTTGATTGACAGATTCTCCCAAGGATGCTTTCAGGTGGTGGAGGTGTGGCCAACAAGCTCACCATGGATTGGCGAGAGATGTTGCTATAGAACTGTTGACTTAGACCAACTCGACCAATCAATGCTTTCTGACAATTTCTAGTTAGCTGACTGTCTATGCTATATTAATGCTATATTAAGAATATTTTGATTATTTTAATACAAATTTGACGTGAATCTGTCAAAAGAATTTGGAATTAGGTCAAATTCTACATCATCTTACAATCACTTGTAATTTTGTCTAATTTAATGGTTTTAGACTGCTGACTAATTGGATGAAAAGACTTTAAGTGTCTGCAGGGAGAGGAGGTGGGTGAGTAATCTTTCTTTTTTTTTTCAAATTTTAACTGCATCATGCAATTAAATAAAGTGGAAAAAAAAAACAAAAAACAATTACATTTAGTGCAAAACAGCCAGCAAGCATTAATCATAGTTCAATTTACATTCACTTTAATAACAAGGTTACAGATCAGAGTGGCTGCACTGATCTTTGCCCGCTAAGGCGTGCTCTGTAGTGCAGAGCTGCTGTGTGTAACACTAAGCGCTGCTCCCTGACATTTCAAAGGAAGATTTTTCTTCCCTCAGTGCACAACCAGAGGGTAGTACATTTAAGCCAGATAAACAAACCCAAGCAAAAACAGCCTCAACTTGGGGAGAAAAAAAAAAATCTAAGCCTCAAATACAACAAAATCCACTTTTTTTGTCCAAGATACATTGTTTTCTCTACTTAATCTTCTTTTATAACAAAGTGAAAAAATGAAAATATCAGGAGCGACTGTCTGAGCCTTCGTTTCTAAATAATGATTTTCATGCTGTGTGATGGATACGTAAGCTCCTCTAATCCCCCCCCGTTTAAGTGAATATCCCTCTTCTAGTATTTGTTTGTGTGACACGTCGGAGAAGACGAGTAGAGAGGAAGAGGAGCGACATTAGAATAAATTGTGTTGTAAGAAGAATATACAGTAAGTGATAATATGAGCTGCTGCCAAGACAATGACATTAACACCCAGGCCTCATCAAGGACACTGTCAGCAACCCTCCCCTCATTCTCACTCACACACACATCAATATCTTGGAAGAAGCTGAGAGACGGAGGGAGGAAGACGGAGCAGCGCAGAGGGCATTATCTTGATGAAACAGTTCTCTGCACAGCCGCCCGGGCCAACCTGAACACAGCACTGGTTTCTTTTAATGGAGATTACACAGCCAAGGTCCAGCCTGAGCTCATCTTATTTAACACTGCATACAACTCCATCACAGGGAGTGTGTGTGTGTGTGTGTTGCATGTTGCAACAGTTTGCCTTTATCTAATATACTGCAACCCCACAGCACATCAACTATTATTACTGCTCACCCCGTGGCCCCAGAGCCAGCAGTCAATCAAAATTCCCACTCCTGCTGGCCAATGAGAGAACAGAAGACATGTGGAATACACCATTCTGTCATGCAGCCATCCAAGCATTTACAGATAGTGATCTAGGACTGCTTATCCTCTGCAGAACACTTTTGGAGGTTTTTAACCCCCTTTCACTTATTCTCTTAGTGGCGTTAGTACTTACTCAGAAGAACACTTCCTCTGACATGTTAATTTAACCACCTTTTAATTTGGTTTAAAACCATTTCCATCTACGTCTTCTTCCGTTGAAAGACATGCTGAGTCACCAGCTGAGTCATTGGTACACTTCCATCTTGATTTCTATGCACTGTGTGTTGCATTACACATTTCATTTTTGTCCCTTTTCTTCTTCTTTTCTAAGTGGCACAAGTATACTTTGCATTCAGATTATACATACCTCCTTGTCTACATATTTTCTTGCCCGGTTTCCTCGCACATTCCTTGGATATTCTTTTGACTGTAAAATGAATAGAAAACTAAAGAATAACATGGAGCCCCTGAACGCGCAATGTACACAGGAGCTTACATGCTCACGCATACACACACTCTGACACACACCATGTACACAAAGCCGACTGAGTGAAAAAGACTTGGAGGAAAAAAGGAAGGGAGAAATAAAGACGGAGGGAAAGAATGAACTGCACCAGTTTAATCAGAGCAGCATTCACTCATTCAGTCAGCCAAATCAATCGGTGACGATCATGACAACGACTGTCTTGTTTAATGAACTGTGGCCTTTGTGACAGAGCACAATACATTATGATGAGATACAGACATGAGGGAAGAGAGAAGGCAGCTTGCAGAAGATGGCAAATGCAGAGATGAGAAGTCAAAGGAGAGTCGAATGAGAGGAAAACCTGTTTAAGGAGCAATAAAAGGAGAACGCAGTGGGGATGGAGCGACCAAACAGGATAGAGGATGGGATGTGAAGAGTAGGGCAGCTGTGAGGGCTTGTTAATGGAGAACAAACAGGAGAACACATTGGTGTCTTTTTCATAAATTGCTTTCACACACATTCAAGAGGTATAGGCAGGGTCATGCACGGTTCACATGCACAAGGTCATGCAGCTACTCGCCGACACAAATCGACACAGATGCGCCCCCACACTGGTACAGTGACATCCTAATAACATTCATTCTCCAATTAAGGGTTGTGGGTTCAATTCTGTTGAGTTTGCCTCCCATTTTTTCCCCACAACTATCCTACCCCCGGGCCTGCAGGCCAACTCACCATCCTCTGTAGGGACGTAGATGTTGAGATAGAGGCAGTCCTCGCTCTGGTCCTGGACATAAGTGGAGACCAAATCAATGCTGTTGGTAAACCACACTGGGAGCATGACATCCGGGAGGCGGCCCTCCACAATGCTCTGAGGGCACACTGGGGCAAAGTGTGTGGCGTTGCGGATGTCGGACCATGATAGTGGGGGTTCGGGTGGTTGAAAGCGGTGTTCACCAGTGGGTGGAGCAGCATAAGGAACCCCTAGAAACTGAACGACAGGTCCAAGGATCTCATTATTGAGCTCCTTCTTTATTCCTCGGATCTTGCCACTGCTGGTGATCACCACTGGGTCGTTCTCGTCTAGTTTCTGACCCAACACTGCAACAAGCAGCAGGCTCGTGGACACCCACCAGCCTGTGCTCCATAAACCTCTGAGCTGTATACATCCCATCGTTGTGAGAGTTTGAAGGCAATTAAAACCAGTACTTGAATGGTGTCCCAGTTGGGACATGGCTTCCAGGGCTTCTTTGAAAATAGTTTGTGCTTATCGTCTTCTTTTTTTCTTTCTGGAGTAGAAAGAAACGTACTACGCCGTGTAGCTACAAAGACAAACTCAATGTTTAAATAAATCCAAAAGAGATTAACAGCGGAGCAGCTGATGGCTGTGGTTACTGAAGATCCTTTTTTTTAAAGCCCAGGAAATTGAAGCTATCCAAAGGAGAGGTAGTAGCCATCAAGTTTCCTCCGTCTTGATGGGGGGGGAATTTATAAACATCTCTCACAGAAGGGAAAACACTCCTAAAAAAGGTCATGTCAATAACCTCTGCAGTCAAGAGGATCACGTTCATCTTTAGACATCCTTTGTCAGAGGGTAGAACAGCCCGTCAACGTTGAGGGTCTCCATCCTTTTGAGCAGAGAATACAGTGACAGAGGCCAGAGTGAGTAAGGTAGCTGGTTTAGTTGTAGCCAGATTATGATGGATGAAGTCCAGACTCGAGCTCCTGAAAGACATAAAATAAGCCAATCGATTAGAAATCATTCACAAAAACATCGACCGTCATGCTGCCAGTTTAGTACTCTTTGGTTGGATTGACTGTTAATTTACAAGGGTTACAAAATAAGGAAAAGCATTGTCTTTGTAATCAGGTATGTTAAATAGTTGTTATACTCAACACCATATTAATTCATCACAAGCTAGTGTGCAGGTTTGATTAAAGACGTCATTTTTTACTATAAGGAAACAGTAAACAATAAATGTGTTCAAATGTTTGCTGTAAAAGAATTCCCAAGTGTGTTTTTGTATTTCCTATTTTTACTTCTGCGTGGTACAGCAAACTATAAAGATTAGCTATTTGAAACAATTTCTGCTGCTTAAAGTATTAAAAAAACGAGAGAGAAAAACCATGCTGAACAATTTAAATAATACAGTTGTCTGATTAAACTTTCAGTAAGTCAAAGTTCCAACCTTAGCCCTAACTAGATTATTTTAAAAATCAAACTCGTTCTGGTATAAGTAGCTTCGTGGCTGGATCGATCTTTTCCTGAAAAGCCTTTTCATCAAGGCTTTGGCTCTGACAAAGTAAACTACAGTGCACAATCCTCAGTTATATTTCCTGGATTTTGTCATTTTCTGTTTTGAGTTGTCTCCCTGTCAGTCGCACCTGGTTCAAGTTAAATCCTACACAGCTCTCGTAATTCAGTTTACCCCCCTCAGTGTTTTTAACCCTTTACCACCAGAGATGTTTCCGGCGACACTTAAATAACACACACTCTGACATATGGTAACTCTTTGATCATTTACGGAATTAACATGATTCTCATGGATTTGAACGCAGGGAAACGCAGCTTTGCACCGATATACAACAAGCTGCTTTTCTTCGCGTCAGTATTAGGTGACACTTCATTATTAAAAATGGTTGCATATCTATGAAAAGCTTCTTTTCTCCTTTTTAGATTCTCTTGGAACTATGTTAATAGTGTAAATGGTTAAAAGTAGCGTTTATTCATACAAACATCAATACTGGAGCTAATTCTGCGATGATAAAGGGTTAAGTGTCTGGTTTTCAGTTCTTAATTTTCAGGACATCTGCTTTCTCATCTTTTTGTTCTTCCTCATTTCATGGTTTTTTTCACATTTAACTTTATTTCATAAATTCAATGTTTAGGTTTCTACCACAAGCTTGGTCTCCTACAATTTGGGTCCAACACCACCAGAACTACTTTAAAGTTGACTTCACAGTACTTTGGGTAAGGATTTGTTTACCTTTTGGCACATCACCTCAAGGTTAACCGGATGTCCTTCCTGACACAACCACACAACCCCAGGGTTGTGTCAGGAAGACCCAGACCTGGCCCCCCTTGTGGCAGCAGAGTTGGCATTAGCATGAAGGGTCTTGCCTAAGGAGCCCCACTGGATGAAGCTCATCGTGCCCCCTGGGAAACGAACTCTGCTTAGTCATATGCCAGCACCAGCCAACAGAGTCATCCAGCTGCTAAGAGTAATTTGGATTAATAAATCCTAACCATACTCCCTCTGCCACCATGCGTGATAGCGGATGGGATATGTGTGATCAGCTGTTTTACCAAATGGCCTGTGTTGACATATTACTGTATATCTTCACTTTGGTTTAGCTGTGTGAAAATATGTTCACTAAATATTTAGGTTTTTTTAGACATAATCTTTCAAAGTAAGTTGTGCTTTCTTGATTTTTGTAGATTCTTGTTCTAGTAAACCCACTGTCGATATTTTTCCACTCATCAATCCACATTATTCAGTATTTTTTCTCTCATTTTATATTAGCACTGGACAACCTGACCTTCAGAAAAAGCTGCCAAAGTCCACTCTTGGCAGGACTAACGTCTTTAAAAACCTTTTTCAACTTGAGAACGGTCTTTTTCATTGTGAATTAATAGACTTTTAATTGTTTGTAAATGGTTTAATAACCTTTTCTAAATTGATCTGCAGTAGCCAATGCTTCAGTGAGATCATTGCTTATGTCTTTCTTTATTGGCATTGTGTTAACTCCGCCACATTAAAAACTTCCAAAAAGCTTGCCATCTTAGAGGTCTGTGGTTAATTGTGATTAAACTCATCAATGCATTTGACTATATTTTTGCTCCTTTTGCAGGGTTCATTCACACACACTTTGTGATGAAATATAAAGTTGTACTAACTTTTTTTAAACAGTGACAATAGTTCTGTACTTCTAAAAATATAATGTCAGACAGGACAATTAAAGACGAACATGAAAAACAGGTCCAAGGTTACAGAGAAGCTAGGTCAGAGTCTTGAATAAAAAATGAGCATTTATTGCCACAAAGTGTCATTATGGCACTTACAAACAATAGCCAGAGGCACAAAAACTAACAGTTAGTGATTCCAGGATACTACATATGAAAAACAACAACTCAATAAATAACATAATCTTTGTAGAATATTACTGTGATGTCCCAAGATAAAAGTCCTTGAAGTTATGTCCTAATCTTTGTAAAGTCATAATCTTACACACATCAAGATGTGCTTTTTTTAGGCTTCTTCCTTTGCAGTTCTTCACAGTATGTAATGCTACTCAATTTAACCCCAGCCTTCCTTGATGTTCTTTTTAATAATGCTCATAATTCCATCTTTGGTCTTCCTCTCAACATCTTGCCTGGCGGCTCTATCATATTAACTCATTTATTTCGACCATACATTTCCTCCTTTGAACATGTTCAAACAATCCCAGTCTGGCTATCCTGGGTTTACTTAGAAAAATATCTGATGCAATCATTCCTGATGTAGTCCTTTTGCATCTCAGAGGTTGATTACCCACGGTTCTACTACCTCCAGCTCTGTCTCAAGTCTTTTTCTCAGTGTCACTGTCTCTTCACCAGTGCAACCCAATCTCGATCCTCAAGATCCTGCTTCTATTAGAACTATATCTGCCCCTAATTTCTCCTGTCTAGCCAGATTTGGCCATTTCAAGTTCTAATTGGCTGAACACAGATAATCAGCAGCAAGAACGGCAGGGAAAGGTGGCAAACACGTGGGGTTCTCAACCTCAAGTATCATGGTTAGACACTCCCGATCTATTCTACAAGTAACAACCATTGTCTCGGACACCTTTTCTGTGTGTTTTTTTTTTGTATCAACGATTTATGTTACTTGTTCTCTGTTTGATTTTGGCCTCAATTTTGCACCAAAAGTAGTTTAAGCTCTACAATATACACCTGGACTTTTCAGCAACTATCCCCAGGATCTGGATCAATATTCTATACTGGTTGTTACACCCAGCGGCAGTTTTTCCTACGGGCAATGTGGGCGGTCGCCCAGGGTGCAATTTTGTAGGGGGTGCTTACAAGCGCCCACAAAAGCCCAAAACACTGTCAGTTTCTTTCTTGTCCCCCGCAGTTCTACTAGACTAAAACTTCCCAAATCCGCGGAAAGATAATGAAATTTGCGCTAGGGTGCCCCACTATCGTCTTAAGTTGCTGCTTTAATGACAGTATATTGTACTATATGCGTAAAATACGCCAGAGGAGTGCAGGGGGGGAGGGGGGACCAACTCGCAACTGCAGAGGATATGAACAGAGAAAAAGGAGGTAGAGAGGTAGGTGAGGGGCTTGGTCTCACCGCTTTATGATTCCAGACCCTACAATAAACTAGCTTCCAAATAAATAAATATTTCTCATTCATAAAATGAATATACTTTATTGGGTTTACTGAATTTTGTGAAAAGTGACACCCACAAAAAAAAGTGTATCACGGTGAATTTGTTTCCATCATCACACTCATCTTGACTGCGTGTTTGACAGACAGAAAACTCTATTTAAGGTTGTAGAAAATCAACAGAACAACAAAGGAAACATCAGGTGCCCAGTTAAAAAAGAAGAGGAAGAAAAACAGTCCAAGGTTAAAGGAATACAGGCGGTGTCCAAAATTAACATTCACTAGACACCAAATAAGACCAAATTTACTGTTTCTGTAGTACAATTTGGAGCAACATTTGCCACATGGCTAATGAGGGTTTGCCTTTAATTAGACTAGTTTTGTTAATTAGCTTAGTGGTGGAATAATATAAGCTCTTCCGTCGTTCTCATATATAGTCAATACTTTAGATAAAATGTACAAAAATCATCTTTTTTTGTTCAGTTTTAGGTGACACAGCAGAAAAAAACAGAAGAAAATGTTCTGTAGTTTCCATTGATGGTCATTCATGAAGCCAACGGAAATGACTGGAATTAATTAATTCATAATTCATGTCAGGGTTATATTGGCTCAAGAAAAAAAAAAAGGCAATTTGTACTAAAGTCAGCCAGCCTTCAAAAAGAAAACCCAAAATGATGAGCGTTAAGTGTGAATTAACTTACATACTACATCATTATTGTGAATTCAACTAGAAAAGTATATTATATGATTATTGAAGTAAAAAATAATGTATTTTGTTCTTATGTATGTTGACATTGAGTTATTGAGGGCGGGGGGGAGGGGGGGGGGGTCATCCGGTGTTTCACCCAGGGCGTCAAACTAGTCAGGTCCGCCTCTGGTAACACCTATTCACGTACCTTTTTATTCAAGTATTAATATAGTGCGCATATATTGTTCACATATACTTATGTATATTAATTCATGAACATATCCAAAATCTGGTTTTGTTTATTGTACTCAGTATTATTTGTTTACTTGTTTAGCTATGAATTGCTTAGTTTCAGTAAATAAAAGAAAACTGTCACCTTTACGCTGGAAAAAAATGATCAGTAAATCTGACATTTGTAACAAACATCTCTAAAATGAAAAAAATAATAATAATACAAATTCTGGTTTAGTGTAGGCGTGATGAATGATTGTGCAAGCATTTTCCTCTTTTGAACAAATAATTTGAGAACAACTGTTTCATTACTGTAGTAGAGTAAAACACTTTACTTTTTCCTTTTTTTTTTTTTTTTGACCTGTCAGTGACCTATTGGAAGACAGCTATTTTTTACACTAGCGCTTTTGAATGAATGTCTTTCTGACTTAAATGTTCATAATAAACAACACAAATAGTTTAAGTTGGCTTATTAAATCTTGCAGTTTCTGCCACTGAGCCCAGTCTCCTACATGTTGAATCCTACACCACCATTTCCTGACAGCTGTGCCACAGACCAGGCAAATAATCTGGGGCTTTAGGGATGGATAATCTCTGCTACAGTGTGTGTGTGTGTGTGTGTGTTGCTAATGGTGTGACAGTGTTGCACAAGGTTATGAATAAAAGGCTCAGTGGAAATGGTAATGTGTGTGCCTGCAGTCAATATAGTATCAACATATTTCAGTTGAGCGACTGTTAAAGATGGAAAGGTTAATTTAAATGAATAATCATTCACTTCTGAAAAATGGCATCAAAATATTTTTTTTATTTTTTAGATTTGTGGATTACAACAAAGTCTCATTTAGAAAAAGATAAAAGAAACTTTCAATTTTCAGAATCTCATTAACGAGTCATCATCTGAAAGCTCCAAATCTGAATCTCCCTCGACTATCTGGTATAGAATCCTAACAGTCATTAAGGTTTCTCATTTGTACTGTAGAACATTCCTCTGTTTTGGCCATAAAATATGTTAAGTTTTTGGATCATATGTCCAAAAGTTTAAATAAAAAATGTTTTCTTTTGGGGATTTTTGCACTTGTTGCACATTGTGTTTTTGTTGGTATTTTTACATACAGTCAGGGCCGTAAATATTTGGACAGAGACATTCTTTCTAATTTTGTTTCTGTACATTACCACAGTGAATTTTAAAGAAAACAACTTAGATGCCAATGAAGTGCAGACTACCAGAATGATGGCAAGAGAAAAGTATGGAGAAGGCGTGGAGAAGCACACTACATCATCAGTAAAACACTGTGGAGGCAGTGTGATGGCCTGGGTGTGTCCCACTGCTTGTGGCACTGGGACACTAGTGTTTATTGATGACGTGACACAGGACAGAAGCAGCCAAATGACTTCTGAGGCGTTCAGAGACATACTGTCTGTGCAGATCCAGGTGAATGCAGCCAAAATGATTGGGTGGCATTTCATAATAGACATGGTCAACGACCCAAAACATACAGCCAAAGCAACTCAGGAGTTTATTAAAGCAAAGAAGTGGAATATTCTTGAATGGCCAAGTCAGTCACACCTGATCTTAACCCAATTGAGCATGCATTTCACTTGTTGAAGACTAAACTTCAGACAGAAAGGCCCACAAACAAACAGCAACTGAAAGCCGCTGCAGTAAAGGCCTGGGAGAGCATTCAGAAGGAGAAAACCCAGCATCTGGTGATGTCCATGAGTTCAAGACTTCAGGCTGTCATTGCTAACAAAGGGTTTTCAACCAAATATTAGTTATGACCATTTTATTTTCAGTTATTTCATTTGTTCAATTATTAGCCCATGAAATGAAGGGATTGTGTTTAAAAAATGCTTCATTTTTCCACATTTTTATGCAGTCTTCTTGTTCAACCCCTGGAATAAAAGCTGAAAGTCTGCACTAGGCATCAATGGCATCTAAGTTGTTTTATTTAAAATTCACTTTGGTAATGCACAGAAACAAAATTAGAAAGAATGTGTCTCTGTCTCTGCAGCAAAGTCGTCCTGCTCTGTGGACCAGGAATAACTTTTATGTTTTATTTAGTTTCAGGCTTACATTTTAAGACCATGTTAGAACATTATAGTGTTTTTACTATGTGTAAATGGATAAAAAAGAAAAAAACTTGTTTTTTTTTTTTATTAACTTGATTTTTTTTTTTTTTAAACATCCATCACAACAGGTTTACACCTGTGCTAGCAGACCGCCCTGCCTATCAAGATGACCCAAAAGTTTGTGAATACTGGAGTCCAATTCTGTACTTTTCACAGTACATTGATAGCATTTTCGAGGATCTGTTTTTGATCTAGTTGTGTTCCAACTACCGGGGAGTCACACTCCTTAGCCTCCCTGGGAAAGTCTATGCCAGGGTACTGGAGAAGAAAGTCCGTCCAATAGTCGAACCTCAGATCCAGGAACATCAGTTCGGTTTCTGTCCTGGTCGTGGAACAGTGGACCAGCTGTACACCCTCTTTAGGGTGCTGGAGGGATTGTGGGAGTTCACTCATCCAGTCCATATGTGTTTTGGGGATTTGGAGAAGGCGTTTGACCGTGTCCCCCGTAGTATCCTGTGGAGGGTGCTCTGGGAGTATGGGGTCCGGGGAGCCTTACTGAGG
The DNA here is from genome assembly GCA_023969325.1 of Oryzias curvinotus. Lineage (NCBI taxonomy): Eukaryota > Metazoa > Chordata > Actinopteri > Beloniformes > Adrianichthyidae > Oryzias > Oryzias curvinotus. Next base: position 2,292,898 of record CM043709.1, on the reverse strand, counting down.
GCTGTCCGGTCTCTGCATGCCCAGAGCAAGAGCTTGGTTTGCATAGCCGGCAGTTAGTCAGACCTGTTCCCAGTGCATGATGGACTCTGGCAGGGATGCCCTTTATCACCGGTTCTGTTCATAGTTTTTATGGACAGAATTTCTAGGTACAGGCAGGTGCTGGAGGGGGTCTGGTTTGGGGACCACAGGATTTCATCTCTGCACTTTGCAGATGACTTTGTCCTGTTGGCTTCATCAAGATGGGACCCCCAGCGTGCATTAGGGCGGTTTGTGGCCGAGTGTGAAGCAACTGGGATGAGGGTCAGCACCGCTAAACCTGAGGCCATGGTTCTTGACCGAAGAAAGGTCGTCTTTCCATCTGGGTGGAGTGTTCATGCCTCAGGTGGAGGAGTTTAAATATCTTGGAGTCTTGTTCATGAGTGAGGGAAGACAGGAGCTTGAGATTGACAGGCGGAACATCCGTAGTTATGCGGTTGCTGTACCGGTCCGTTGTGGTGAAGAGAGAGCTGAGCCAATAAGCAAAGCTCTCAATTTACTGAATGCTCTTACTCTGTAGCAGATGATCCAACAAGTAAAAAAAGAGTGATATAGAATTTTATTGTTTTAGAACCAAATGTAATGTTTTTGGGTGAATATCACTATAAAGATTTAATCTGCTCCTTTTTTTTGATTTTCCAAATTGAGTTCTATTTTCACGGAAATATCGTCCTGTTGTCCTCTACAATGGACATGTTGGGAAATTAAAATAAAAAATATTTTTTTAAAACTTTAAATTGTAAGGTGTTTTTTTTAGGCCCAAATAGATAGGAAATCACACAAAAACAGAAATTGTAAAACACTTTTATTCCTCGGTTCTCAACCATTTTTTTGAGCCCTGCTTTTGTATCAATCATCTTTAATCATTTTTAATCAGTACACAAAATGGAGAGATACACAAATATACTAATCCTGTCAAATAGTGAATCAGTTAATTGTACAGTTGTCTCTGAAGGGATATGTTTAAAGACAAAAATAAAAAATGTTAAGACAGTTATTGGTTTCATGTATAATTAGAGATGATTATGTAAAAAAATGCTGAGAAAAAATATATTTTTTAATGTGTATTATTCTTAGTATTTTTTTTACCATGAGAGGTGTACATAATCCATATTCATTGTGCAAGCTGCTGTGCAGGAGAAAGTGCTTTGTTAGCTGCTTTTTAAGTCAGCAGTTTTATTATTTGTTTAGGGACGCAGAAGAATTGCCAACTAAACCGCTTTTACTTTAAAGAAAATAAAGAATGCTAAATGGTCCCTTTAGATCTCACCATAAAGGAAAACCTGTAGAAAAAAAATCCATCCTTTTCCACACATTGTATGAGTATTACAGGAGCTTTGATTAAATGGCTCGGATGAAGTTAAGAATTTCACATTTTGGTTGTGAGTCTCTTTGTATTTACAGTTTGGAGCTTTTAACCAAGAAAGTTCAATTCGTTATCACTTTGAAACTATACTAACACCAGTTCAGAAAGCTTTAACAACATTTTGAAAACTTTGCTTTTATCTGAGATGACAAGAATGGGACAATGAATTAAATTCAGTTTAACTGCTTATCTCCTTAGCAAACAGGCAGTTAATCTAATGATCAGTGTTGTAATTTGAGAAAATCTAGTATAATTAACTTTAAGATTAATTTAAGAAGTCCCGACTGGAGAACCTGAAACAGAACATTAATAGGGGACCTTTCTGAGTGGAGTTTGCATGTTCTCCCGCCGCTTCCTCCCGCCATCCAAAAACATGCTTCATAGGTTAATTGGTTATTCTAAATTGTCCCTTAGTTATAATGTGAGAGTGTATCTGTGTGTTGTTTGTTGCTCTGCAACAGACTGGGGACCTGTCCAGGATGTCTCCTGCCTTCACACACGAGGGGCAAGGATAGGTGCCAGCAGCCCTGTGACCCCAAAACGGGCAAAACGGGTTGGATGGATGGATGGATGGATGGATGGATCTTTCATCTTTTCAAATTGAGGCATTTTTAATTTTTTATACTTATGTTTTTACACTGGAAAACATTTATTCTCTTCAAATTATTTGTCCTGTAAAACTCGTAATCTTTGCAAGTGTATTTCCCTAATTTGTAGTCAAATTTAACTATCCTAAATTCACAGTTGGCATGAGACTTTAAAGAAATTGTTTCATTCAGTAAAAACTATTTTTTATACAGTATATTGGAAATATGTTGTTTCCACTTCTAATAAGAAGTACAAGTTCTTTTGTAGAGTAAAAAAAATAATTTGGCATGTAAATTCTAAAGCAAGCGTGACTTTTTTTTTTACAGGTTTCGTTTTTTTTCTGGTCATTTATAATAATATTTGTTTCAGTTTGTTGTGTAGAAGGACACTTTCCTCCATTCCCACCTTTTCTATCAGCATTAAATAACTAAAAGACTGTTTGTCAAATCTCACAACAAACTGCTTTAGGATCTCACCTCACAAGGTTTTTTTTGGGTCATATCCAATTAATTTATTCTTTTTTTCCTGTGATCAAGTTCTTCTTTTTTGACAGTCAAATTAACAGGTCATTTTTTTTTACATTTCAGAGAGTGCCCTGCAAAAACATTGTTCAGCTCACACATTAATGGATGCACATTCACAAAAGGTGATTTTCTAAAAGCAAAAGGAAGATTTTATTTTTTTATTTTTGCATTTTACTTTTAAAGAGCAAACTTGCCACTTTTTACTAAAGGACTTTTATCAAAATGTAACAATTTGTTGTGCACATTCGTAATTTCTATCTACTTTTGGGTTTTTGTGATATATTTTAATATATCAAACTTGAGATGGGTTCATTCTGACTTACTGTTAAATATCTCATTTGTACGGAGCCTGTGTCATGACATTAAAAAAATAAAATATATCTCGTTCCCACAGATTAATAACTCGTTCCCACAGATTAATAACTCGTTCGCACGAAATACTATTCCGTTCCCACAAGATACTATTCCGTTCCCACAAGATACTATTTCGTTCCTTCGAAATACTATTTCGTTCCCACGAAATGGTTAACTTGTGCGAACGCAATAATTAATCACGTCATAAGTCAATTACACGGATATGCTCTCAGTCCGTCCGGCCGCAAAAGCCGCTTTCAGCGGTAACATCCGTCTCTTTGTGACCCACATTCGTTCAAGAAAGGAAAAAGAAAAACAAGAAGGATCAATTTATTACTGTCTCAATGAATATAAGAAAAATTTCACAAGATTTGATAGCTACGCTGCTTTGCCATACGATAGCTTCTGCTAGGCTACTACTACTAGCTTAGCTCCCCGCGGAGCTCCTTGCTTGTCATGCCGGCATTCGGGCAACTGGCTGGTCGGTAGACAGCCAGCCAGCTGATATTGTAGTTTAGGGTTAAATAGGAATAAAAATATTCAGTACTTGTCTTTTATTAACATACTCTTTAGCAGTCAGTCGCTTCACATTCGAAGGCTATTAGGCTACATGCTAACTAACTAGCCGATCGTTTATCCTGTTATTTACGTCATAGATTTACAGCAGATACCTTCACATTTCTGTCTGTGTGTGTGTCTCATTACATTGCATTGAGGACATGGAGGATGTTTAGAGATCAGATTTATTTATTTTAAAAAGCACAAAAGCATCCATCGGACTTAGCTTTTAGCTCCTAGCATTATTACAAACAAGGCTGCATGCATCCGGCATTCCCAGCATGCATTTCGGCCAATCACCGTGTCCCTGTAACTGAAGTGTAACAACAAGACCAATGATTTGCTGATCAAAAGCACGTGGGTAAACGTGATGCATCATGGGGTATATTGTTCGCAGCCATGTTTGTGATGCTAAAAGCTAAGTCCGGTAGGGGAAGCATTCAGGCTCATCTTATGATATTTTTCTGATTTTTATCGAGACAATAATAGATCGATCATTCTTGCTTTTATTTTTACGCCCAGTGAATGCTCACAGAGACACGGAAGTAGCTGCAGAAAGCGGCTTTTGCAGCGAGATGACGGAGAGCGTACCAGAGGATGATCATCATGTAAATACCGATGGATGCTTTTGTGCTTTTTAAAATAAATAAATCTGATCTCTTCTTGGGGTATCGGTCAGCCATATTTGTTGTGCTTGGAGCTAAGAGGTAAGTGCGTTTGGCGAAGCAGTCAGCTTAATATGATATTTTTTCAGATTTTTATTGAGAAAATAATAGATCGACCATTCTTGCTTTTATTTTTACCCCTATTGAATGCTCACAGGGACACGGTCGTAGCGGCAGGAAGCGGCTTTTGCAGCTAGATGACGGAGGGCGTACCACAGGATCATGATGTGAATACGATGGAATGGATGCTTTTGTGCTTTTTAAAATAAATAAATCTGATCTCTAAACATCCTCGGTGTCTTCAATGCACTGTAATGAGACACACACAGACAGAAACGTGAAGGTATCTGCTGTAACTCTATGACATAGATAACAGGATAAACGATCGGCTAGTTAGTTAGCATGTAGCCTAATAGCCTTCGAATGTGAAGCGACTGACTGCCAAAGAGTATGTTAATAAAATACAAGTACTGAATATTATTATTCCTATTTAACCCTAAACTACAATATCAGCTGGCTGGCTGTCTACCGACCAGCCAGTTGCCCGAATGCCGGCATGACAAGCAAGGAGCTCCGCGGGGAGCTAAGCTAGTAGTAGTAGCCTAGCAGAAGCTATGGCAAAGCAGCGTAGCTATCAAATCTTGTGAAATTTTTCTTATATTCATTGAGACAGTAATAAATTGATCCTTCTTGTTTTTCTTTTTCCTTTCTTGAACGAATGTGGGTCACAAAGAGACGGATGTTACCGCTGAAAGCGGCTTTTGCGGCCGGACGGACTGAGAGCATATCCGTGTAATTGACTTATGACGTGATTAATTATTGCGTTCGAACGGATTAATTATTGCGTTCGCACGAGTTAATCATTTCGTGGGAACGAAATAGTATTTCGAGGGAACGAAATAGTATCTTGTGGGAACGGAATAGTATCTTGTGGGAACGGAATAGTATTTCGTGCGAACGAGTTATTAATCTGTGGGAACGAGTTATTAATCTGTGGGAACGAGATATATTTTATTTTTTTAATGTCATGACACGGGCTCCGTACATTTGTGAGTTTCTTTTGACAAAATAAATGTATATTTTCCCTTACTTTTATTATGAAGTTTCATCACCTCAATTTTTTAGTTTTTTTTTTTTTTTGTTTTTCCCCCTTAACACCAGGTCCAACTCACTTCAACAATTATAATCACAAGAATCAATATGAATTGTGCAGTGAGGATTTTCTGCTGCATTCAGTCACACGGCATGCAGACTAAAAACACAGGACATCCATACTCACTGCAGAGCTTTTCATTCTGTTTAGTAATTTCTGCAAAGATCAACTTTGCAGAATTAATCCCAAAAGTTCCACACAGAACCCAATGTTAATCAATTTAATGAGCTTTTTAGAGTCTGATGGTGTTATGCCAACAGATGATTGTGCTGCAATTCTGCTGTCAGTAAAATGTCCTGAATGACACCTTCTGTTCTCAACATGCACTTCAGCTGCACATCCTAACAAAGGTCAGGAAAATCTTCCAGTCTAGGTGTTTTGTCCCTTACACAACAGATGCATTCACCTTACTAACAAGATAAACCACTGTCGACATTTCTGAATGGTGCAGGGTTTTGACAGCGCTGTATGTCGCAGTCAGATGCTCTACCAACCGAAACTTCACTCGGTCAGCAAAGTCTATGAGTGACATTTCTGATGTTAAATGGAAAATTCTATGCGGTTTGATTCCTTCTTGTTAAAACAAGAATTTTTAGACACTATAGGTAATTATTAGAGGTTGCAGTTAATTAACGGAAAGTCACAACTGATTGAGTGCACAACATCCAAAAGATTTTGAGGCCAAAGTGAAAAGGCTTTTTTATTCATCAGCTCACCTGTGCTTGGTTTTTGAGTCTGGGACTGAAGCACAAAATCTTTTGACCACAGAGTAGAATAATATGCAATATATATATATTTTTTAGTCAAGAGAAGTATAAGAAATTGGTTAGGAAGATATAAGATAAATAAAAACTCAATGGACAAACTTTAATGATCGCAAAGCAAATAAAAAATATAGATTTAACATACTTGTTAAATTCTATGTCAACATGAGTCTAGAATAAAGTCAGAAAAGGAACCAGTCATCAACTTAAATAGCAATCAAATAGAAAATTCAACACCACAGACCGATGATTGGATTTGTCTTGTTTGTCCGTGGAGACACATTGGTCCATGTCAATGTTCATTAACATGCAGCAGGCTACACTCAATAAACAAAGTCTTATTTAATATATTAAATACTTTACTTTCATATTGTCATAGAATTTGTTGTTTTTTCCCCATAAAACGTGCCACTCAGCATGACCCAGATACTGTACCGGGTTGAGAATCCCCAGGCACCAAGTACAAGTTTTTCTTTTTCTACCTTTTACTAGCGCATGTCCACCACCTATGGTTGGAAGAGGAGTGGTGCGAAATATCAAAGCATCTCGCCACTTTTACTTCAGGCTTTTTCTTTCACAGCTCTGTTCTAATGTATGAAAGACTGAATGTCATAAATTTCCTGCCAGACACAAACAGCGATTAATAATTTCTCCTCTATGATCAGTTTCATGTTGCACTCCTGTGAATTATAACGGATCCCATCTATACCTCACTACCAAATCTGAGTCCCATTTAAACTTTTCATTTGGAAGTAACTTCAACACATAAAAGTATTCAAAATGTTTTTTGTCATTCTGGCTGTGTAGCAAATTTCAACATAATGTTTTGCAGGAACTGAAAATGCTAGAGTTTTTGACATTTACTCTCCTTTAATCTCACAGGGCTTTGATTCTCAAAGGATTCTCTGATGACTTCACACAATAACTTATAATAAATAAAACACAAACATCATACAATGTTTTTTCCTAACCTTTTTTCATTTTTTAATTTATTTTTTTAATCTCAACCCTTCACAGACTCCAATAGTTTTGAGTACTCAACTATTACACTGGGTTTTTTTTTTTGACGCCTATATGACAAAGTCAAAAAACATCTTGTGAGAAAATTTTTTTTTGTGACCTTTATATTAGAATAAACTATCACTTTTACATTGCAGGCTACACCTGCAATGTAATGTACACCTACATCAATTTGAACCTGTTGAAACCTTTTAAAAAATAAAAGCTTTAGGCTTTAAACCATAGGTGGCCCAGACAATAGCAAAATCTTTTACGTTTGAACTTATTTCCCTTATTGTCTTTTTTCTGTTTTTCTACATCTTACTTAAATCTTGGCCAAACATGACTTACTGGATATAAAGACTACTTCCTGTTGGACTTCTGAGGAGGTGGGTATGCCACGTCTCACTCGTTTTTGCCCTTTCTGTGTTGGCAGCGTCGAACCATTTCAAAAAAAAGCCGCCTTTGCGTGCTTCCTGGAGTTTCCTTGGCTGGGGTCAAGCTCCTCATTGTTTTCATTTTTGCTTACGGTCCCTGAAGTAGCTTGTGCTGAAAGGAGGTTTGGATTAAAATAAGTATTAAGCCTCTCATATATATTGTTCTCTTTTACAGAACACCTGAGTTTCAACCTGCTAGTCATAAACATCTGATTGGTAATTGGTCAACCCCGACATCCATAAAGGTACAACAATGTGCTGATAAGAATGAGTGTCTTTTTTGAGGACATCTTGATGATCTGGCTTAAATTTATTTTATTCACTTTTAATTTGCATTTTAAACTTATCCAAAATATCAAACATGTGTTTGTTTCAGACAGAAACTAAATCCAAAGCTATTTGAGAAAAAAAATTGAGATCATGAGCTAAGCTGTAGGTTGTTGGAACCTTGTTATAATTATCATGGGGAACCTTTAATCAACTCCACTTTACAGAGAATTGAAGGTTATTTTTAGTTTTAGTGGCAGTTGACCCGTCAAAATAAAAGTCCTTAATATTGGCTTATTTTAAGTGAAAAAGGGGCATTTACTTCCTTACCAGGTAACTCAACTGACAGGTGATTCTTTTTTTTTACTTTTATTCCCCAGCAGTCGACATTCATATTCATAACTTCCTCTTTTTTACATCCTACTTCAACACTCAGTCACATCTAAATGTATGCTGTCATGTGAAATGACTGTGCACAGCTCCTGATTGCAGACATGATCACACCCAAAATTGGGATTACATTTCTTTTGTTTTCTGAATTTTGAGGTGAGAGATAAGAAGAGGTGACTTGCCAATGATTGTTGAATAGCAGGTACAGATACAGTTAAGAAAAGGTGTGTACAGTACTAAAAGCACATCAGCCAATATCCAAAAGCTGCTTGCTCACCTGTGCAGCTTGTGGACTCAGTTAAAGACTGTTGCCTTAAAATTAACAGGAAGTGAGATTTTTCCAATATAGGGTAAGCAAGAATGCCTGTACCCACAGGAGTTTTTATAAAAACTATCTAAATACAACTATGGCATAAAGTGACCACTGAATGATGCAAACAAAATGTTTGCTTCTACATAGTAAGATATCAGTAATATAGTGCATTTCACTACTTAGTCACAAAAGACTGATAATCCAATGCATTTGAGCAAGGCTTAGAGTAAAGTTAGATGCAGACGCAATTCTGCGGATAAGTGATAAGTGCATGCTCCTTATGTGACACATACAGGTTTGGTCATTTTTTCACCTGCAGAGAGTTTCCATCTACTTGTAAGGGGAATTATGATGAATGCTTTACAGTTACAGAGTGAACCGTGAGACCACTGTATGACATCATCACCACTACGTCATAAGTTCACGGAACTTCCATTAGCTTAACAAATCTTCCACAATGCACTCACCACACAAACAGCAATTATATGTTCCATATTGAACAAGCCTCAAGGGAACTCCTGCGCCCATCTTAATGTCCATTTAAAAGGCCACTCCAGTCTGGGACCCCCACACTGGCCCAGACAACCCAAAAACCTGCAGCACCTGCATGGGTCAACTCCTGTACAGGTGCATGTGACTATCCTGTAAAGCACATTAGAAAGCAAAAAGTTCATGACATGAATGTTCTAATGTGTTCTGACAACCGCGTGTTGCACGCCCACTTTAGAACGTTAAATTTCATTTCATCCACACAGGTGCCAGTTACAGCTGTGGGTCAAAGCTGCAGGCCAGTGTTTTAAAGGGATTTTATGAAATATTATTCAAATACTACGACCAAAATGCAGTTTTAAAAGGAATAAACTTCTTTGCAGATTTTAACTACAAGATAAAACAGACCTCATAGAGAATGTTAGCTGTGGAAGTTCGTGACATCTTCTAGAGCAGTGTTTTTCAACCTTTTCTGAGCCACGGCACACTTTAACCTTAAAATAAATCCTGCGGCACACCTGCATCCAAAAATTAAAAAACAAAACAAAAAAAGGAGAAACTTATAGTCTGTTTTGATCTACAGTCCCTCCACAATCTCACATGCATTTTTGTGATAATTGTGGCAGAAAAAGCTGGAAGCTGCAGCTGTTTTTCTAAAAGATGCAATAAAAGTTAAATTAGAAGATTTAAAAACAGTTTGAAGTGTGTTCGTTGGTTTCAATGACAGTTTAACAACAGATCTCCTTGTGCGCTGTCTTTTTAACCCAATGCATCATGGGAGATGTGGTGCATAAATCGCTTTTCAGAGCTTCATTGTTTTGTTCACTTGTTCCACGGTCTGATACCGGATTCTGTGAAAAACTACTCCACTAAAGACGAGCTTTAGCTGGTATTTTTGTGGAAACTGAGAGACTTTGTGAGCTAAATCGGGACAAGGAAGTGAAGACTTTAACTACTTCTGATTGGTCAGACTGATGACATGTGATTAAGCCCCCCAAGAATGATTGGTGGAGACAGTTAAAGGGCCGGGACTTTTCCAAAATACAGCCGACGCTGCAGCTTAATCGCGGTACCGTCATTCTTATCAAATGTCTTTAATAGAATCAAATAAACGCAAAGAAAAAAGTATTTACGATCTTTCATATTCCTAACTACTTCAGTGTTTTATCAGGTCCTGTTTGGATAAACACAGAGCTGAAATCCTGGAGATGGAAAATGTTTTTACATCAGTGAATGAGGGTAAACTCCCACGGCACACTAGTGTGCCGCGGCACACTGGTTGAAAAACACTGTTCTAGAGCAGTATACTACATGAAGATTTGGGGTTTTTTTTTTTGCACCACCTGTCAAAGAAGTAAAAAGAGACGATTTTGGGCTGAATTGCTCAGCACGAGTGTCTTAAAGCTGTTTGCCACTTGTGAGACATTCCTTCAGAAACCTTAAAAACTATTTCTCACAAACAGTAAACATCTTTCTGCACCCTGGTGAGCTGCAGATGGCAAATATTGATAATGTCTGGGAAAAACTAGCATTCCACCTTCCATTTACTGTGAATGATAATAAAACCAAGCTTTTTTTCTGTTATCTCTCATATTAATAATGTGTGGACGCCAAAATAAGTTTGGTGCACAATTTTAGTCTAGAATTAAACTTTTAATAAATCTAATCCCATTTTAGACATTTAACTTATTTAATAAAACTTTTTTCACATGGTTTTTCTCGACTTTTTCTTTTTTGAGGCAACATCTAAAAAAAAAAAAAAAAACATTCTCCACTCTTCTCAGAGGTGAAGATGTCAGTTTACAAAAGCTGGATGAAAAATATGCCAGTCAGATGAAAAGGCATAGAAAATGAACCATGAAAATAACATGTTACATAAACATCAAATCTAAACCTCATGTCACAAGCACTTTCTTCACACTGCTCATCACATCTCAGCTGGAGCACATTAGCCATATACACCGTAATTTCACAATTTCAGATTGCTGTGAAGGTGGTAATAAGTAAGCAATGCATGTTTGCACCAGCGACACCCCTGCAAAACCCAACAACTTCAAACGCATGTCCTTCACCTCTGTTGCATCTTAGGTGCAGGAGTTAGTCAGAGCTGGAGGTGCAGCCTCAGTCGGTCACTGTCAGAAGAAAGCCTCTGCTCTGGTATCACACTCACGTCTGTGTTTGCTGCTGTCGCTCCAACCCATCACAGCCTGTCGTCAGATCACTCCAGCGTTTGCGCCCGTCACTGTCGCTCCGTGTTCAGACGGCTGTCTCTTACAATTTGTGGCAATTTCATTTACAAAGTAGGACATTTTTGTTCCTTCTTTGCCACTACATTTCACTTTATTTTTTGTTATTTTGACGTAATCACAGAATTCCATTGAAAACATCAGAATTAACACATAATGGCGGGTCTGGAGGCCCTTTTTGGAAAGACTCCAAAAAACAAAACATGTCTCATTGTGGGAAAAAGTTTGACATGAAAAAAAGTGAAACTAATAACGTGTTTTATAGCACAGGGCACTTTGCTTTCCCCTTTTCTGTTCTCGCTCTACACTACTGACTATTACTAAACTCCAGCGACCCACAAAGGTTTTTAGATGATACCTTAGACGTGTGTCTAATGGGAACGACGTGCACATCTGCACTTCAACACAAGAAACACAATGAAGAAGGCGACCGACTTCAGCAAGACTCCCACCCTCCAGTGAACATCCAGGGGGCATTCATCTAATTGAACTCATGTTTCAGGTTTTCACGATAAAAACTCTCACGTTCACGTGAAGCTACACAAGTTTCTACGCCCGTTTGGGGGCTCTATATGTACAAAACGTGCAGCCATTGAATATGTACTACAAATTAAACCAGGGGGTGAACTTTAAACTAACAGGGACTCGGCTTTGGTGGGGGTGTTTGGATGTTGTCCCTTTACATTCACAGAACTGCGAACTGCTTCTGTTGACCATTGACCACAGAGAAGACATTGATGATTGCCGTTTATGTCCAGTCAGACTAGCATGACACTAAGTAAAAACCTGGAGCAAGATTCACAAGATTTACACCGTGGCGACATTCCGCACAAACCCTCTTCCATCTATAGGTGGCTAACATGCGCTAGTAAACAGTTGAAATATAACAAGAAGCAAAAGACGCCCCTTTATGTCCAGTGTGAAGGCCTTTGGCTAAATCCGCATTCTTGAAGACATGTCACATGACCGGTGTGGACAGAGGTTCACTGACTGAGTTCCCTTGGACAATAAACTCATCTGGACAGTTAACCAAACTGTAAAAGTAGGGTCAGAGCTCCTCCTCAGGAGGCTGAGGTCCTTTGGGGTGAGCATAAAAAAAAAAAAAAAAAAAATACAGCGTCTTCTATGCCATTGTGTCCAGGTGGAAGGCCAGCAATGACAGAAACACTCAGGAAACTGCTTAAAAAAGCCAGTTTAGTCCTGGGATGACCCCTGGACTCCATCGAAGAGGTGGCAGACAAGAAAAGAAAACCATCAGTGACATCTCAAACCCCCTGAACCACACTCTGTAGAGCCCAAGAAGCTCCTTCAGCAAAATATTTGTGAGTGCATAAACATCAGTTGTGATTTTTTTGGAGTATTTTTGGGCTACTACATGCTGGAGCTCAGTGAGGATGCACTAAATCATATCCCAGCTCTTTCAGTCCAGAAACATGCTTCATAGGTTTATTGATGATTCTAATTTCCCCCAAGGTGTGTGTGCGTGTGTGTGTGTGTGGCCCTACAAAAGGCTGGTGACCCATCCAGGGTGTACCCCATTTTTGCCCAGCAGCAGCTGGGTGAGGCCCTGGCAGCTGTAACCCCAAAAGAATTAAGAAAATGGATGGATGGAATATTTTGCAAACCGTTCTTGCAAATGCTGCTGATGGCAGAATTTCCACTAGTGGGATGAATAATGTCTCCTTTAGCCAGTCCAAAAAATATGTTAGGCTAATTTATTAGTATAAAACGTAATTATGGTGAAACATCCTCCATCTTTTTGTCTTGTCTTCTTTTTGGGAAAATCTTGGATTTTTCACTGAAGACATTTAATATTAACAATCATCCCTGTTTTTTTTTGTTTGTTTTTTTTTTTCAAAAATTAAATAAGCTTTTTAAAGTGTTCTTCTCAAAAAGAAAGGAAAAGATTATATAAACTACTCCTCCTATAGGATAATTACACCGAAACTCCCCATGGACTGTAGGGGTTTCTAACCTGGGATATACCAGGAGTTTTGACAGTGGAACATTTCCCTACTGTACATTCTTCTGTACCCCAGAAATCAATGTTCCGAGAGTTTAAAATGTGGTTGTGAGGTTATTCTCTAAAAAGTTGTGTCTAAAACCTGCATGTTTGAATGAAAGCATGCCTGCTTTGGTGCATAAGTGCATTTAATTCATGTTATGTTGTTCTCTAAATATTTGTGTTTCCTTTTTTTCAGTAAAACAGTTTTAAAGCTTAAATATAACTTTTAAAAAATCCTTCATTACTAATATGAAAGAGGAGCTTAAGTGGCAGAGTATTACTTTTTATTTTTGTTAGTGCTGTAATATCATTAATATGTTTTTAAGTAACCCCCTCCCCTTATGCTCTTCGCAAACTTTTCACCGCTGCCATTTGCAAAATAATTTATGAACAGTTCCAATTTGCATTTACAAACATTATAAGGTGTCTCAATAACACCAGATGGCTTTTTAAAGTGCCTGAAACAGCATGTGGAACTCCAGCGGAGCTTATAAATGTTTGTACGAATTACAAAGAAAGTTCATCACATAACTGTGCAGGAAAAACACCAAATTTAGATTTATTAGAAAAACTAAAGTCATTTTCCACACGGCAGTCCCCCACAGACATCTGGAGCACATTTGAGAGGGATACAGACTATATTCTGGAAGAAAATCCTAACAAGATCTGATGACAATGGTGATTTGATTTGACAATAAAATAAAAAGAGGCTTTAGAATCAGCACTCAGATCCCCACTGAAGACAGACCATTTTAAATATTGCAGACATTCATAATGTCAAGTGATAGCTCATGTATATCAGTACCTTTGATTGCATGCACACCATGATCAAAGTATTGATTTTATTCTAGATAAGATTCATTTATTTGGATTGGGTTTAGACTCAAACCGTGTTTCGATGAGGAGGATTAATTGGAATGCATCTTTTAGGATTTTGGCACATCTGATTCAATTTAGAATCCTCCTCTGATCAATCACTTCCAGGGAATATCTGCTGTGGACTGATTTTCAAAGTATCTACCTGCTGCAAACTTTCTCTAGGCGATCAGTCAGACTGGAAAAAGAAATATCAAACACATCTTTTAAAAAATGCTCTTTGTTTTTCAGGACATTTCCAATTTATTTTATTTCAGCCCAGCGGAGCAATCTGCTTAAATTTATTCATTCAAATTCTGTCGATGAAGCCCCAATGAAAGTCAATGAGGCTGCATTCATATTGATGCCTATTGATGTAAATATGCATCAAACCAATTCTGCCCCATAGTTACCTTAATTTAGCATCTATTGAAAGCAAAAACTATCGTGAAACATGTGTTTCATAGCTGGAAATCAATTCAGGCATCAACAGGTAAAAGATTACTTTTTTTCCTAACAATCTTTGGAAAAATACTGATGTAAAACATCAAAATAGCATATATTTTATTTTCTCTCCTCCCTGTTTTCTGTTCTACACTCCCCCCATACTTTTCCTGCTGCTTCAGTTGATGAGTGATTGAATGAGGCTGGGTGCTCAGAGCAAATTTCACACGTGGTCAGGCCTGGTAACCAGCTGGAAATCCCTTCCTCTATCTTCACCTCTTTTCAATCCTCTTTTCCATCATCTGCTCGTGACGTTGAATTCCTCTCTTTTTTTTCTTCTATTTAGAAATTCTCTCATCTTAATTGGTTTCCTGTCTTTTATCCTACCAGTGAATATTTCAGCGTATTTCATGTACAAATGGGTCATTACTTGCATCTTTGATGCTGTCATCTAATGCCAATTTCTGTATTTTGGCACAATTTATATCTCCTTAAGAGATAAACCATGAGTTATGTTGGGTGCCCATTTTATCCATTTGATTTTTAATGTTTTCATGATTTTTTGCAAAATCAACAAGATTTTTTTTTCTGTTGTTTTTGCAACTTCAGCTCCTGTATTTATTTTTTATTAATTCAATATCCAGACTGTCTTGTTTAATCCACTTGTCTTCCTCTCTTGTGCAACCTTTACTCATTTACATTCTAGTTTGTTTTCTCTTTCTTCTTCTGTTACGTAGTCTATTCCTGTTTCATCTGTCTTTGTGTCTTTCTTCCTCCACCTTCTGTCAATTTCCTCCTATTCTCTTCTTCTTCTTCCAATTTCCTTTCTCTCATAATTTCAACCTGTGAGTGTGCCAAAAGTGAAAAAAGAACGGCATCATACCTGACACCCCCCCCAACCCCCACAGTGGTCTTGAGTAAAGTAATGAGCTGTGATCGGCTGCAGCCTACAGCCATAATGCTGCCTCTCCCGCTCACGCTCAGTGACAGCCATTAAATTGACATGTGTGTGGTTACATGCTTGAATTAGTCATGTTGTGGGGACATGAATTTGTTTATGCAGTCGCACAAACTTGAACTGACATGTAATCAGTCTACATCACTAAAATCTTCAAAGTCTAAATTCAGTCTCTAGCTGAGGTATGACTGGAGCATGCACATGTCTAGAGGGCCACATCAAAGCTTTGTCAGCAACTTCTACAAACATTCGTTAACTAAACCTTTATTAGAAAGCAAAAAAAAAAAAGTTGCTATTCATAACTCGTCACAGAGTGACACTTGCTCAGGACCCGGCTGTGTCAGCTGTGAATGTTCAGCATTCCTCCCACAGCATCACTTTTGGACAGACGAAGTTTCTACAGTTGGTGAAGTAAAAGCTCGGGGACTCATTTCCATGGCAACATGGAAAATGTCAGGAAGGCTTGATGCAATGGGATGTGCCTAACAAGAATCTTCAAGCCAAACCAAGGTGACAACCCCACTGACAACCTTCAGAAATCCTGCTGCTGTTTCCCAGCACAGAAAAATCCTCTTCCTCAGTGTTTATTATAAGCGCGGCCAGAAGAACACGACGGAGAAATCTATCCGCAGAATCCCATTCTGACACTGACCCAAAATTTTACACGGGGGTAGGGAACGTCCATGACGTCCAACTACAGAACAAGTGGTCATGTGTCATGACTGTTTTCTATTTAGAAAACAGAGAGAGAAAAAACTCCAAAGAGCATGGTAACATGTCTGACCTTGATATTCTCACAGAAACAAAGATATTGAGAGAAACCCCTTAGCTGTCCATTCAGTGTGCGACTGTCCTCACATCCGCTTAAAGAACTTTGAGTTTCAGCACACACCAAGACAGGAAATGTACTCTGTCTGACCTCAGTACGATGGCTGAAACTGAATGTGTGGTGCACAAACCAAAGCTGTGCATCATTATGGTTTATCTGCCAAATTTCTTAACTGATTCGATTCAGATTCACAAGGTCAGGATTCAATTCGATGTTAGTTCCAGACAGATTTGATTTAGTATCACTTTGTTTTCCAATTTCTGTGTAAAACCAATGTTGCCTTGGTTCTAAATAACTCTTTTTTGTTTTTAAACAACCATTTTTTTAATGACCAAAGGTGGAACTTGCATTAGTAAAAACTTTTGATCAAATTAGCAGCATGTGTTTGATTTTCCTGGGCATAGACACTCCTGCAGGAATATAACCTGTGGGGGAGATTTTTGCTTAGATTACCCTCTAATTGTATTTCCACAGTTTTGTACTATAAAAAGTGGATGAAACTGCATTTAGTGATGTTAAGCTAATGTGGTCATTTGCAGCTTCACATTGTCAACAGTAATAACACAACAACATAAAAGCTAGAGGTATGGGAGGAACTACCAGCCTCTAAAGAAGGGCTAAATGGCACTTTTTTTGGTTCAAACCATATTACCAACCAAATTACTTTTCTAAAACATTATTTATATAATGATGCTTTTATTTTGAAATCTGAGAAAACTGAAAACAAATCAAATCTGCCACAAAAAACAAACATACAGTAGGCTGCGTATAGATTTGATTATCATAAACAAAGAATGTGTGTTGAAGTGTGACCCATATATTTTTTTATGTATTACATGCGTAATTGTTTTAATACAATAAACTGATACCCACATATAGTATATGTGTACTATATATCTATATATATATACTTATATACTTATACATACTTATATAAATATAAGTATTTTATAAAACATATGATAAATGGAAGAAATTATGATATTCTGAATTATGAAATCAGGCTATGCTGTATAATAGAGAATGATGGTTAGAGATGACAATTGTAATGCATGCAGTAAGCGTAAAGCAAAAGAACTAATTTTAATAAAAGCAGAGGTCTATTTCAAGAATATACTAAGTCAGAGCCACAAAAAAAAGATCAAAATAAAAAAAAAAAAAAAAAAAAAAACAAACAGAGTTTTAGGTTTCAGAAATGATGATCAGGGTAAGCCTAACCAACTCAGACTTGAACAAGTTATTATTTTGTTTTTGTTGTATTTTTTTTAACTTGTCCTGTCCAACAGCTGAGCAAGCAGATGAGAGCTGAAGGTCTCTTGTGTTGGACATATTTTACTTTTACAACATGGGATTATGAATCTTCTGACACACCAGAGGAATGTCTGAATAAACCCCTTTTGGAATCTAGGCCAAACTTTCTTCATCTTGATCATATTTGAAACATTTTTGTGTTGGAGCGGACGGAAAAGGAAAGGAGGGAAGAAGAGAGAGGGATGTTAGAGAGAGAGGGGATAGGAGGATGATTATAGAAGGGGGGGGGGTAAAATCATGAAGCAGCATAAAGCAACAAGTTGCTGGATGGTTATAATCATCACAGTGAAGTTCAGATGTAATACAAATCTTGAAGGGGCGGGGCCTACCTGTTGGCTCCAAAAATGTTCACATGTCGACATGTACACAATGCAACTAATGTTCACAGACGCATACTTATGCCTTCAGACCAACTAGGGTGAAACATTTCATTCAGTCACACACACTATTTGTGCAAAGGTGAGCCAACACCTGTGCTCAGGTGAGTGTTTATGTTCTACGGTGGAAGATGGAATGTAAAAAGAAAGGAGGGGGGCAGCCCAGTTACAAGTTATTCTTTATCACAGGGACATCATCATTAGAGCTCAGATTTAACTATAACAGGACAACCAAATCTGGACATGTTCGTGGATAAATCCTTTCTAACATGTTTTAAAACAGAAGAAAAAGCTCATTTGTTCCTAAATGAACATGTGACAGATTTAAAAAAGAAAGATCTGAACTGTGAGTTTTGTGATCTGTTGCACCCCTAACATTGATCAAAGCCAGTCCTGCCAACAACTACTATGCCTAACCTTTAAAGTCACCGGGCTACCTTTATCTAAATACTTTAGGTAAAATACAAGAACTTATTGGGTGTTAAAAAAGATATAAGCCAGCAACTGGCTTTAGTCCAACTGTTTGACTGATAGAACACTTACTTGAGGCACCAAAGTTAAGGAACTACAGAGTTGCTGTTTTTGAATCAGTCTCCGTCCCGAAGCAGACACGTATCTGCACACACAAAATGCATGAGGAGATTGCCTTTCATAAACCAGAGTCAGCACGTGGAGGCAGCCAGTAGGTGTAGTGATTATCTGAGAGGGCAGTCAGGGGAAAAATAAGGGCCAATCATTTTATCCCGGCCTGTCAACGCACAGAACATAGTGTTATTTTAAACAAAGCCAGAGATGAGAGAGAACTGTTCAAGTGGAGTGGGTGGCATACTGGCTCACAGGAGACTTATGGCTTAGTCAGTCACTCAGCTAAACACTCTATCAGCCTGAGCTTTACCCGCTCTCATCCACGTTCCATTTCCCATCAATCCCTGCATCTCTTCCACCGCCGCTCTTGTGATAAATCCCCACAACATCCCAACATTTTATCCATCCGTCCATCCCATTGTCTGTTCTACGTTAATCATCTCACTCACCTTTGTTTGCGGCACAACACACACACAGACACATACACACAAGGGGATTGTGGAAGGGATTTATTGCAGAAGTGCTAGGGATTATTTGAGTGATGCGTTTAACTTGCAGGTACACCCAGGTTTAACTTAGCTGGACTGAGGTTACCGCTCAGGCTGCTTGTCTTGCCTTCACACAAATGTTTGTGAGAGCGTCTGTGTGTTACTTGTGTTCTCTGACAAGTATGTTTTCCTTAAAACCAAGCACTATTTGAAGAAAAAAAAAAACAATTAAAGCTGCTAGGTCTGTTGAAAGCCTCTTATCATTCACCAGTTCATGTCTTCAGCCATCTCTTCGGCTCCCTGCGCTTCAGTTTGAGAAGCCACAAGTTACGATCCCAATAACTATGCCTGCATCCATGCAACATCACTGTCTCGTTACTTGTCTTTTAAAACAAAATGGCTGCCACATTGGCAATGAAAGGCCTAATCGCAGCCATTGAAATGTTTGTCTGGTGCTACTAAATGTGTGTTGTTTTTTTGTCACCACATTAATTCATGCCTTCACTTTTTTTTAATGAAGAAAGCCACTGTTCACATTTGCACAGACTAAGTATTACTGTAGTCATGACTGATATCATGTTATGTTTGGCGTGCCCCAAGTTTTCTTTCTGTCTGGTTTGCATGCAGCTCAGATTTAGAATATTTGACTTGTCTCTTGTAACCACAAGCATAACATCCTGGGACAATGCAATGGGAAATCTGTTAAATGACAGCAATTATCTTGATGCTACATATGTCTGGATCTACAACCTTTATCAGGTCACAGTCTGGTTTAATGTCAGACAACATTTTAACGGACCGGCCTGTATGAAACTGAAGTGGGCATCAGATTGTGTTGTTGTTGTTGTTGTTGTTTAGCTTCCTGTTCCCCCAGGGTAGTGCCCAAACTGTGAAACATTTATTCCAACACATTTTTGTGCCATTACAAAATTATTGAAGAGTGATCACAGTAAATATTTTCAAGTAAGGTCTATCAAGGGCTGCATGGTGTTAGTGGTTAACACTCTTACCTACAGTAAGAAGGCCCTAGTTTAAATTCTAGCTGCATGCTTTATGCCTGGAGTTGGCATGTCGTTCCTGTGCATACATGCGTTTTCTTTTGGCTTTCTCCCACAGTCCAAAAACATACGTCATAAGTTATTGTGATTATGAAATTGCCCCCCTAGGTGTGAATGTGTGTGTGGTGATCTGTCTTTATGGCCCAAAGTATCAAACTGTGGGAGCATCAAACTGTCCAGCTGGATAGGCTCCAGCAACCACTGTGACCCTGGGTTAAGTAGATTTAGAAAATGGAAGGACAGATGGAAAAAGATCGAATTAGATACAGTAGAAAATCTTGGCCTGGTGAAATATTCAAAAGTGACCTCAATCAAATCACACACACACACACACACACAAAGACAGAGAACAGAGCCGTACATTGTTTGTTTTTGTTAGTCTGACAGTTTAGCTTTGTCCTAACATATGAAAAGACATTCAACACTTTTTGTTTGTTTCAGGCTCAGATGCTGTAATGAAAAAAATCCCCAAGTATTATACTTTATAAAGGCTGTGGGAAACAATGGAAGTGCAGGGAGTTCTGAAACTTTATGATGCAATACTTTGAAATCCTCTGAAAAAAACAGACCTTACTGAATGCAGACAGGCTGCAGCTGAAGGGCTTAAATTTGGTCTGGATTTTTGCACATTTAATGTCAAATTAAGATTTCCAGAATGACATGCAAAAACTGCTGGCTACCCAAATGAGGGGGAAAAAAAACATAATAAAAAATAAAATTCTTGCCATTAAGAAGCTTTTAATGGAGAAAGTAAATTATTAATAAAATAAATTTACAAGAAATGTAAACATAAAAACAGCCATGATGGGTCTGATAGGGCCAACTCAAGCTTTTAGAAGGCCCTATTGAAAAAAAGAAAAAGCTAAAAAAAATCTAGTTAGACTATAGGTAGCAGCAAACTAAATGTTTCCACCAACAACCTGTTCATGCAGGGGCTGTAACAGTCAGTCAGCATCATCCTGTGAATGAGTCACAGAAAGAGAATACATCTGTTCAGCGGTTTGCTCCGAGATTCCTCAGCCTGAATAGGATCCGTGCTTGAAGCCGAACCACTGAACCAAAACTACCACAGTAACCGAGCATTAAGGGATGTAAAAAGATTAGAAAGGACACAACCGATGAGCCGCGGTAAAACATAAAGCAACAGCGAGACATAGCAACTCATTGTAATGTGGTCATTAAAACAACTTCTAACGTGATCCATGTAGCTTCTCACACTGTTTTCCTGATAATCTATAAGTCATAAACACTTTCCAGCATATCTTCTTAGACATTGTCTCCTCTGTAGCAGTAAAACGTGCTTTACCTGATTTAGAAGGTTTGAATAAGTGAACTATCTCAACAAGGATTGCCGAGCCCAAGACTTCCATTATTCCCTTATTGCTTTGCCCCACCCTCGTAATTCCTGGCCAATAATGGAAGAGATCCTTAGTCACATGGTTTTAATGTCCGGTTTAAAGGCAGCCTGGATACAGGCCAAACGCAAGGTTCAGGACTCAATCCAGACCAAAACAAGCGGACTTAATCTGGACCAACTGACTTTTCTAGGCTGAATACACCCTAAAACCAACACTGTGCACAAACAGATTTTTGAAGGGAACAACAACTCTACTGTGAAAACTGACTTCTACTGAGCACTGTGTATGTTTGAACCGAAGGCTGCCTTTTAAAAACGAAGCAAAGCTTATAAGCAGTGACGATTCATTCATCATTATCATTCAAACAGGCTTTTGCTGGAAAACGTCCTTTTGTTTGTTTAAAACCGAGTGCTCTGTCACTTTGTTTCAAATGTTTCGACAAAAATATGGAGTCTGCTATGCAGCCTGTTTGCTGACTGCATCGCTGAAGCAGGTCCCTCGTGACGGAGGCTGACTGACTGTTGTTCAGGCAATTGACCGGGGAATGTAGCCCGTGTTCTGGCCTGTCAGTCTGGATCAGGATGCTGTGTGCCCTTGGCTCATACGAGCAGAGTTTAACTCTAGCGCACAGCCCACGGCATTTCACACACATAATCCACGCAGTCGCATAAACACAGAGACACGCAAATGTTGGCCGAGGAAAGCGTGAGGTATGTGAGCATCGGTGGATGATGTGGATGTTCTGTTCCTTATCTTTCATGTCTGCTTTTTCCACCTGCCTGTTTGCCTCCTCGTAGCACACCAGTGTGCACATCATCAGTCAGCGGTCCATCTGCAGTATTATATATGATCATGATTATTTCTTTGGTTTGTCCTTAAGTTTCAACAGATTCATAAACCCACAGAAAAGATGAGTTTATTAGGCACCAATCTGCCTGCATTATACACACTTCCATCATTGGAGCTGAGCAGAATCAATGTGTGGATATTTTCTCTCAGTTGCAGTCTGTGGGTGTCCATATTAAGCAGGCTGCTGCGATGAGTGCTGTAGCAGGGACGAAATGGAAAGTGACCAGTGTTATCTGTGTGGGTGGTGGATGAGTTGAGCTCCTCTTCTATGTTTGTTTCACCTGGCAGACATATTGTGCCTGGTTGCCAGGAAGGTCAACGGAGAAACTGTGAGTTAGCGTGAAAGTGGCTTCCCTCACCTCAACACTAGTTTGCTGTGAGATGTGTGCTCAGGACACACAGACAGACGCAAACTTCAACACCAGCTGAACAGTGTAACATTATTGGTGTGGGCATCACAGTTGTGCTGTGTTTTCCTGTCCCCTTTATTTGTACTCCAGATAACCTCCACTCACTGGCAACTGTTTTAGGCACACCTGTCCACCTGTTGGTTAAACCAATCACATCAGTGCATTTAGGTATGTAGACGTGCTTAAGATGATCTGCTGCTGTTCAAACCCAGCCTCAGAATGGGAAAGAAAGGTGATTTAAGTGATTTTGAACGTGGCATGGCTGTTGGTGCCAGTTTTATGACCTTCTGATGGCTACTTCCAGCAGGATAAGGCGCCATGCCATGAAGCTGGAACCATCTCAGACTGGCTTCTTGATAATGAGTTCTCTGGACATAAGTGGCCTCCACAGTCACCAGATCTCAACCCAATAGATCACCTTTGGGATGTGGTGGAACGGGAGATCGGCATCATGGATGTGCAGCTGACAAATCTGCAGCAACCGTGTGATGCTGTCATGTCAATATGGACAAAAGTCTCTAAGGAATGTTTCCAGTACCTTGTTAAATCTATGCCACCAAGGATTAAGGCAGTTCTGAAGGCAAAAGGGGTCCAACCCGGTAATAGCAAGCTGTGCCTATAAAGTGGGCAGGGAGAGTTTGTTCATCCCTCAATAAGGACCAAGAAATAGATTTAGGAGGATAACCTTTTTGTTTATTTTAATGATTCAAACCAGAAACTTATTGTAGCACATCTTTGTTGCCTGTTGTGAACATAACAGCATTTTTTAAGCTTAAAAATCTGAATGCATTCATCTTTTTATTACAGTGTCCTAAACCAAATAAGCAAGCTTGTTTAATTTAAAAACTACCAGCACAAAAACAAGCATACTAAAAGCCACTGGATTAAAAAAAATATATAGAAAAAAAAAGATGAATTAGAGCTGTCTGAGGCACCAAACTGTAAATAGGGGGAGATTTCTGTGAATGGTTGGAGTGTGCATGATGAGCTCCGTTTGCTCAATGAACCTTCAGCTGAAATGATTTATTTCCCAAAACAGAGTTAAAGATAGATACAGATCTGTCATAAAAGTGGCTGAAGTGGATTGGATGATTCAGACCACACTCCAAAACCAGCTGAACAAGAACAGGAAAAAGCAATGTGGTTGTTACAAAGATAATATGGCCACCTGAGTTTGTATACTTTGTACTTTTTATACAAAATAATTTTTTGTTCTCAGTCTGGGCAATGACTTTGACCCCAGTTTAAAACATAGTCAAATATATTCCTAAATAAGCAAGTAGATTAAATATTTCAAAGGAAAAAGCAAAACAAAGTATAATTTGGTGCCTCAGCTCATAAAAGTTTAGGCTGAACTGTCAATTCTGGTGTTTCATTTTAGTTTTTTTTTTTTAATAAAAGGTAAGGGACTAACACTTAAGAAAGTTACACACAGACTCAGGTTCCTGGTTTAAACATAAAGTTGCCCAGAGTGCCATAGAAAACAGCATTAATTTTTTTTTGTTTTTTTTACTATATTGTGTGTGCAAGATAGGTGATTCAGAATTTTGTTAATATCGGCTGTAATTTTTTTTGTATCTTCTTTGATAACAGAATAAACTTAAAAACAAAAAAAAATAAAAATAAAAAATAAAATAAAAAACTCACATTTTCTCATTTATAGCAATTCTTTAATAGTCTATACTCCAATTATCATTACACAAAACTAGACAACCCAACTCCTACAAGCGTAGTGTTAAGGCTGAGGGGCAAGTTTAGTCTAGCAGAAAGCAAATTTTAAAAACAGTTAATATTTAATATTTACACCTGATTCAAACGTTTTATAGACTCCAGATTAGCGAGAAACTGCACAGCTGGCCTTCAGCAGAAACCGTGAGAAATCAGGAAGACATTTTTTAACCCTGACACTTTTTTAATGCAGTTACAAAAGGCTGATTAATAAAAGAGTGGATTCAAAACTATCTGGTTAAAGTCAAGATACAAAACACCTTTAGTGAATTATTTTTTTAAAATACCTCCATCTTTCATTTAACTGAGACAGTTTTTTTTTTTTTATTTTGAAGAAAAAAAAAAAAGACAAATGTTGCTATTAAACTGGTTAAATGTTTGACCTTCTCCAAATGAATAATAGACCCAAAGGTTCCACATCCGAAATGTATTCAAACTATCTCTGAATTCCCTTTTTTTTAAAACCCAAATGCTACAACTTGCAGACCTCAAGTGTGGTGCTGAGAAGGTAACCCATAAAAAATATATATATATATATATATACAACAAAAAAGGTACAAAATACTCACAGGATTTTCATATCAAAATGTTACTGAAAAGCGCTGGAGGGATAATTCACACTCTGACACCAATATGTTCATTTCAGCTATGCCGCGTGCTAAATTTGAGAGAGAAGCCTCTGATGCAGAGCTGTTCTTATAAAACTGCTCCACTTAAGCATTTTTCTACCTACATGTCACCCTACGAGTAGTACACTCCTGCTATGGGTGACCTTAAAATCACATGACTCCCTTTTTTCTTTAAAGAAGTAGCTTAAATATTGTAATTTTATTTCATGCACACCAGCTACCCTTCTCCTTCAATCAAACACAAAAGCTCTGATCTGAATATACCATTGAAATACACTAAACCGAGCAGTGTACTTTAATGAGCAAGCTAATATTTGTATTCTAGAGAATTAAACTAGTTTACATTTTCAATAATTATTCCAGTAGTTTTCAAAGTAAATTTGTGGGTAAATTCACACATATGGTCATAAAAACTGACCAAACACCACATGTAATCATGTGCAGTGACCAGTTTTTACAGCGCGTCTATATATGCTGCAGGTCATACACCAGCTGAGCTCCTCTATGCTACTTCAAACCACATGTCTGCAGTAAGAAATGGGACCTAAAGCAGGAGTTGTGCAAGTTCTATTACTGCATATATGCATGTCTTATCAAGTTGATAAACTTCTGCAGTTTGCTTCCACATGCTGCAGTTGTTGGGGCCAAAACCTGCACAGACGGATGTGTAGCTTTTGTACTTTCAATTGTGTATTTATGACCCGGCGGTAAGAAATTCCCCAAAATGTGTTCTACTTTCTCTCTGTACCCTCGTCCCAAATTATGTCAAATTTTGACTATGAGGTAAAGTTTATTAGGATGGACCTGGTTTTTCTTTGTCTAGCTAGTTCAAGTTAACCCCAAACATTCGTCAAACCCGCTTCATGCACACTTGCTATTCTTCTGGGGATGACGAGCTATAAATGTATTCAGATAAACTTTGTGTTGCATCTTTCATCTTGTTAAGTCTCTCCTGATAGAAATATCAAAGAAAAATGGGAAAGAGAAGTAACTATATTCATTTCTGGGGCAGAATAAATAATGTCAAATTATCATGGGAATGTTTGTTCGATGAAAATGAAAGCAACTACACATGGAGAAGTTTAACATGTCCACAGTCTCAGAAGAGCTATAAAGATGGAAACTAGTCTTAAAGCCAGAGGAAATGTGTTTACCAGGATGTAAAATGTGTTTTTGGACTGCTTTATGACCAAATATTTCTAAAGGATTATATACAGTTTACTACAGACCACCACAAGTGTTTTTTTGCCCCCTAAGATCAAAATTATTTGTAATTGTTTTCCTTTAGCTACTCCCTTCAGAGAACAAATCACTCCATGATCTGCATGTACAAGATAATCAGTTTGATGCTATTCCTGACCCAAACCCTCTCCATTTACCTAGACTTGAGACA
This sequence comes from Oryzias curvinotus, assembly GCA_023969325.1. NCBI lineage: Eukaryota > Metazoa > Chordata > Actinopteri > Beloniformes > Adrianichthyidae > Oryzias > Oryzias curvinotus. The sequence continues at coordinate 2,266,472 of CM043709.1, read as the reverse complement.
GGTACCTGGAAGCACTGCAAAGTGCCACCATGTGGTTGCAGTAAGTCACAGCACCTGGAAGTTCCAAGCAGTCTCCCATCCAAGGGTTTAATGAGGACCAACCTAGTTAGTTTTTAAGATTAGACAAAATTGGGCGTGTCCAGGGCAACATGGATGTCAAAATATTTATAACTATAGCTCATAAATGATTGAAGAAAAGACAGCCAGGTCTATGAAGACTCATTTATCCAGGTAGATTCCATCATAGTAGTAGGTTTTTTTGTCATATGGACTTGGTTTTTAAAGTTGAAGGTGTTTCACCTCTTAACCAAAAGGCTTTGTTAATTCATTTCAAACTGTTCGAAATGAATTAAACTACTATGAAAAGAAAACTACATTAAAAATATATGTTTATATAGGACAGCCCAGCAGTTAATAAATTGCTATCATCCTAATGGGTTATTGTACATCTGTAACTCATTATGGTGACTGACTTTACAGGTAGGCCACACAGGCTAGTTTAAAATTATTTTTTTAAATTACATTTATAAGTATTTACTTTTAAGGGTAACATATACACTTAAAGCTCTGTAAAGTTTGATTCCTGTGATTATTGGCTAATGAGAAGAAGTACTAGCTTCAAGATATGCTTTAATTATTGAAATTGCATAGTAAAGCCACAAAATAAATGACAAATTCTGTGTTTTTTACCTCTTTCAAAATATGGATTAATGCTAATCAATGCCATGATTGATGGTGAATGTCTGTCAACCAGAGCTCTAGATTAATACAAAACAAGACTATCATCTCAATCTCATACATTTGATTTGTCTCTAGAATAAGAGCAAAAAAACTGAAATTTTAAGATGAAAGTTGAAAAACTAGTTTCTGGTAGAAGTGGTTGGTGCGACATGGTCTAAATAACTTTGTGCCTTTTTGTCTTAGTTGTTTTTTTAAATTCATTTTTTGCTTGAGTTCCCTAGTTTCAAAATTCTAAAATGTCACTGAGGTGATGTTTGCCGTTTGCTGTGCCCCAAGGCAATGAGAATACACAGTCGATGTATTATTAATATGTATAAAGAATATACATGTATTTTTTTATGTAAAAAGAAGCAGCTTGGATAATCATAGTTATGGTTTTTGCTGCAGATCCCCACTTAGCATGACAGCTAAATGCTTTCAGAGCCAACGAGATGGGTTGTGGCAGGTCATCAAAACATAATCATAAGCACAATTTAAATTTGAATCAATTACACTGTGCTCCTGCAGAGCTCCAAATACAATATGTGCAGTGTTGGACAAGACAGTGGGATTTTTACAGAACTGTCACTCTAACACTGACAGATGGCTACAGTCACAGTCATTGAGGAGTTGCTGCAAAAATCAGACTAAAGCAAAAAAAAAAAAAAAGTGAAAACTTTTTGTCCTGGCAGTTTCACTGATATCCAGCTTTTAGAAACCTTAACAACAGCCAGTGATTCAGAAGAAGAATGTAGCTCTGTTTGTGTGCCATCCCACACACACCACACACTTCAGCATCACTACACAAGCACCTAACATCCAAAGTAAATTACAACAACATCTCTGCCCAGCCTTATTTTTTTAAATAAAAAAATAGTTTTGAAGCCATTTTGACCCATAATTTAAAGAGATGTGCATTTCCCAATAGACAAATCTGCCATATGATCATAAAATACATCAATTTGAAATTGCGTTTAGCAATTTAGAATTCAAAAATGAACATACAATTTAATGTTATATTGTTTTATTTAAAGGGAAAACAACAATATATGCAATTAATTACAAAATGCATTTTTGTTTGAATTATGGTACCCAAAACCCATAACAATTTGAAATGCTTTTGATTTTAAGTTTATTCAAATTTTTTATTTTGAAAAATGCAAGATTGAATAGTAATTTTTCATATCGATTTCTAAATTGTAAAATGCATTTTTAAATTGCATAACATTGCTAACTGAATTGGTAATTGAGACTTAAATATTGCTTTGAATTATGGGTTTAAAAAAAATGTCCATCCTATTTGATTTTAATATTCTCCAAATAATTTCATCCAAGGCTTTTGATGCTGGGCTGGTTTTGTTCAACACCGTATTTTGGCATCTGACTAATATGCTGTAGTATTTTTCCATGTAGTTGTAGGAGCAAAGGTGAGTTTGCGTGGAAACCGCAGCACTGTTACGCATGTCTGTGATTTGTATTCGCATGCATATATAACCCCATAATGATCCTCGCACAGCTCATTCAGCGACATTCACTCCGCAAACTCAGCAAGAAAAAGAGACGCCCGCCTCGGAATATAGAGCCATATATCAGGAGCCGTTTGCAAGGGCCGACAATGTGGCGAGTCGTTTGAAAAGCAGTCAGATGAATGTTCCACTGCCTGCCATTATTCCACTGACGCTCTCAGCAATGTGGAAAATCACAAAGTTACAGCATATTACAGACATCATAATTTATTGTTATGTAACATAAAATGATTTTATAATCCATCCAATAATTGTCCATTTATAGAAGACCTTGTCCTTAAATGAAAATGATTAGCATTTTCTGCACTAAAGACCATAAAATACACAGAGAGTCATAAAGGGAGCTCTACTCCGATACTGGACAAGAGTGAGTATAACCTGGATGAGTCGGCAGAAAGCACATAAAGACCAGCAGCCATCACGCTGACTCTCACTTAAGTCTGGGCTGTCAACAACCAAACAAAAACTATTAAAAAAATAAAAACACTCCTGAGTACCTTTCGTTAATATAAAAAATAAAAAAAAAATTGGAATGAAATTTCAGGTCTAAACTCTATTGTCACCGGCTTCATTAAACTTCGGTGAGAGTTGAAGATGAAGAACGTGGCCTACTATGTTCTCTGTTCCCTCCTTCCCTTTGAGGATTGCAAACGTACACTGTAGAAAATAAAAAAGCCATCAAAACGGTGACTCAATATTTCATAACACTGAAATGGTTCGGCTTTTGGTTGTCATGCTCCCTTTTCTGGAACTAAATCTTACTGTATTTAAACAGAAAAGTGGAACACAGAGCTGCTGACTGAAACATGATATCTTGTAGTGAATCTAATTAAGTGATACGTTTTGCTTGTAGCATCTAAAGCCCAGTCTGTGCCTGCAACATCCACCAAAGGCAAAGATGAGATGGACCACTTCAGGCCTCCAGTATGAATGCTTACTGTTTTTCAATTATCCCACTAGACATTTTTCCCCCCCCTCACCTTTATTAGGTTCGACCACCCATAAGGAGCAGCACAGGTTGTGGCGCTTTTTGAGAATAACCACATTAACAGGCTCTGCAAACTGGAAATGGTCATCTTTGTGTATACTCTTTTGTGCAATTAAAAATAGGAAAGAAAAAAGTCACTGGGAAAAGTAAGACCAATATTTGTTTGGAGTAGTCCAGGCTCTAACTTGGACTGCTTTTCTAAAAAATAAAAATCTGGCACACCTCCAGTTTCTCACTCTTATTTAAATGGAATAAATGAAATGTTGCATCTCACACAGAACGTCAGCAGCTTTCAGGGGCCTCCAACGTTTTCAAAATAGGAGGTTATTGACTATAAAGTAGGAGGCTACCACTAGCGAACGCTGAAGGGTCCTCATCCAGGAACTTTTTGAAAATTATGGGCCCTTCTATGCCTTTTTCAGGAACCCCTGGTATTATTCCAGCTGATTTGAAAACAATAGAGGGGGATTTAGTACTTCACTTCTACTCTGTCACTGTTGACAACCATTACCTCCAACCTGTTTTCCTGTGACTGTTTATCAAGCTAGAACTAAAAATGCTCAAGTGTCCTGACCTTTTCACTGATCAGCTGTTTTAACTTCCTGGAACATGTTAACAAAACCACATGAAAAAACATGTCCTAGAACTCAAGAGGCAAAGGATGGGATGAAAACAAGTTTACACTTAACAGCTGCTGCAAAACAATCCTTTCCAAAAATTCACATTTGCATCCAAAGGGAAGTGCAGAGATGTACAGAACCCGCTTCGTTTAGGTGATCTTCCAATTCCCTGTATTGCAATTCATGCAGAAATGTAACCAAAAGCTGTAAAGAACCTTACTGAGATTTCTATGCTCACTCCAACAACCAGAAAGAAGAAAACACTATCGGTTGTAGATGATTTTGTTTGTCAAAAAAAAAGTAGCCGGTGACTACTTCAGTTGTGCAAATTTTCATAATCGCACAATTTACCATAGAAAATAATTCCCAGTGTTAAAGAATGTCATGATTTAGGAAAAATAAACAAAAACCTTCAGGAATTGTCATAAAGCAATGCACAAAGCTCACTTACTTTTTGTTTGTCATTAGATGTTAGAGCAGACTCATTCATCCAGGATGGTTCCATGGAAGACGTTTTTATTAAAAAATAAATAAATAAAAAGTCCTCTGGACTTTTTTAAGTTGAGGACATTTTACCTCTATCAGACAGGTGGATTAAGATCCCAGAAAACAGAAACCCAAAAGTTAAATAATAAACTAAACATGAAATAAAGATTTTTTTTTTTGTTTTTAAGAAAAAGACTTTAACCTAACAGCTGACCTGAAAACCAGACACCAACACACTGAGGGTGATTAACTTGGAGGTAGACAGCTGTGGATAATTATGCATTGAAATTAGGTGAGACTGTGACAAGGACAAAAACAAGCTTGAGAACATTCCAAGAACCAATAAGACAAAACTGAAAACAAACCAAAACAAAGGATACAATCCTCACAAGAGGCTTGGATCCATTTGATTGTTTTTAGGGTGATTTTAGAGAGAGGTTGGGATTTACACTGCATTTTGTTGACTTGGATGGAATTTAAGTCTGAAATTGTCAGTCATGTCTGGCAACAAGTCGAATGACAATATCATCAAATAAATGGCAGCATAAGACATAAGCTTGAGTAAGTAGAATGAAGTCAGAATACTATTATTGAGACTAAAAATGTAAAGCTGTGTGCAGAGGATAAATGTGGTTTACATGTCCCGATGAACCAGAAATCCTGCCCATACAGACAGCAGCTAACCACATTTCATGCATTCGATTTGAATTTGAATATTATGGCCGGACCAGTTTTTAAAGATATTCGTTATAGACTTGCAAGAGCGCCCTGCTAACTGTTCCACCTTTAAAATTAGCATCTAAACTCATGCTAAGACCATGATTAGCAATAAATAACCAATAAAATAATGTAGAACCTTTGCTGTACTTTTAAAAACAAACAAAACAAAAAAAAAAGCTTGTGAATGTGTCCTTCAAGCGTGGCCTAAACTCAGAGGGTTTTACAAACTCTGTTCACCACCGTGCACTAAAATCAATCACAAACCAAATCTCCTTGGCCCCATTTCCTGAACATTCTTGGCCTGTCTTCCTTCTCCGTGTGCAAACTAAAACCATGACATTTTTGTAGAGATATATTTGAGTTGAAGACATTTTTCTTCTGAAGAATTTTTAAGAAATAACAGCAGGATGTAGAGACACAATATCGCAAATTTATTGATATCAAGCTGTGCAATATGTATATCGCAAAATACAGCAAAAATAACATGGTTACCTCAAATGTGCTAAAACAATCTAATAGCAGCTTGAATTATTTAATGAATCAAATAAAGCCCTTCATACATTTGACCAATCGGATGGAGCCCTTTTATGTTAGATGTTCCCCTAATGTAGACAAGTGTTAACTTTTATTTAAATTAAGCTGTTGCAGTGAAATAGAAATAATGTTTTTGGCTGTTTTGCTGTTTTTTCATGTATCCCAAGTTAGATCATCATCGCAATGTTAAAATATTTCATATCGCTAGTTTTCCCCATATCGTGCAGCTCTATTTCACACTGTGATAGTGATTTGAATGGCCAGGCAATGTTGATCAATTTTGCACTTTTTTTTTTTTTTACCATTTGTAGGGTTTGCCTTCCCACACAGCACTCTAAAAAGCAAACCAAACCACCTTAAAGAAAACCTTATAGTCCCAAACGTTTTTAACTAAGGGACTGCATGAACTAGAACAAGCTCAGACCAGTGAAGAAAAGGAAGCCTGACCATTGTGTTAAACACTACTTCTGTGTTTACTATGTTAACCCACCTCATATTTTCTAACTTTTTTACAGTTGACACTGATTGATATTAACACTTTGGGGTGTTTTGTATTCACATGCATGGCACACAATTACTTCCTCAATTCTATCCCTCTGTGTGCATGAAGTTAATCTGCAATCACATTACAGTAAACCACAGCAGTTTGCTTGCAGGTAACAATAGATCCTCATTCAGAAGTGGGCCAGGGTTCATTTATGTGAAGTTTAGGGGAACTTTACCACTTTCAAATGATGCAGACTAGCTGAGAAAACAAATACCGGTGTGGCTCAAACCAACATGAGGGAATGCACCCTGTGGTTGCATATTATGGGCTTTACCAAGCCTGTAACAAGGTAAGATGATTCATATATTTGCCAGAGCACTACAATATTAGAGGCTGTGCTCTTTTCCTGATCACATAAAGGTTAAGTAATAAAGTTGAATAGATCCCATTAAAAACTGTTATCTGGGCTTGGCTTTTTAAATGTCATTAAAACTCTACGTTTAGAAATTGCTCATTTCTCTGTCAAAAGAGACACAATAGGGATACAATTAAATAGAAGAAATAAAGTTGAAAATTATACATCCTTCCCCTTAAACCCAAGCAGAGGCTCAATAGGTAAAAACACTTACGTCTTCATTGTCAATACCCAATTTATTTTCTGCTGTCTCAGTGAAGAGAAATGCATATTTAAAATGGTGTAATTGTTTCCTCTTTGCCTGATCACTGTATAATCAGACCTTAAAATATGGTATGTTCAGCAGTGTTTCTCAGCCATTGATCCATAACCCCCGATTTTCTCATCACCTTTAAACAGAGTTCAGAGCAAAGGACCTTTGAGTTGGTCATTTTCTAGTTAGAGGGCTTTTATCCGTAAACTGAGCAGTTCTCTGGATGATAAAGTGCTGCAAAGAAATCAAACACACACAGTAAATGCCACAACCCAAAAAGCTGTAATTGTCTTCGAAACAATCACTATTGACAGAAAGAAGCTCTGAAATCTATCAACACTGGCCTCTGTTCTCAAGCCACCCACTGTTTCATGGCGTAAATGCTGCTTCTTTTCTTCTGCTGACAATAATTATGAACAAACATGTCTGAGTACACAAACTATGCTGTAATGATGTGTTGGGAGGAATACATCAGGACATATTCTAATTCACAAGCTATCAACTGCTGCCGTTTCCTGCAGCGCCTGACACGCAGCCAGCGCGGCCTTCAGCGTCCGTACCAAGGACACTCTGACAGGACCTCCATTTGACAACAGGGACAAATATTCTGGAAACACGCACAAGTGTTTGTGTTTAAACATAAAAACACCCCCAAAGTCTACGGGAGGAGAGTTGGGTAATGTCACAGAATAATTTATAGGCCTTTCTTCATGGAGGAGCAGCCATTAATCAATCAGAGAGTACATTCTTTGTTTGATCTTGCATTTTCATTAGGCCGAGGCCCTCAATTTTAGTTGGTTAAGGTTTTGGGGGAAATCTTCTAGCTTAATAAATAACCTTTTATGTTTTTCAAACATCAAAACAGTTGAAAAATGAATTTGGGTTGTAACCATTTGAAAGCCCACAAGTATCCATGACAAACTGACTGAAACTGGGCTTGAATAATTACAAAAACTGTAGGTTTGTTATTCGAGTTTCTGCCAGACAGAATGGCTGCAGACAAATAGACACCACGGCCTAAACGTACCCCAGGACTGAACAGCAGGAACCAACAAAGAATCGATCATTTACAAAGAAGCTCCCTTCATCTCGATCCTTGTTTTTAGAATGTGGAGAGAATACCAAAACATAGGAACACACACTTTTTGGTGTAAACACTTTTTCTTAAATGTGTCACTGTGATTAATTATTTTAGAGAGCATTCCTGTTGTGTTTTTGTGTCATGTAAGCAGAATTCCCCTTAATGAAGGCTGGCAGTTCTGTGTCTGCACAGCAAACAGGTTCCTGTTCAAAACTCAGCCCTTGTCAGTGTTTTTTTTTTTTTTTCTCCATCATCCAACAGCATCATCCCCCCAGAAACCAGGACCAAAGCACTGGGAGGACTGAAGAACAATTTCAGCTTCACTTCCAAATCAGGTGCTTGTGGAGTTTGGTTGTAGAAAATGTGATGGTGGTGTTGAATGAAGAATCGTGGTCCGTTAGAATCATGCACAGGGAGACCTTTTCCTTTTTCCCCCCACTTCTACTACCCACCCACCCCCACCCCCAACTCAAACTGAGGAACTTGGTGCTGCATCTCACCTCATCCATGGCTACCCAGCTGACAGGAACACACTGCAGCTCTTTAGGTGACATGGTTGTGAGGTATAAACGGACACACGCGCACATCTATCCAGTTTTACATGGTGATGGTGCCCCCACAGCGGCTGACGGCGCAAACTCTCCTCCTGCTTTTTTTTTTCTCTCTCCATCAGGGTAGAGAGAGCCCTTTCAGCAAGCGCACACTTCCTTCCAATGTCTGTTCATACTGACACCCCTCCCCCCTTTCCCATCGAAAAGAGTTCGACTTTAATATTGTCAAAATGTATAGAAGCATCCTATCCGGATGTTCCGTTGGATATAGAGAGACATTTTTTAGCAGGGCAGAAAGCGCGTCCGGCCATCTGCAGGTGTTTCGTGGGATGCTGCTCTTTCAGACCCCATGCAATTTCACAGCACTTGAGTGAAAGCGCATTTAAAGTTGTCCCTTTTCCCTCAGACCCTTAAATAGTAATCCGCCTGCTTTGCGCAGCTCGTTCTGCGACTGTGCACACAGTGCGCGCCCATGCGTTTGGAGCAGAGAGTCCAAAGTGGCAGCCAGAAAAAGATGGTTTCTTTTTTCTTTTTCTTTTTTTTTCAGCTGGGCACGGGACCCTCTCCAAAAAGCATAAATCCCCTCATTATTACGCGCTCCACAAAGAAGAAACACGTTAAATCCTAAATGAAAACGCCGATTTCCACAGCCGCAACTTCCTCCACCACATCTCCAGGGTAATTCTGCCATGAAAATCAGGAACCAAGCATCAGCCCACAGCTTTTACAGTTCTGGATTTAAGCGGTAAATTACCCAAACCCAAACCAACATCCCTGCATCCCTCGTGCAGCTTACAGAATTGAGTCTGATTTGCGTATTTACCGTCAGAGGCGCATCCATCGGTGCCTTCTTCCCCCCACGTCAGACAATATTCCTCTGCGCGTCACGTCCCGTTAGGAAAAGCTCCAGTCCTCCCAAAAGCTACATATTCCCACCTCCGAAGATAAAAAATCCTGAGGAATGAGGCGGACGCACTTTCACTCCGGAGGGTAGAGTCGGGTTAGACGCGGTCCAACAATTCTACTCTCGCGGAAAGAAACGCAGGAGACGCTCCAGTCCCAAACAAGTGCGCCTTAGCTCCAGATGGTTTAATTATTTTTTTATTGCATTATATTCAGAACTATTTGAAGAATCAGAATTTCTTGTGACTGAAAACCGCCAGGCTCCAGGTCTTTGCAGGTGCACAGACTTAAATCTGAAATAAAGGTGATTTTGAGAAAAAAGAAACAAGCGAGGGATTTTCCCCCATCGTCTGCTCCTCACGATTGAGGCTGCACTTGGCTGATAAAACACCGTCCTCTCTCTCTCGCACCCCCCCCCCCTCTCCAGCCCCCTCAGCTTCTGAACACCTTGAGCTTTGATGGAGCAGAGACGCGCCTAGCGGCCGGACACAGGAATTGCACCCCGCCCTCTCAGCGCGCTCTTAAAGAAACACAGAGTTGGAGACAACTGGGAGGGGGAACAAATGCGTTTTGCATCCGAACAGTGAAGCTTGCATGATGAGGATTTATGTTGGTCTTTTACAGAACCAACTGAACTGAGGAGAAAGGCAAACATGTTTACAGGAGGAAGGAAGAATGGGAATTTTGAGTAACAGTTGAGTTTAACACCCACGAACAGAATAGTGTGGTCAAACAATCACATACCTGTCATGTTCACCTCCTGATTGGATCTCCTGAATTCAATCCTCATAATGTTTTCTTTCCTCCACTTCTCCTCTGTGTTTAGATGTCTGAAAGCGTATAGATTCATTTGTAAATCTGTGGATTTTTTCTTTGACTAAATGTACAGTGCTGTTTTAAGAGTTAAAATCATCCCAAGGTCTTCCTATCAGCACATGCAGGCTGCCATATAATCAGCTTTGAATGATGGTTTCCAAAGGATATGAAAAACCTTTTTCTTTTTTAAAGAAAGAAATTAACTAAATAGGGATGCAGACATTAAAATAAATCTATAGGCCCCATTTCTTTTCAATCCTGATGTTACAGGCAAATATTTACGTGCAACCAAGCAGAAAAATTCATGTTGGCCACACAAAATACGCGCGGCCAAGATTTAATTGCTGCATAAGTGCATCCAAGTCTAAACATTGTTATTGGTCGCACGTATTAACCTAACCGTAACCCTAATCCTAAACGTCTGTGCAGCCAACAAGTTCAGCACTGGCTGCACGTATTTAGAAAATGACATGCAAACATTCTTTGTTTTTCTTAAATGTCTGCATCCCTAATTACTGTGCATTTATTCTTCTTTTATTTTTTTAAAGACCTACAAATAGCGTTTTTGCTCTTTTTAACATGGTTTTCTAGAATTTTTCTGATTATGTAGAAAGAAAATTAAGCCTAAAATTGCATATATTGAGTATTTCTTAATTCAGCTCGCTGTGAATGAGGACTAACACAAAATGCAATTGGAAAAAATATTGTATTAGTTACAAATAAATTATGCTGGGTGGGCCAAAACTCCCTGCTCTGCTCCATTCTGATGCATCCACCTCTAAACAAATAGATCCATGTACGTCTTTGATTTCCTCGTCTGAGCTGGAACCTGGATCTAAACTGTACAACTGCATAGCTTCAATATTGCTCACCATTTTTGTTGCACCTGTAATATTAGGTTGAGGTTGTGAAGGGCTGTAAGCTAATGTGAGGAAGTGTAAACAGATGGATAACGGAAAGAGGGGGTGGGCTTACACCGTACCAACAGTTCTGTCCACAACTCAGAGGCGAATTGTGTGAATGCATGTGTGGCAAAAAGGAGCCCTCTTAGTGTAATCTTTGCAACTATATTTCTTGCAATTGATGCACACTTTTCTGGTCTTACTTTTTAGCCAGATCTGACACTTCTTTCTTTTAGGATCAGGCAGCCTGAGTGGCGTTGTGTCTCTGGTCGGTCTGGTTGTTGCATGGCTAGCCGAGGAAAATTATGAAGGTGCTTTTTGTGGTACTGATGGTTTGGAAGGGGTTCTTCTTGAGCTCTGCAACTTTCTGACCAAGGGTGCTTTTAGACTGCACTTTTTTTTTCACTTAAAGTGAACCAGAGTTCGTTTCCCCCAATAATCCGAAACAAATTTTCCTTCTGAATACACCCAAGTGGACCCTAGTCCGGGACGAGGAACCGCTCTCGGACCCATCTGTCCTTTCCAATCGGACTGAATTTCGGTTTACTCTGAGATTCCTCATTCTGATTACAGTCGGTCCTCGGAGCGGAACAACTGGACCAAAACAGCCACCGTAGTCAGTGGTCACGTGTGGTACACAGTCAGACAGTAGCAACAGATGAGCCGCAGACAAATGTAAAACAACGATTGTTGTGTTATCAAACAGAAAGAGTCCAACTGTTTATCTGTTAGAATGTTTATTTTAACACCACTGAAAATGCGTTTTTTGGGCTTTTCTGTGTCTCGTTACACAGTATGCGCTGCTCTGATGTCATTCTAAAAGCTACCTTGTAGTTCTTTAACAATTTAGCATAAATAGTAGATACATAGTTTTTCTCACTTTGAAAAATCCAACTGGGTATCTATCTCTGTTAAACTTTTATTTACACTTCAATGTATAAAAGGTGCATTTAAGAAATAAATGTCCAGGAATAAAATGATTCTTTGTACTCTACTTTCACACTAAACCACCAAAAATGTGCTTTAAAATACAACAGAAGTACAAAGATTGACAAGTGCTCGAAGGCCAAGATGAAAACCTAGAAATATGATAATTAGAAAGTACTTTTTCTAAATTAGGGCATGAGAGGTCTAATCCCTAAATGCTCATTGTCCAATTGTTGCTGACTGGACAGTTCCTATCAGTTTTTAGCCTTTGAAGTCACTTAAAATGCCAGATTTTCTCTCTGACTGTTTAAACTCTCACTGAATCCTTACATTGTGTTTCACAGAATGAGCTTTTGTACCAACCAACCTTTTGCTCAGACTGAACTGCAAGCAGGCCCACATTGTTATTTTTTGTTTAGTGGCAGAAAGAGGGCTGAATTTATCCAAAAGAACTTATTTCACATGTTGTAATTTTCATCCTTTTTTTGCTGCTCTGCATTTTAAGTGACTCAAGCTGTAGTCTTCTGTTTGTTTATGATTTGTTTTTTTATATATATATTTACGTGCTACCAATATGAATTTATTCCTTTTTTTATAGATAACCTCAGTGATTTTTACATGTCTTTGATGCGATCTTCTGTTGAAACAAAACAATATTTTGTGTGACAAGAAAGAAGAAAAGGGACTGAAAACTGTTGAGCGTAATGCAACATGTTTCTGTGTATGAAATCAAAGGTAGATATCAGATTCAGCCACAGAGACACTCTTCAAGCTCTTAGTCAACACGTGTGTCAGTTGATCTGCACTGTCTCCTGCTGCGCTCGAGAGATGCTGTAAGGATCAGAAGCTTGGGTCTGAGAAAGAAGGTAGCATAGAAAAAAAGAGGGTGGTACTATGCCAACTAATTAAAAAAAAAAACATAATTATGTGCTAAAAAATATGGTCAGGCAAACTATCCAGCATACTTATTGTATATGATAAAGAATGATGGACGTTTACTTAATAGATACTTTGCTAACATTGGCAGCAAACACCCACAACACGGAAAAAATGGAAGCAAATATAAATTTCATTGAACCAAAAAGGAAATCTGTTTCTGGCAGCAATGATTGGGAAGGAGCTGATATTGTGGTTAATTGTAAGAGTAAAAAACAGGGCCGATCATGATGATATTGGCATTAATATGATGAAAATCTGAGTTTAATTTTAAAACCACTTACCTACTTTATGCAATTTATCATTTTAATTGGTGACTTTTCCAAATTAGAATAAAATAGTCAGTCTTTACATTGTGTGAAACTAGTAACTAAGCTTTTCTTTACTGTCAACATAAACCAGTCTAACCACTTCATCAATTCTCAAAAATCATAGAGAAGTCTGATCCTGTTTTGAAATGTTTGTGTGGGACGCTGAGACCCTATTCAGATTTGCTACACATGAATAATAAACAAAAAAGGAGTGCCACCACCTCTGAGCCCCACCAAGACCCCGTCAAAAAATTAAATATTAGCTAACCATTCTGACACACATTGGATAATCTACATTTGCATCTGCTCACATGGCATATGTCTATTACTTCTCAATATCTATGAAGTGGTCGTGACATAATAGAAACTGAATTCCTCATGAGCAGGGGTTTTATAAGATCTTCTAGTTCACCCAGTTAAATATCTATTCTGTTCCCCTGAACTCAAATAGATTGCAGTTTGTTTTGAAAAACCTTAATATTTAAGTTGCTTTTTAACTTTAAAAAGTAACCATCGGGAACCGCAGAATGAACATACTGATTGCCCAGAACAACAGAAATATTTGATGAAATGACCTGGATGACTGAGAATATTTAAAGCCACCATTGAAAAATATTTTATTACGAGACGAGATACAATTTTTGGTTTACAATAAGTTACTCAATGACAGTGAATACACATTTAGAATATATAAATCAAATCCTTTGGCTTTACTTGGTAGAGAGGAACATGGAGAAGGCAGAACAGAGGACCAAGTTGTAGAAATTGAAAAGAAGAGTGGCTTTTAGGAAACAGGCTTTGGGAGATCTCAAAGATGACTGTACAGCTACAGCTACAGTTAGACTGATAGGAAGCCACTTGGCGTGTCATCTGGAATGAGGAAAGCAGATAAGGAGACTTGGGGGTGGAATGAAGAAATTCAGGAGTGTGTTAGTAGGAAAATGTTAGCTAAGAAAAAGTGGGACACTAAGAGGACAGAACAGAGCTGACAAAAAGTACAGGGAGATGCTGCCCAAGGTGGAGCTGGAGGTGGCAAAGGACAAGGGAAATATGAGGAGAGGTTGAAGAGAAAGGGAGATACTGTACGAAGAACCTGGAGTAGGTTGGGGTGATGATGGCATGGATGGAAATGTGTTGGCAAGAACTGTGAAGTTCAAATGAATGAGGAAAATGTTAAAGTAACAAAGGTCAAGAGTGGAAAGGCATTGAGGATGAGGAAGAGTGGAAAGGCAGTTGGTCTTGACAATATATCTGTGGAGGTGTGTCAGGGTTTAGGGGAGGTGGCTGTAGAGTTTGGGGATACCTGAGGATTAGAGGTGAAGTGCACTGGTGTCCAGTTCAGGAAGAAGGGAGGCATGCAGAGTTGTGGAAAATACAGAGGAATAAAACTGATTAGTAACACAATAAAGTTATGGGAAGGAGTAGTCGAAGTTGAGGTGGGGTTAGAAGTGAGCATTTGTGAGTAACAGTATGGATTCATGCCATGGAGATAATCCTTATTACAATATTTGCTGTGAGAATGTTTCTGGAGGAATAGAGAAGATCAAAAGAAGCTGCATTGTGTATTTTTAGAACTAGAACACAGGAGGCCTTGAGGGCCAGTGTCCTATGTGTTTTGAATGAATGAATGAATGAAAGAAGCTTTATTTATATAGCACTTTACAACTCTTTTAGGAGTACCAAAGTGCAGCACATAAAAAGAAGACAGAGGAAAATGTAAGAAGAAAATTAAACACTAGATATGCAATTGCGTAAAGAAATTGCGTCCGATTGCTAAAAGCAATGCTGTTTTAAACCATTTTAAAGCTGTTGCTTCCGCCCAACCTGCACGTCAAGTTTCACTCATGTGGGTCAATCACTTTTGGAGATACAAGGGGAAACAGGAATAAGCTCCCAGCTCACGTTAGAGAGGCCGATTCGGTTTCTACATTCAAAGTTAGACTGAAAACATTCCTCTTTGGACAGGCTTATTGTCAGACTAGTTAGTATTTAGAGATTATTTAACTTTATGTTAATTGTTTAAATTAAACTTAATAACAATAACTATTATTTTAAAAGGCTGCTAGAAGTTGAAGCTGGGGTAACTATGGTGCTCTGGGGTTCTGTCCTCCTTTCTCGTCTACCTCTATCCTTCCTCTCTTCTTTATCTTTGATCATCATTTATCATTTAGTTCTCCATGCCTCTGTTTGGTGCAGTACGATTCATGTATTGTCCCTCTTTCCCTCTCCCCTCCTGGGGAGTGGGAGTGCTTCCAGACTCCAGTTGGCCCATCCGTGCTCCTGTTCCTGACCGTGTACCTCGTCTCTGCTCCTGCTCCTACACCTGGCTGTGGTTCCTGTCTCCGGCTCGACTCGCGCCCCTGACTGTCCCCAACCCCGGCTGGATGAAGCTCGTTGCTGGACTTTAAATATGTAGATGTAGAGTTAGATAAGTTAATTCTTCTCTAAGAGGTCTGGTACATCACCTGTCCGTCCTGGAGGAGGATCCCTCCTTCATGTGGGCACCCCTGAGGTTTCTTCATTTTCTTTCCGGAATCCATTTTTTTGGGGAGTTTTTCCTTACCGGGAAGGGGGGTCTAAGGGCAGGGATGCCAGTATAGCTTAGTCAGTTTGTTAGTTCATTTTAGTATTTTCCTATTGACTCTTTGTATTCATGATCCTTTTGAGTTCATGTTCTACTTCAAAGCCCATCGAGACGACTGTTGTTGTGATTTTGGGCTATACAAATAAAATTGAATTGAGTTGAACATAGATTATAGCACCACCTATGGGAGTATTGTTATGAAAGCTGTTGCTCTAACTCACCCTGAATTGAGGAAGGTTTCTTTTCAAATGTGGTGAGATTATGTTCATTTTTCAAGGAGCTGCATGGTTGCAAATTTGACAACCACTCTTGTCTAATTTGCTTTACATGTTTTAAAGAAATGTTATGGAATTATGGAAAATGGGTGGTACAACTGGATTTGTGGTAGTAGCCTGAATAGGGTACGTGCAGAAATATGCAAAGAAAGGTCAAAGTCTGTGGCATAGGGGGTTAAAAAAGGTTTTGGAAAACATTGTGAATTGTGAAAGGTAGAGATGGCAGATCAGTGTTCGCTGATTTTTTACTATCAAAGGAATCACAGGGGAGTATAAATTTGTTGCTACGACTATCGCTCTGGAAGATTAAGGCCCAAATCCTTTTGAGCTATGACTGACCACCTGGTGGCGCAATAGAGCCAGAATTGGTATAGATTACTCTAAAGTAATTGTTCATTAAGTTTCATACCATTAGGTGTAGTACTTTTTGAGATAAAGGTCTTGGGTGTTGTTCATTACTAGATTTAAAACTTGGAATTTTGCTTCATGTTCTGCGTTCTCTCTCATTTTTTTATTTAGAAGAAGACGGAAGCTGTCTTTTCTCATCCTAATGGGTAACTGTTCTCAGCGTTTTTATAGATAAACACACTTCAACGGAGAAATAACTTCCTGCTGTCAGAAATAATTACCACTTGACGAATTTAGCATTTTCCTTGTACTTGAGCGGCAATCACAAAAACCTATAATTTATTGAAAGCAAAATTGCAATAAGCTGCTTGAAGTAATTGACTGATTGTCAATGAATTGCCAAGAAAAAAACCTGTCACTTTGAGAGCTCTGCATGCAAAAATGGAAACACAACTTAGACATGGAACCTTGAAAAAAGAATTTCAGAGCCACAGTGATCATGCAAAATTCAAAGTTATGTCAACATTAAACAGAATATAGATCATTTAAAAAAGACCAAAGGCTGTATTTAAATATTACATGAAAAAAGTCTTTAGACTACAGTTTGTGTGATCTCTATGTGAAACTTTGAACTCAAAAAACCTACAGATTTGCATCAAATCTGCTGACAAAAACTTTCTCTGTCTTCCTGTTCCTTGTTGTGTAGGTGCAGTCATAATAAACATGAATGTAGTGTGTCCTCATTTTGCCTTTGTCTCCCGTCCAAAGCAGCCTCTATTAACAGAAATGGGTCAGCTTTAATCCGCAGCCAAATTAATGGAAATGAAATGCTTCCATTTGTGATTGATGCTGTTGTTGCTGATTGTGTTTCTTTGTGTAGAGCTGTTTGTGTGCATGTTTCTCTCTGTGTTTGTGACTGTGTGTGTTTGTGTGGGAGGGGGGGGGTAGTGAGTGACCGATAAAGATGTCAGCATTAATTTGTGATACAAATTCCCTATAAGGATTCTTTTTAAAAATTGTCCCGATGTTTGTTTGTATTTTGTTTTGAAAAACAGTTTGATGCTCATAACTTCAGATTTTAAGAATGAAAAATGTCTCCTTCCTTTACACCGTTAGAAACAACTAGAACAGTTTCACCTTAAAATCACCAATAAATCAGTGTGTGCACTGACGGTAAAAAAGAATGACCCTTGTGTGAATAAAATGTTTTGAATGGATGTGACATTGTCTTGATCTGTCTTTTTATTTAATTTAGAGCTTAATTTAAAATAAACAAAGAACATTGGTTATTTGAAAGCACACAATACTTTGTGGCATTGGTGATGAAACTTCTTTGCCCAGCCTCAAAGCAGAAGCAGACAATTTAGTCCAGACATTTAGTGGTTGTAGAGCAGAAGTTGATACATGAAGACTGACCAGTGGAGTTCACTGATATAGAGCATGATGGTAAAAACTATTATAGGTAGAGGAAAAAAGGGCTGAGATTGTAAGGACTTGGTCTGCCTGGGGAAAATAGTGCAAGGGATTGTGGGAAGTTTCTCTAATACCTGGGCTATTCCTTCACTACTCACTACATAGTGCATTTGAAACTTTGGAGTGCTGTCCAAATCTACAATTCCAAAATCGAGTACCCTCGAAATTTCCCAGAATTCTCTGTGAAAAACCAGTGTACATTAAGGCTCACTACTAGATTGGTAAATATAGACCACAATGCATTGCGTTTTAAAAAATGTTGCAAAAAAAATGTATTTAAATGTATATTTTTTAAAAAATCAACGTTTTCATCTTTAGAACACAGTGGATTCAGTGGATTCATAAACAGTCGTCGCAAAACATTCATATCCATTAGACTTTCATATCAATTAGATTCACAACGTCATCATATTCGCTGTTAAAAAAAAAATATGGTGCTCCAATTGCTTTTACGTTTAAGGCACTAGCTGGTTTCACACTATAGTTTTTTATTAGTTAGGTATTATTATCAATTATTGTAACAGTCCTGTGGCCTTGCGATAGAGTAATTGGGGGGTTAATCCACCAAATGGTTCCCGAGCAGAGCTGTGTCTGCAAGTGTATAATAAAACGTGGGACAGAGACTTTGGGCAACTAAAAATGTTTGTTAACTAATTACAACAATATGCATCAAAAATATAGAACATATTAGTAATAGCATTGCACAATACAATTAAGAAGAAAGCAGTAACTAGTGCAAAATTTTAAAGAAGCTACTGCAATGCAACAAAAAAAACACGTCCTTAAAAATAAAGACAGTAATGAAATAACAAAGTAATCTAACTAGTAAAAAGAAGTAAACAAAAGCAACACTGTCATGAAGTTAAGTCAAAGTCCCAACATTGACAGCAGCAGGGGGTTCATGCGCTGTGTACACAGGCAGTGTTGCCAGATTGGGCAGCTTTTCATTGAAGTTGGGTGGGTTTTTGCAAAAATTTTGCCCCGATCTGGCAAACCTGCAGACAGATAGACACTCACATGAACTTCTTAAGTAACTTCAAGCTCTTCACTGTATGCATTAAAGAAAAAATGTGACAAAAGTTTTAAAAGCATTGACCTCTTCACGCTAGTATCATTACCTACCCGTGGTATTGATACTATCAATACTCAGATTGATCTGCCCACCCCTAGTGTATTTGAAGGCTCCTTAAGAAAATGACTTATGCGTCTCTTTCTTCTAGAGAGTTAACTACGTACACACCAGGCATGTCGTGCAATAAATGCAGGTTCTTGTATGCGAACTGGACGAGCAGGGAAAAGCTTCTTTTTCTACTGTTTACCTGCACATTTGCGCTACCCAAAGTCGGTGTGAATGTTGAAGCGGTGCAAATCTTGTGAATCTTTTTCTTTCGCAGCTCTATTCTGATATATGACTGAGTTGATATAATGTAATTCCAGTTGGGCACAAACCACAATTAATTTCCCACACAAACAGACTGAAACACAGTTTCTGTGAAATCCATAACCCCATCTCCTCACAAACCCCATCAATACAATGAACAACAAACCCCTGCACAAAGTCATTTACAATACACTGCATTTTTGAATTACCATGCATATACGTGTGTGTTGTGTTTGCATGTGTGCACATACATTCATACATCAAAGATTCGGGTTACTTTAAAGATTTGGTTTCAACTGTGACAAATCTATTTCTGTTTAGATACTATGTGTGTCTTTTCATATTTTGTGTCTCACTGTTCCGTTCTGTGTGGACTTTGCATGTTCTTCTCATGCATGTGTTTGTTTCCTCCGGGCACTCCAGCTTCCTTTCACAATCCAAAGACATGCTTCATGGGTTAATTGGCATCCTTAAATTCCCCCTAGGTGTGCTTGTGAGAGTGTGTGTGAGTATTTGGTCCTGCAGACTGGCGACCTGTTCCAGGAGTACCCTGCTTTTGCCCAACAGTAGCTGGGTTGGCTCCAGCAACCCAATAACCCCGAAAGGGATTTAGAGGGTTCTGAAAATGGATGGATGTACTTTTATTATTGTCAGAGTTTTGGATATGGACTCCAAGAAAATGAACAGGCTAAAGCACAAAAAGGTTTGTTGTCTGACTCAGGTAGGGCAGGAAAAAGTAGCCTCTGGGAGCAACACGGTCATGGGTCCGGAAGGTGGAGCAGCAGTCTCTGCACAGGAGAAGAAAGTTATATTTCCAACCACAATAGTAAACAATGATAGGGGGTGCTTAATTTCTTGTGCAAGGGATGTTCAGGAAGTTGAAGGACTGCATGAGGCCAGACCACAAACTGAGAAGTATCATCTTTTTGAGGTTTTGCTTGACAACAGCAAGTCTCTCCTCTTAAATACCCGTGGGGATCAAAACAGATTCACAACTCCAAACACCCCTGAAGGAGGCAACAGGTCAGCAGCCGTGGACTGCATGCTTGGAAGGGGAAGGCAGCTCAGAAGCATGAGACTTTATGGCTTGGCAACAGGACGGAGGAACAGGAACAAAATTAAAAATAATAATAATAATAACCTGACACTGACTGAAGTGCTGCAGCTCCTTATGAAGGCAGGCACACAGGTGGAGTAAATCAGCTAATTGCACTGCTGAGATGAGCTGCCAGGGTGGAGTGGCAAAGGACAATGACAATTATTGAACTGAGTTAAAATTAATATTAGTTTAGTAATGATATATTGATTCATGTCAGTCATTCAATCTCTCCCATAGATATGTTTTGTGTTATTTTGCAACACATAATGTATTTCCTGCAGGTTATGGAAATAGGTACGAAGCAGGGCTTGAAGCAAGAAGCTGAACAGTTTAGAGTAGTATGTAAAACATGTAGAAAAAGTATTTATGGGCCCAAAATACTTGAAATCAATGAACAATTGACAATAGAGCTGACAGAAATCCAGAATGACCAAACTGGTAGTAATAATTATTATTATAAAGCCAAAGGTAGGGGACAGATTTGGGTTGCAAAACTTGAGATTTACTCTGATAAAAACTTGACTATCACTTAAGACGAAAAGCTATATCAATTTAAGATTTGCTTTTAATGTATTTTTAAGACTTCGATCATGTAAAAAATGTTGTTTTACTTCGATAAGTGGCTGGATGATTTTGGCTGCAAAACACATTTCCTCATCTGTCTCCTAAAACCTATAAAGAAAAGCACTCTTCACAAAAAAGTTCTCGAAATAAATGTTACAGATTTTAGAAAGGTAACCTTTGCTAAAACCCACAAAAACCAAATTTCACATTGTTAAAAAGTGAAAAAAAAATAGGCTAAGGCTGAAGATCCTCAATGAAAAATGTAAAATTCCCTGTGTGTGCAATTAGATCGCTTGTGCTGTTAGTTTTTTTGATTTGCTGGTGATTAACCAAGAACACCCGCACAATCAATACCAGGCAAAAACAGCTATATGCAAATAAGGTGTGTGTGTGTGCTTTGAAGTGTAGAGAAATAGCGCAAGAAGTTCTGTGCTGCAGGAACAAAGCTGCTGAAGGTGGTCCAAAATTATCCATGAGGTGTGCATTTTTTTTCTCGCCTCATGCTGAGGCAAGATACTCTGATTATTTCAGCACACGCTCAGCAGATGATTAGCCTGAATCTGAGCTGCAGATAGCCAACAAGGCTGTGATGAGAGAGACCAAAGGTAAGGCACAGTTGATGCTCGGACTCTTTATAGGAACTCTTCTACAGCACAACAGCTGTGAACTTGAATGAGAGTTTATGAAACGTGTGCTGGAAGAGAGGAGCAGACTGTGTGTTAGCTGCACAAAATGCATCTAGGTTAAAACAGAGAGATCCTTGGTAAATAAACAAGGAATTACAACTGTTCCTGTCATGTTGTGGCACACAGGTGGAATGGTGGACACGAGCCTGCTTGTTACAACTGAAACATTCATTTAACCTCATCAAAATACCATGAATGCCCTTAGGCATTCAGAGGTCGACCGCTCTTCCTCCACACCACGGCCGCCCCCATTAAGAGTTTTTAAAACTTTTAACGCTTTGCCCACCTCTTATTTATCAGGAATCCTGCTCTTGTGTGTTCCGAAAATCCTAAGTTATTTTTTTTCTGCTCTTTCTGGAGGTTCCTCACTCCTGATTGAAATCCATAGATGATAGAACCTTTTCAAATGCTGTGGCTACCTATAGAACGGTCCTTCTCTACACATTGGTGTTGCTAGGACTTTGGAAGGTTCAAAGTCTTCCCTGAAAACTAATAGTAACATGACTGTTATAATGCATCTCTGGCTATATCGCAGACGTGTGTACTACATCTCAAAGACAAACGTTCTGGGGCCTTAATCCACATCCATAGGTAAAGCAGGTGGAAATAGCAAAACTAAATGCAATTGTTGGCACGAATTAGGGAAAAATGTATTTAAAATTAACTAGAGCCTTGAGCGAGACACTGCCAGCAGAATTAGAGACCTCTAGTGGAAAAAAATTAGGATATGACACATCCTGGGACCTAACTCACATACACAGAATTGACAGGACGTTTGTGCACTGATGCTTTCATTATTTTTCTTTCTCAACAAGTTCCATTACCACGACAGAACAGGAATGACTATAGACATTTTCTATCCGTGGATAATCCTATATATTATATTGCAATCAATGACTTAAGAGGCTCACAGCTATAAATCTGAAGAAATGGCAGTGTGCAGCATGCAATAAAGAGCAGCTGTGAATGAATGAAAATATGCTGTAACATTTTTTAAAGTTCTGTCTTTAATGCAGCAAAAATATACAGCAATGTTTTATTTTTCAGATTTCCACAGTTAAATTGGCAATAGCCTAAAACTGCATCACTGATGTGTTGATACACTTTGTTTCCTTTGTCCGTCCTGTCCCACCTTGTTGTCTGCAGCCTTTACGACTGTAATGAAATAAGATGGATAAAGAAATTTAGACCAACTTATCCATGCATGAAGATGTGCAGAGACACAGTGTTCAAATGTCAGAGTGTAGACTCCCTCAGTAAACCTTTTCTGGGTTTTAGCAGCACTTCAGCCTCAATAGTCAAACTGGGCTTTCATTTTCTGTGTTTATTCACATCCCTATAATCCATTTCCTGATAAGCTGACCAAAGATGCTGCCTATGTATGTTTGCATATTTCTAGTCTAGTTAACATGCATCTTCTATGGCTAAATAGGGCAAGGGTCTAGGAGGAGTAAATATAATATATTTATGCACAGCTGACCACAAGTAGGTATTTCTAAAGAGCCGCATTTGCATGCCAGCACTTCCCTTCGTTGTCATCTTTGACAAACATCTTACCTTTGCAGAAAACACCTCCTACAAGGTAATATTTAGATAATTGAACACACTTAATAGAAGACATACCAACTGAAATCGCAAAGACAGAAATAGAAATCAGGGCATCAAAATCCCACTTACAAAACAGTAAAGTCAAAAGAAGATCTAAGAAGAGCTAAAAGAATAAAACGAAAATGGTTACAGCTGCACAGAATTTGAAATTTGCTTCCTGTGGATGCTTGCGTTTGATTCTTGGCCACATAGTAGTCAATGCAACACCGCTTTTCTACCTCCACTCCTTTATCCAGGTCTACAACCTCTCCAGGTCAGAGTGCTCTGCCTACAAAGGTGACTAGTGGACCATGGAGCAATA
This sequence comes from Oryzias curvinotus, assembly GCA_023969325.1. Taxonomy (NCBI): domain Eukaryota; kingdom Metazoa; phylum Chordata; class Actinopteri; order Beloniformes; family Adrianichthyidae; genus Oryzias; species Oryzias curvinotus. Next base: position 2,242,977 of record CM043709.1, on the reverse strand, counting down.
AAAGTCACCAATTAAACCAATTAAACAGTGGGCCCTGAATTTATTTTCTAAGAAAATTTTAAGTTTTTAAATGAAATTATGGCAATGAATGCACTTTTCCATTATAATAACATTGTTGTTTTATACGGTGGATTTTTGCACACACCTTCTCCTTTTTATTGCAGTCCCTGACAAATATTAGTACTGAATGTTATTAGCCATAATTTCGAATAAAAATTTACACACTACGTACATTTTCTTAGCTATTGAATATTTGGTTGGGTTTTTTCGTTTATTTCTTTTTTTGGTTGGGTTTTTAACTATTCTTGGTTTGCTGGGTTTCATGTACTTAAGCTATGTGTTCTGCCTGCAGTTTATTTACCACTAACTGTTTTCTGATTGACCTCAGTGTTTGAGTCTATGGTGCTCAACTATTCATTTTCAAATATGCCTTATAACCCTTTGGAATTTGTATCAACAGCAATCTTGACATAAACCTCCTCCCTGTGGAAACTTTTACTCCATTTCCGTGCGGGAGATGATGTTGATGATGTCATGTAAATCACGCCATGTTTTAAACTATATAAACCTCAAAACTACTTTCAAGTTATCCACATTAATTAATAATTGCATTTTTAAATTGTAGTAGGTTTAGGGGCTGTCATCTGGACTTGGTTTTTAAAGTTAGAAGACGTTTCGCCTCTTATCCAAGAGGCTTTGTCAATTCTGAATTAGCTGGTCTAAGAGCTGGTATATATGCGCTCATGGGGGAGAAGTCAGACCTGAAACTCGAGGTTTTTTAACTAATTTAACTAATTTTTAAAACTAATCTAAACACATGCCTAGAACAATATTTCTGTTGGAATTTCAAAGATTTAAGTCTGCATCCATGCCTGCGTTGATAATTGCTGCAGCTGTTCTGTCTGGGGAAAAAACCTTACAAGACTGCCGGCTGTGACAGAAGAGTTCCTGCAACAGGAAACATATGTTGCACTTTTGTCCTGCCAGCACAATGACAAAAAAAAAAATAATAATAAAAAACTGTGCACACAAACCCATAAGACAAAGAGTAAAGACTGGTATTGCACACATGCACACACAAGCACACTAAATGGCACGTTGCTTCATTTATCAGTGTTGCATTATTTATCCCGAGCAGGGCTGCTATTCCTCAAGGTATTTACAACAGGGAAACATTTGCATTGAAGAATGCAACACTGGAAAACAATAAATATTCTTTTAGATTTATTGTTCCTGGTGGACCAGCTAGCTTAGGTGAGCAGTAAATGAACGAGATGTTTACAGCTTCAGACGAAACAAAAAAAATAAAGTTTACTTTATTTGTTCTGACCGTCTGACAACTTAACAGTAAACATAGCACAAAACTTCTGTTGACATTTAAAATACACATAACATAAACCCTACTGAGAGGTTTAATAACATTCAAAGTTTCCAATCCATTCTTGTGTATATTTTTATCTTTCATTCAGATTGTATTTTTTTCATATATATATATATATACACACGCACAAAAGCCACCCCATGAGCACCTGGCAGCACAAATGAACCAGCTGCTAAGAGATGGGACTCACGGAAGGGCGAACGATCCTGATCCAGAAGGATCCAAAAGGGTGCAGTCCCATCCAACTACCGGCCAATAACCTGTCTCTCCACAACATGGAAGCTCATGTCTAGGATTATTGCAACCAAGATAAATAGGCACATGGATCAATACATGAGCAACTCACAGAAGGGCATTGGTAGAGACTCCAGAGGAGCCAAACACCAACTCCTGGTTGACAGAACAGTGGCTCAAGACTGCAGGTCACGACACACCAACCTCTGCACAGCCTGGATTGATTACAAGAAGGCCTATGACTCAATGCCACAGACGTGGATCACTGAATGCTTGGAGCTGTACAACATCAACAGGACTCTAAGAGCCTTCATAAGAAACTCAATGAAGCTGTGGAAAACCACCCTTGAAGCCAATGGGAAACCACTTGCACAAGTGTCCATCAAATGTGGGATATACCAAGGTGATGCTCTGTCCCCACTGCTGTTCTGCATAGGTCTGAACCCCCTCAGCCAAATAATCAACAAGATTGGCTATGATACCGACTCAGAAATTGGGCCAACATCAGTCACCTCCTCTACATGGATGACATCAAGCTTTATGCTAAGAGCGAGCGTGACATTGACTCCCTGATCCACACCACCAGGATCTACAGTAATGACATTGGGATGTCATTCAGGCTCAAGAAATGCAGGCGGATGGTGACAAAGAGAGGCAAGGTAGTCCACACAGGAGGGGTCTCACTTCCAGAAGGAACAATAGCAGACATTGAGGACAGTTACAAGTACCTTGGAATTCCGCAGGCAAATGGCAACCTGGAGCAGGCAACAAGGAAAGCTGCAACAGCTAAATACCTCCAACGAGTAAGGCAAGTCCTGAGAATAAACAGCTACGCATTGCCAGTTATCAGATACCCTGCAGGAATAATAAGATGGCCAAAGGAAGAGATACAGACCACGGATGTTAATAAACGAAAGCTTTTCACCATGCATGGAGGGTTCCATCCCAAATCCAGCCTAGGAGAAGGCAGAAGAAGAGAGAAGAAGATTGCTCTCTGCTATGAGAAGCATCAGTGGCACTCCAGATGATAAATACATTAATGAATACTGATGAATAAAACATCATCTTGCTTGCTAATCCTAAATAAATCCTAGCACTACATTGTTTGTTGACATAATAAACTGTAAATTAAATATATGGCATGCCTGGTATTGTTTCAAATTGTGGTGTATTTCCATGAGCAGAAAAATACATCAAAGATGGACCTCCCTCAGCTCTGCTAAAAAAGAGAGTTCTTTCTGAATTGAGGATTAAGAGACAGATCTGTCCTGTAACCCCCATGCAACATTTATCAGCTCACCAGCAGGAGCAAAGAAGAGAATGAACAGGAAAGGAGAGCGCAGTCTCTCTCTGCTGCTTCAAAAACTTCTCTTCAAGGTTTTCAAGCATCTATCAATGATGCAAAGCTTGTCTTGCCAGCTAACAGTTGAGAGAGGAAATGGAAGAGCTTTCGGTAAAAGAACAAAGCTATGAAGCTGTCTGCAGTCACTGTAGAAAGAGGAATGTGTTGCCTGTACTTCCTAAAGTATCAGAATAAAAAAAAATGGTGGATATTAAAACATTTTTTGTTAATATAAAACTTATAAAAAGAAAAATAAGTTGGCTCAATTAGCAAACCACACATTTACAGACGAACAAACATTAAATTGTATTAGTATATAGATAGTATTCCTATCGTAGTTTTTGTTGACTTCGTAGAAATCTATAATGGCTTTTTTTTCTAATATAACATTTATGTTTAAGGAATTAGGCTAATGACTCCTAAATAAATTAAAAAGATGAAACAAAATAGCATAAAATGAATAATAAAAAGAAATGTCTGGTAAAAGATATTAGGAATTAATAATAAACCAAGGGTCCCTTACTGCTACAAAGTAATTAGTGGAGATCTAGTGATGTCATGATCTGTCCTGTGCATTCACATTCACCCTCTTTCCATTGTTTTTTTTATCTTATTCTTAATCTGCAAATTCCAGCCATAGTTTTGGGACATTTTTTTGCAGTTTTTGGTATGAATGTAGTTCAGGTTTTTTATCTGCCCCTGGATTTCCTGCAATAGGGTCTGAATAGGCTTTGTTCTTTCCATTATCTGCCCAAAGTTTATTAGTTTGATAAATTACAGCCTCAGTTCAATCCCACTTTTTACAAATATACCAACAATGTCAGGTACCTCTTCTCTGTTCAAGAACTTTGCATTTCCCTTCACCAACATTATAACGTTTTATATTTTCAAAGTAAATGTACTTCATGCTTGAATGCAATTTAGAGATATTTTAGTATTATATAAAAGGTTTGCATAACATTTATCCACATGTATTAGAATTAGATACAGCGGTAGTTTAAACAAATTTAAACAAATGTGCAAGACTTTCTGCCAACCTGTACTGACAATTTTTATTAACTCTGTACATATTGTTAGTTCTTAGCCCCCATAGTTAAAGTTTTTTAACTAATTATTTGGGAAATCTTAGTAACATGCCTGACCACAAGGTAAATAAATAAAAAAGAGAATAGAAAAACCTTACTCATATTGTAGATTAGTGCATATAAATGTGTAGAATAAATATTTGGCAACAATTGAGCTACTTAAATAAAACACAAGCAACTAAAATATGCAGTCTGATTTTGGAGGTGAAGCTTCAAAAAAGACAGATCAGTGAAGATAAAGCTGCTGAAAAGATACCCTCAAGCTCATAAAAACAAAGCAACAGAAGTGAACAAATAACAGATGCTACCGCATAGAGCCCACCGTCCCTGTCACACCTGATATAACCTGCTCAGCATCATGCTAATATATCCTTGATGAACGAATTGGACAATAGAAAATTACAGTGCAATCAAGCAGCCCGACGATGTGCAGAGGAAACCTGATCGAGCCAGATGTTTGTATTACAAGCCGGAACCTGGAGCAGACTACAAAGATGATTGTGCTGCAGATGATGCAGGCAAAAAGAAGAAGACATCAGTATGAAATCTGAGCGGCCACTATACGAAAATGAAGAGAACTGATGGAAAAAGACTGTGCCCAAAATGTGTGTCTACTGAGGTTTGACAGGAAACAGGATGTGCCCAACATTAAGAAGGTATCCAGCTTAAACAGTCAGTTTGTTTGAGGTAAGTTCCACCCAATTGACAGAAGCCTTGAAGAACTGCTGCACTCAACTGATAAACAGAAAACGTGTGCCCACCGTTCTAGCAGCAGTTTCACTGCACAGACCTTAGACTTGACTGGGAGACTGGGAAATTTGGTGATAATTGGGTAAGAGAAAGTTAAACAAACCCTGTTTGCTCATTATTGCAATGTCTATTATGTGTCAGCACGTGCCACTAGACTTCAACTTAAAATAGACATTCATTTGCTAATATTTACTTTAAAGAATTCAAACTTTTTTTGACCTTCCCTTGGTTAAAAGTGCAGTATTGAAAGATGATGTCTGTCTTTTTTGATACATTCTAATGTGTCTTTTGGGGGGGCCAAAGTATTCTTTTTTATTGTTTTCAACAACTCTTCTTTGTCATCTTCTCTGCACCCATCTTCTACTTCTTTCATGATGGGACTGTCACTGATGACCCAGTGATTATATATAAACTTGCAGTGGCCTTCACAGGAGAGAGGACTACAACTGTGGGTCAGAGACAGGCAAGTTTGGAAAGAGAAGATTTAGATTTCGAATGGCGTATGAATGTCGAACTTGCAACTGTTGCATTCGTAGCTAGCTCACACATTTTTTATCTGAATGTCATGAAAATCCACTTCTTTATTCCCTAGCTCAAGCTGAACAAAACAATATAAACATGCAACATGACTCTTTTAGGAATTTGGAGTGGGGAACGGAAACCCTTTGCTGAAAAATCTGATGACTCAGTCATGAAAAAAATCACAAGACTTTTACCTTTAAGTGAGAATGTAAAACCTGTTATATGCTCAAAAACTCCCCAAACCATTACCCACAAAATAAAACACCAGGTGGATTTTCAAAATGAATTAACCTTATTTATAGTGAGTTCACAGCTTCATCACTACAGATCTGAAACTAAAATAATATATTTTCTGATTAGATTTGTCTCCTTTAAAATCTATATCATTCAGTTTCACCATGTTTTATATAAATATCTTTCCAATTGCAAAATAAACCTGTGTTTAGGGGAACAGATGCAAAAGAAAGTTTAGCTGGCTGTGAATCCTAAAACAAGAGTCACATTGAGTGCAGGAACTGGAGGCGTAGGAGCCAAAATGCAGGAAACTGGGCTTGGTGGCAGAAATGTAAACATTTAATCAAATTTAAACAGTGCAAAAATGTGGACAGACAAAAAGAGGAGAAAGCACAGTAGATGGTCTGATCATGTTGAACTGAAAACCAGACACTATTGAGGACTATTAGCAGAAATGAGAACAGCTCTGGATAACTAACATGAACCGGGAGAGACTGACAATAATAATATTGATAATAATAATAAAACATTTGATCTCAAGTGCCTTTCAGGTCACCCAAGGCAACTGTACAATGTTAAAAATAAGAAAAACAGAATAAAACATGAATAAACATAAAGATAAACATCAATGAGACATAAAAACAGGATTAAGCAGGATAGAAAAACAGACAAATGAAGTTGTGTTAACTGAATGGATTAACTGTCTGATTGTTTGAAGAGATGAGTTTTGAGTTTGGATTTGAACAGTGGCAGAGAATCAGTAGTGCGTAAATCGGGAGGAAGAGAATTCCATAGCTGGGGGGCAGAGCGACTGAAAGCTCTGCCCCCTAAGGTGGCAAGACTGGCAGGTGGGACATGGAGTTGGAGAGAGGAAGAGGAGCGGAGAGATCGGGAGGGAATGGAAAGGGACAAGGAACAGAACATGACCTAAAACACCACTGAAACTGAACTAAACCGCAGGATCTTCACAGCCACAGTATAATAAATAAAATTAATAATCATTTTAGGGATGAAAGTTGTAGTACATCTGTGTTAAAATATTACCATCTCTGATGCCAAAAATATAGCACACAGTGTTTCATTGTTGTGATGTCTTCCAAGTCTACGATTAAAGTGAATGAACTCATGTTGACAATTATTTGTTTACATAAAAAACTGACAATTGTATCACTTTCACATACACAGGTCTCATAGCCTAGTATTTATCTATTAGTTCTGTATTTCAAAATTTTACTCAATTTCCATATTTTTTAAAGGGCAAAAAAATTGTTTTTGCTGCCCTTTTCCGACTTTGAGCCCCTGCCCGTCTGAAATCCTGTGCATGTCCCTGGTGACTACAGAGTGAACCCCCAGTGTTCCACTGTGGTGGAAGGAGTGCTCAGTGAATATCTGTGTTTGCTCAGACTCACAGAAAAATAAGAGGGCACATTGGTTAGAATGTGTCCAAGCCTGGTGAAGACCTCTGTCCTTGACAACCACGGTTACAAATCATTGAAGGGAACTTTTGTTGTTGACCAAATTCTTTTCATTCCACCATCATACAAATTCATCCTTATAAATCACAAAATACGATTTCCTGGATTCTTTTTCCTGGATTCTTACTTGCAGAGTTGGTGACTGAAAAATAGTTTTCTGCCTCACCACACCAATCACACATCATCAGAGTTGTGGACTTCAGAACTGAATGTGAAGAAAAAAACTAGATGCTGCTGCAATCTTTTAACACACTTTCACATAAAGGGCCTTTGCCTGCTTGTTCTTTTCAGACTCTACATCTTTCAAAACATCATAGGTAATGATGTAACACCACCTGATGTCCATTGACCTAATTAGTCACTGAATGTTCTCCCCACTGAAAGCTTTGAAAACGTCTTGCCTTTACAGCCGTTTTTGGCCCTTCCAGCTGTTCTCAGACCTGTTACAGCCACTCATTTGAAATATGCTGAATCACAATAATACAGTGTACAATGTCTCCAATTAAAAAATGACTTATCTTTATTATATTGTTACTGGAATGCTATTTTGAAAGATACCAGAAACTAAATTCGCATTCACACCATACTAGGTTTGTGCATCAAATTTGATCTTTCGACACGTGTCAAATTTGCTGCACGATACTTGTCCAAAAGTGTGTTCATAAACTGGATGCTGAAGATGTATGTGGGAGGAGCTGTCGCCCACAGGTTTTAGCCTCATCACCACATGGAAGGATTGACTGTATATCTGAGTTTTATACCATGGTCCGGGTGAATAGTCGATTCTGACTGGCTGCTGGATTTGTGTTAAAAAATGATATACCACAGGATAACCGCACGGTGAAAAAAGATCCGGTCACCTAGCTTAAATGTTTTGTATCACTGCGCCAGCTGAATAGTCCGCTTTTTGTGAGAAAAGCGATCCAAATAAAAAAAAAAAAACAACAAGAATTAAGGACTAAAAACTGGTTACTATTTATTTCTTTTGTAAGTACACATTATCACTTTTAACGCACTTCACGGAAACAACCATCCGACGCAGGCTTCCACGGCGTGCGTTAAAAAGTGATAATGCATACTTCATTGGCCATTAACCCTTACATAATGCATGGATGATATGAATGACGTTGAAAGATACAATTATTTGTTGGGAAGAGCTGTAGAAAAGCATAGGTAAATGTCTCCCTGTCTGGGTTCATGAGATCATTCAGAGATTCTCTCAGTACAGCAAGGTTCGCCATCCGCTGCAGGAGCTGCGTTTGAATGACAGCCGCTTTTCAACAGTACTTCCAAACTGTCACCCAGTTTGACGAATAGCTGTCCCGCAGTACTCAAAGGGGAGAAATAATGTAAAGGTAGGGCTAAACTAGAGGAATTTTTGCTGTTGACTTAATGCAAATAAGAAAAATGTAACGTTCAGGAGCAAAACAAATGACAGTGATCAGTTTCTCCTCCAAGTTGGTTTTGGCCATGGCCCGCTGATCGCTTCATCAACACGTCACAAGCCAAAGCTGGTTACTGATCGGTTGACGTGACAAGTCTTCCTTGTCAAAGTTCAGACTTTTAAACTCTCGACACACCACACCACGATGCCCAAAATGTGATGCTGCCGAGCCTGACACGCCGTTTCTGACGCTCAAATCATGCTACAGGACCTCTGATCATGTCTGTACATGGACTTAACATTGAAACTAGACCCCCCTGGCACACAAATTGCATGCGGTGTGAATTCAGCTTTATAGTTTGAACTTTATTTAAGACATCCCAAAAAAAATTGAGATGTAATGTAAAAGATGGATATGAAAGATGTAAAGTTCCGCTACATTCATAATGCTAGTCTGTCACACACAGTCTTGCATTTTTTTTTGGCAGTTTCTGTCTGTCTAATCAAGTCCAGATGTTCAAGGACTTTTTTCCCTTGTAGCGCCAGTCTGAAGCTGAAACAGAGCAGTCCTTTGGGTTAAAAGCTATCCATTTGCACTTTTTAAAAACTGAATTCAAGTCTGGATTTGGAGGGACTTTAATCTAAATCATATTTATGTCGCATTTCAACAGCACATGTTGCATATAAGTAATCACTGTTGCGGCATTTTTGCAGCATGCAGTTTACACTGAGCAGTTTTATTCCATTTCCACCTACATGTCTCAATAAAGTACAGCCGCTTTGCACATTTATAAATCTCATAGGATCAGAATGTTGGATCATAAAAGATAAAGCGTTTGTTGTTGCTAAATCTACCTGTACTCACCTACAGATGGTAGCCATTGTACTTGCAGTGAGATAGCGAAGCTGTTTCCAACACCTTACAAAATCAGTTGTGAATAAGTAAAATAGCAAGTTACTGAAATTCTAATTAGAACGCTTTGAAAATTGAAGCCAACATGGCAGTGTGGAGCAGACTGCTGAGGGATAATCAATGTTCACTTTCAACAGAGAAATCCAAGTGTTAGAGCCAAATGGTTTCCAGAGCCAGAAGAGTTTTGATTCTGACTAATTGTGTCTTTAAATTATGGTTGCTGTGTAATATTTAAGTGTTGTGTTGGTTTATTTCAATTCTGACATTTTGTATTGACTAAGATAGGATTTGTATTATGTTCATAAAGTCATGCATTTAAACCAGAGTTAGGTCTTCTCTTAATACAGTAAAAAAAATACCTGCCGCCTGACTGATTGGCACATCAATATTTTCTAAATTTTCTCCAAATTATTGCTCATAGCCTCACACATACTCTGGAACCTTTTTCAAAACACAATTCTGGAAAGGAATCAATATTCCAGCTTTGAAAATAACCAACAAGATTATTATGTAGCTCTGCTGTAAAGTGCACAGGCAAAGTGAATTTTCAGAAATGAGTTTTCTTCAGCAAGTGGTCTGGAGCAGCCACAGAAAAAATGTTCAGACACGGCACAAAAATGTTTGTGTGTGTGTGTTTGTGGAGTGATGTTCTTACCTTTGAATTTCTTCTGATATTCTGCCTGCCTGGAAGCGTGTCCATTTCCTTCTCCAAGAAGACCATTTTCATGGATGAAGTTTTTACCTAATCTGATCCACACTACATTAGAAAACTATAATTTGATATTTTATCAGAAAAGCTCACCTCATGAGAGGCATTTTTTTCTAAAAGTTCAGAAGAAGTGAAAACCATGCTTCAAACTGTAAAGAAATCCTGTATCTGAATTGGTTAAAAGCTGATGCTTATGTAGAGTAATCAGACACTGACTGATGTAGAGGAGAGTAGACAACAACCATTAGGAGACAGATCAAATTAAGCCATCAAGCAGGAAAGCAAATTAGATTTTCAGCAATAAAATCTATTCTAATTGGATTATAAACGCTGAATTTTCTGAAACAACACAATGTTTTAGCTGTTTTTTTTTCCTTTTTACCTATAAGCCCATCATGTAGGCCTTAGGAGTTTGCCACTCGTTTTTCTAGTTTAAAACATTCTGCAGCAAGTCAGCAGTCAAAAAGCATTAACATTTCAGAAGTCAAGGACTTAAATATCCATCTCCTGTCATTCTTGACCCAGGTTTGGGGTTCAGCAGAGCCAGCAAGCCAAAGACTGAGGTCAAACGTCACACACAAATTCAGTGATCACCATATTTTATGGGTTCACCGTAAATCAGTATCAATTCTTATATGAGCTGTCCAAACTTCTCTATCTACAGTGGCACGAGGAAAACAACATTTGTCCAATATTTTGTTTGAGAATATATATATATTTTAAATCCCCTGGCATACCTGCTGGAGACTGGCCAGGCTGTTCCCTGCCTTTATCCATCAGTAGTAGGGATAGGCTCCAGCAACCCTGTGACACCAACAGAGCACTGTATGATTGAGGTGGGAACCATGGTGAAGTAGGGTCCAAAGTACTCAAGACTAAAAAAAGTGACACTTGTCCTGAAGGATCACTGACCAAGCTGAACTTACTTTAAAGACATGCCTCATGTGGTTTTTGCTCACAGACGGGTTAGAAGCAGATCTCAGGGTGATGAGACTTTAATGAAGGAATCTTTTCCTGCTTGTTATTAAAGCTGCTATCGTCTCTGTCACTGGCAGGCACTTTGAGCAATATCTTGTTAACTAATGAAGAAGTTAAGTAACAGGGTCACAATCTCCAACAATGACCTTTTCCAGTTTGTTTCTTTAGTAATATGGAGAAGATGGTGAATGACTACTGAGATGACTAATTCATCACCAGGCTCGTTTGTTTCCTCATTAGTTTTCATCTGACAGCCGGCATCAACAACAACAAACTACAGCAGCAAAAGGCACTTTACACCAACTCTACTTAACCTACACTGCCCCTGCAGTCCTCACTATGATGGCAGACTGCTGTCAGCCTCTGCACCGGAGCCCAAGCACCACTCTTTTCATTAAAGGGGGTCCAGTACTGCCCACACTGTTCTCACCTCTATAGAAGACTTTGACTCTCAGGAGGTTAGGTTAAATCTGAGGGAGGCATCATAAAGGCATGTGACCACATTCACATTATAGAAATTCCACAGCGAAATCACAATTTCAGATTAAACTTTTGGTTTAAGTCACAAGAATCAAATAAGAGACACACAATATCACGGTGAAAGAGGTCACTGCCCTCTGTTCTCTGGTCTCTTTGCTGTTAACAATTAACCAAACACTGCTGTGACTTGGAAGCAGCAGTAGAAAGACGTTTATGGCCGGAGAGAGAGCAAAAGATGTTTGATGGTATTATTAACTTACAAAATAGTCTATCGCTGTTGCTGCCAGAATAGTAGTTGCTAAAGGCCAGGAGAAGCTATGTGCTTTTTTGGTGTAGTTTGGCTTTATACATTCTGATTTAAAGACCCACCCCAAGGAGAATGTTAGTGTTTTTAACATGTTCATGTGGCATTTTTGTCACGATGGAAGACATAAACAAAGAAGATTAAAATGAAAACAGCGTTTCCGAATATTCCTTTAATCAAATTGTTGAGAAACAGGAGCAGGGGATACAATGCCATTGGAGGAAGCTTGTGTCCAAGACAGGTGCGAAAATCTGTAGGTCACATACTCCCTAAACCATTGGGTTCCGTTGCATTCACTTGTAGACAACTAGATTCATGGACGTCTTTGTTGTCCTCGTCTGAGTGGGCATCTGGCTCGGATCTGTATGACTGGATAGCTCCAATAATGCCTACCATTTTTGTTGTACCGTTAATGTTAGCTTGGCGTTGTGCTGGGCTGTAAGCAAGCGGGAAAGCATTTAAACAGATGGATGATGGGAAATGAGGGTGGGCTTACTCCGTGCAAGCAGTTTTGCCCACAACTCGGAAGCAAATTTTTAAATAAACTACTGCGGCTCTGCAGAAACTCTGTCCTAGAAGACAACAGGGTTTTTATTTGGGCTAAAAACTGCATAATCGTAATAAAAAAATAAATAAATAACTCGGAATGTTTTTACAGTAGTTTTAAAAGATGGTTGATTTCATTTTGAAGTTCTGCATTCTTGTGAATTTCATTCTAAAATCTGGAATATGATAGATGCTACTATTCTGAGCGGATTAAATTCTTTGCTGCCTGCTGTTTTTGTAGGCTATAAATAAATGGGCTACATTGCAATAAAAGTTGCATAAATAAGCTAGTGTACATTAAAATCAAAACTAAAATAGTAAAACTGCTAAAAAAAAAAAAGTCAATTAAAATGCATTTTTAAAACTTGAACCAACTTAAGATATCAAGTAACAAAAGCTCAGAATTGTGACCTTTTTTGTTCGCACAACTAAGTTTTAAAGTTTCTGTGTTTTGTTCAGGTTCTCTGAAAATTTTGTGCTTTACAGATTTACCAATTATTTCCCCTGAAAGAATCATTTGTAAACAGTCCTCGTTAAAATGGTTGGGCTGCTAACATGTGGGTCAGACATTTCTCAAACTGTTCAAATTGTGCCACTTGCTTTAGCAAACCCTAATTTAGACATCAGAGTACAGGCTTTTGCCATCATTGGTGTTAAGGGGAAACTGGCGCAATACTTGTAGTGCTAAATATTTTATAATTCACTCCTTACAATCCTTCGCTGTGATCAAAGACTTTAAAAGTAGACACAGGTTTAAAAACATCGTTATTTTTTTCTTCTAAGACTTGAAATAGAAGATGAAAGTGCACTACATAGCAAAAACCTTATTAAGATTCATATTTAAAGTCATTATGCTCCCTGTCTTTAAACATTTTTTCCCGTTCTCTTTTATCTCTCAAAGCTAAAGCTTTGTAATTGTTTCTGCCTCGCTATTACAAAAAAAAAAGCCGCTTTTTTGTTTCCATCATATCTTTTTGCTCTTTCTGTCTCTGTTTTTCCCACATCAGCAAAGGACCCAAGATAAAATACTTTTTCTTTTGAAACTTTTTACCAGACTACAACTTACTGAAGTTCTGATAATGACAAACGGACACAAGCATGCCTGCTGCCATGCATTTAAAGTATAGTTTTGAAACACTTTGAAAAACAAAATGATTATTGGAGAATACAGCATAAAGTGTTATGAGTGTGACTGACAATTAATACGGATGTAAATCCTGCTGCCTTTGAAGCTCATCCGACTGCATTATCAGGGAAAGCATGCTGCAGGTTAGAATTTATTCCACTGTCATGCAAAAACTGTGCAAACTGGTGTGAAGCAAGTGTGCTAACTACTATACTACTGTGTAGCCCTAAACGATGTACTTACTACTCCAAATAGTGGAACGACACAGCAACTTCAACAACTACAAATACTAAACCAACATTAAGAGTGTCAGGTAGCAGAGTTCCCTGCTGAGTCATTCAATAGGTCCAGACTGTGTTTTGTGGTAGTTTTTGTAAGAATGTTTACACAACACTCATTCCTGGAGCAACTGAAGTTATTGACCCTTCTGGAAGGGAGAAGTAAATTCATATTGTTGTTCTGTGAGTTCTATTCTTTGTTTTGATTATACTTTTTGACAACCACTGTTATTTACAACTGCCTGCAGTGGATGTTGGTTAATCACAACTGCCCTTATAGGCGAATATGGGCTGTCTGCGGGCGAACCTGTTCATGGCACACAACCTTGACACAAAACGTTAAGGTGGTATATCACCTGGTGAGCAGGCAGGGAGAAAATGGTTATGCAGTGTTTTTTTCTATGGGCATGTTGCGAGTGACAAGTTGTAGAAAACACTTGAATAACATGCAAGGGTAAATCAGGGGGAAATATGAGAGATGCAGGCATTTTTTACAATTCTTACTGGTGCATGTGACTAAGACTTTCAGACAGCTCACTTTGAGGGTATTGGGTGACAGCCCACAACTGGGTTGTCTAGTCCGTTGTGTTTTGGTATATACATGAGAGATTGTTGGATTGTTGGACCCCTTATCCAGACGCAAGGTAGAGGGGGTTAGAGGGGTTATTTGGTTAAAATCTATTGCCACAGTGTTGGTTAGTGTTGGTGCTTGGGGGTGTCACAGGGCGGCCCTAAGGCAGAAAAGAGGAACTAGAGGCATTGTTGGTGGAGAACATCTCTACTCATGATTACACTCATTTTTTGACAGCATGTCAAAAAATGAGTGTTATTTAGGTGTAGCTGGCAACATTTGGTGTTAAAGGGTTAAAAATGTCTGCCAAAAAGCAAAAAGGGTGTGTTAATGTGAAGTTTTTTGTGCCCTTCAGTCAAACCCATTTGGTTTGATGCTGTTAATTTTGCACATGAATTTAACTACCGCAAACCATCTCTTCCTTCTTTCTGTTTTTTAGTCTTTTTGCAACTTTTGGACCACTTCACATTACCTTCTTTGGTCTTTGATCATATTTCAGTTTAAACAGTCGGAAGGTCAGCAGAGTTATGACTCTAAAAAAAGATGTTCCATTTTGGCCTTGGGTTCTGTATGCCACTTTCTCAACTGTGCTCACCCAGTGTGTCCTCTAAGAATTTTTTTTAACAGCGAGGCCAGGTCTTCCAGGGAGTTGTTGTGGTGTAAAGAAATGCCACTCAACCTCAGATTTTGCAAGCGATTCATTGAATGGCCATTTGAAAAGGCATTTTCAAGGGCAAATGAAAACCTTAAAACTCAGAAAATAAAGCATCAAATATGAATAAATATAAAAACAAAAAATGGAAACTAGTAACAAAGACTCAAAAGGGTCACCATTCTTAGTGTTATGAAGTTTTTTACCTACTTCCATCTCTCTGCAGCTTCATTACTCTGCTCTCCTTCAATTTGTTCTTGTCCTTATACAATTATAAACTATATTACCAAAAGTATTTGCTCACTCGTCCAAATGATCAGAATCAGGTGTTTTAATCACTTGGCCTGGCCACAGGTGTATAAAACCGAGCCCTCAGGCATGCAGAATGTTTTACAAAAGGAGCTCAGTAAATTCCAGCGTGGAACTGTCGTAGGATGCAACCTGTGCAACAAATCCAGTGATGTTATTTGAAATTTCCTAGCTCCCAAAAAAACCACTCCTAAATAACTGTCAGCTTTATCATAACAAAATTGAAGAGTTTGGGAACATAGCAACTCAGCTATGAAGTGGTAGACCACATAAATTGACAGAGAGGGGTCAGCGGATGCTGGAGCACATGGTGCAAAGAGGTCGCCGACTTTCTGCACGGTCAATTCAACTGGTTCTCCAGAGTGATGAATCATGCTTTTCCATCTGGCAATCGGATGCATGAGTCTAGGTTTGGAGGCTGCCAGGAGAATTGTACATTTGGGAGTGCGTTGTGCCAAGTGTGAAATTTGGTGGAGGAGTTGGTGTGGGCTTGGCCCCTTAGTTCCAGTGAACAGAACTCTGAATGCTTCAGGGTACCAAAACATTTTGGACAATTCCATGCTCCCAACCTAGTGGGAATAGTTTGGAGCGGGCCACTTTCACTTCCAACATGACTGTGCACAAAGCGAGGTGCATAAAGACATGGATGACTGAGTCTGGTGTGGATGAACTTGACTGGCCTGCACCTGAACCTGATAGAACACCTTAGGAATGGATTACAGAGTGAGAGCCAGGCCTTCAATGTATGAGCTAATAAGTCAACTTTTCTGTACTACATCAATGGCCTACTTAACAGGGTGACACCTGGTGTCTGATGGAACGTCACATTCAAGGCTGGGCTTTTGCGAGTAGTTAATTTCATTTCAATTCTTCCCTCCCACCCGTTCTTAAACTTAAGCAAATTTAGAGCAAGACAGTTGTCTGACTCTCGCCTTAGTGTTTGCAAGTTTCCCACCAAGTGCAGGTCTCTGCTGTAAAGGTGAAAATATTCAACGGTTTAGTGTAGTGGTGTACGATAAATAAATAAAAAAGATTCAAGGAATGGTGGCCAGGATTTA
This sequence comes from Oryzias curvinotus, assembly GCA_023969325.1. NCBI lineage: Eukaryota > Metazoa > Chordata > Actinopteri > Beloniformes > Adrianichthyidae > Oryzias > Oryzias curvinotus. Next base: position 2,226,646 of record CM043709.1, on the reverse strand, counting down.
AGATTGGCGCTCGCCACCGCCACGTGTAGAGGAAACACTGCCCTGCACTGCATCCTCTTTCCACCAGTATTAACTGTACTGATCCCTTTAAAATGAGGCTTTCCATCTAAATTACTGGCATGTTTTCTTTGATTAAAGCTCTTCTTGTGACTGTATCCTGTATTTTATATGGCATGAACAAGTGTCCATGTGTGTTTTTTCAAATGACTGTGTCATTATGAAAGTCCAAATCACAAACTTTTTCCCTGACGTCCCCTAAAATCTAAAGAGGCTGTAACAAAACAATGTTTTCCTCTAATTTCGGAGATGTTGGTAAAGATAACCCATGTCTGATTTACAAAATGAAAAAAAAAAAAAATAACAGCCCCCTTCAGCTTGTTTTTTTGTTGTTGTTCTTGTTTGAAATGGAGACACTGACACCGATTTGAGTGATGTACATGCATTCATAGCAAACAAAAAACATTCAATGAAAGGGAGTGGTACAAAGATGCTTTCAGGAGCCGGTGGTGGAAGTGACTGCTCGCCTCAGAAGAAAAAGGGAGAAGCTTTTAAAATCCAGTGTAAGGAGAGATGCTTTTCTCTAACACAAAGTGAAGAGCACGGTGCTTATTTGACACATTGACTGCAACTAATGAGATTTAAATGTTCAAACACTGTACTTTGAGCTTCCTCAGAAAAGTCTGTATTGGGATGCATGGGTAGTAAAGTGGTTAGCAGTGTTGCCTCACAAGAAGAAGGTTTTCTGGTGCAAATCCGAGCTGGGTCTTTCATGTGTGGAGTTAGCGTATTCTCCTAGTCCATATTTTTCTCAATAGGTGTACAGTACATACACTGGACCAACCAGCCAGAAGGAGGAATCTCAGGACAAGAAAGAACCCACGTAAAACTTGTAAAAAAAAGATTTCCTTTTTCCATAAATTTCACCATTTATGGAAGAAAAAAAAGAACATTAAAAAATATTCTGTGACTGCATTTGTGAGGAGTGAAAAGACACATAATGTTGGCGGGGGGGGGGGGTATGTTTTTAAGCTGAAAATTATGATAAGCTATTCTCAGATGATGGATAATTAGGATTTTATTTCAGTTTATTATTTAGGAGGATTCAGATATTAGGCACAAGGTCATGACCAGAGGTCATCAGTCACTGTAAGAGAGTAGCCGTTTGGACATTTTAAGAGAATGACATGACAGATTTTTATATTGGTCACTTCAGTTTCTTATTTTTTTCCTGCAGAATGAGTAATCTTGACACCAAACGTCTACAAAGCTTATTCTAAAATACATAAAATTCTGCTTTTCAAACAGAGGAAGTGTTTCTGTTTTGATAACAGTCGGCTGGGAGACTTGTATGTAACGAGTAACACGAGTCAGCAAAGCTTGGTAGGCAGAACCTCATGAACTAGAATGGCAGATATGTGAAGAACTGAAAACAACAAAGAAGCGAAACAGATGGATTAAAAAGCCTCATAAAGGAGCTGAAAGGTTTAAAAATAGACAATGAGTACTTCCTTCATTTTAATTTCAAACTCCCAACTCAAGAAGTTGGGGTAATGCATCTGTTGCTATACGCGGTTAAGCTTTGGAGATTCACCAGCACTGAATTTAAAAAAAACATGCCATGGAGGAAATATTGTTCATGAGCTTCTTGGCATTATTATTATTCAAAGTTAAAATTTAGAAAAGACACAAAGTACTTTTAGTTTGTTACTCATTGCCTCATACATCCTGGGTCATTCCTCTGAAATCCAAGTAATCTCAATTGAACATGTAAACATTTCTCTGGCAGGGATCTCAGGGAGAAGTGTAACGTAATTGTAAAAGTGTAGAGCCGAGAAAACGTTTCTGCATCAGCTGGAGTGAGGATGAAGCAGCAATATCTCAACAAGCAATGGTTAAAAGGCCTGGTCCTTCTCTATTTCTACCATCTGACACCATGGACACATTAGCTCTTTGTTTCTGGTCTGCTGCTTATGCTTGCCAGAGAGGCTGTGAATCCTTGCTTTCACAAAATGCATGCTCACGCCTATAAGGTTTAATTGTTTATGGACAAAGACAGAGGTGGATGAGTTGAAGGAAGCTTAATTCCAAAGGTAGAGGTGGATTTTGAGGATAAAAGGCAGAATCCACCTGGCAGGAGCCACAGCTGTCTGCAGAGAATCAGAAAAACAAAAGACATCGAACTACACCAACAATGTCATTCTTAATTTCCCCTTCAGATGACTCACTGCTTATGCTACATTTATTGGGTTTTATACGTCCTTCTGGGTTTTTTCCTGTTCAGAAGAAGCTAGGCCTGCTCTATGAGCAGATGGGGTTTCAGTGATTCCCTTGATGTGTTTCTCTTTTGATCGTTCCTGCGCTAAGGTTTGTGTTGTGTACATATTTGTGCATAAATGTGTTGTGAAGACTTGTCAAGACATCAAATATGAAAAAAAAACAATCTAATTATGATCTTTGCTAAGGTTTTAAATATTTCGTCACCTCCATATGTTTTTTTATTCTCTTTTTCATGTATCTTTGCCTTTTTTATTCCCTTTTTCTAAAATAGTAATATAACTAACAGTCACAGACCTCTGGTAGCCTATGAGCTCATGTCAGTGTTCAGACAAACATGTCATTAAAACCATGTTAGCCTCCACATGTAGCTGTGGGTCATCTGGGAGCTGAAGACCAATTTGAGTTAGATAAAACCAGTGACCACAGTGGAATGAGGCAGAAGAAGAATGGTCGCTTTCCATCTGTTTAAATATAGTAGAGCTAAAGAGGTCATTTGTCCCTCCTGTGTGGATCTTGATTTAGAGAAATGAGAATCGCATCTTTTGTGAGGTTCTATGTCTGCTAAAGCTTTGATTCACACCTGTAAATGTTGTTGAAAGACCCAAATCTAGAAGGCTGGTGGACAGAAACAAAAATGATGTATTAAATAAACTAAAATGTAGCTAAAATTTCTGAGAAGTCAATCAAAAAACTTGAAACGTGAAAAAAAATAACCAACATGATACAGAGAAGGTCCAGCTGAAACAACAAATTTAAGACTACTAGGACCGATTAAATCAAACCAAAACAGCTAAGGTGAAAAAGCAAAAAAAAAAAAACATGTCATAAACCAAAAAATAATGAAAAATAATTCAAAAGAACCCAATTTAAATAAAACGTAATTAAAGACATATTTGCTAAGTTAAAAAATATAGCTTTGATACCATACCTAAAACTATATGGATAAAACACCTGTTCAGAGAATCATAGAGCCTTTACAGATCACAGTCCCAAGAACACAAGCAGCTCCTTCCCTAATCCTGTAACAGTTGCTTAAACAAGCGGAAAATGCTTAAAATGTAATGCAAACATCATAAAGTAAAACGGCAGAAAAAGATGTGCTCAGTTGCAGACTTTTTCATCCAAATGTAGAGTTTTTAACCAGTCACCCCACGGTCCAAAAATTATATGCTTCTTAGGTTAACTGGTTGCTCTAAAGTGTCCCTAGGTGTGGATGTGTGAGTGTTAGAGTGTGTGGGTGCTACTACGTACCCTGCAATAGACTGTCAACCTTTCCACCTTCGCCCAACAGTCGCCCGGATAGGCTCCAGCAACCCTGTGACCCTAAAAAGGATATAGTGAGTTCAGAAAATAGATGGAGTTACAGGATTCCAAGCTATTATAACTATGTCACTGTGCTCACCCTACTAACTTGTAATACAGGCCACAACAAACAATCAAAGGGAAGTAATATAAACCAAGAAACAGACCAGAGCAGTTAATCACCCAAACCAAAAACAAAATTCAAAAGAGAAGCAATATTGAATGAGGTGTAAAAATAGAAGGACCTCAACATGATACAAAACAGCACAAAGAAAATTCATTTCACAGTAGACAGACGGAGACTAAGTGAAATATAAAAAAAAAATAATCACGTCTACAGACTGACATTTGTGGAAAAAACAATTACCAACACAGAACAACTTTTTTTTTTACAAGAAAATGTGCAGCTACAAGAGATAAAAGCTTCAAAGAGATACCTACAACAAAATGAGAAACGTGATCGAAATGAAATAATAAAATACAAAAAGCAGAACTTTGCTTTAAAATGAGGAAGTGTGTGACTTGTGTGTGTGTGGGCAGCTATTTTCTGACCTTTTCCAGTGTGGCTTGTTGCTTTATTTTGTGTGATCAAAGGACCCGTCTCATAATGATCTTATAGCCAGCTCTCTCCCTGTTCCCCCCTCTCCTCTGGGAGGCTAGAGATGCACAACAAGGCAATCAGCTATATGGACATGCATTCATTTCACAGCTGAATAAATTAGTGGCATTTTATTGAGTGGTGAAACATAGTGAGAAGACTGTTTTGGAAATGTAACTATATTGGCATCTTAAAAAGATTAATGGTGCCCAAGGTGGCTTACAATTGGTAAATAATTGTTATAATTCTAAAAGCTTCATGTATAATTAATGAGAGGATCAAATGGCTGATGCAAGGCCTGTGTCTCTCAACAGAACAAACAACCACAACCCTGGTAGCAATAACGTCACCTCTAAGATAACTTTGAGATTACTGTAAAGCAGACATGACAATATTATAAGAATTAAACATAAGTAAAATCTGATTTCTGCCGATAACAAATGTGCAATAGGGACAGTAAAAAACTGTACATTCTTTTAACTAAAAGAGTTTAGAGTGCAACTTTACCTTTAAAAAGCCATTCCAACAAACAGTATGCAAGAATCATTGGTCACCTGAACAGAAAAACTAAATATCAGAATGAGTCCTAACACCTGCCTGCAGGAACGCAGAGCCTTCAAAGGGTTACTCCACTGAGAATGGCAGTAGCGGGTCTTTCCTAAGGACCCAGACTGGATGAAGCTCATTGCGTTCCCTGAAACAAACCCTGTTATCCCTTGTGCCAGTCCAACGCGCAGTCAACTGAGCAAACCAGCCTTTTTTGGGGGACTTTTTTGTCCTCCCACGTGTGGATGAAAGTAATTAGATGACTCAGTTACTTAACTTATAATGTTGTTAGTAACCCTGTTATACTTAACGCTGTTATACTTAACATTACTCCCAACATTCCTGCTTACTGATGCTGTCTGGTTCCAAATGGCACCCCCCCCCATCACAGAAGAAGGGGGACTGAATTGGCTTCATTTTGTTGGAGCCGGCCCTGCGACAGACTGGCGACCTGTCCAGGATGTCCCCGCCCCTCGCCCACGAGTAGCGGACCGTGACCCCGAAAGGGACAAAACCCGTTTAGAAGATGATGAATAAATTAATTAATGGTTGGAGTTGGAGTACGTGGTTTTCTATGGGTGACGTCACACTCACTCAGTCCAGTTCTCTTATACTATCAATGGTGATTGCAGGCATTTTCTATCTGTAAAGAGGCCACTATATCATATTCCAAACAAGGAATTAAGAGGCACAATTGTTGTAAATGTAAAGTAATGGCCCAGTCAGACTGTGTACAGAGCAGCTGTGAATGAATTTATCATTTACCGCAGTTCCTCAAAAGACCACTAGAGGTGCAACTAGAGGCTAGTTGCAAAAAGAGTAATAAATTATTGACTTCTACATTGAAAAGTCCATATTGTCCAAATTAGTTGTGTTTTCATGTTTTACAATACATGTCTTAGCTTATGGCGGCAAGTGTTGTCATTACTGCTCTAAAGTAAAGTGCACAGAGAGGGTTTGATGCCAGATTTTTTGGGGCTTGTTTAAATTAGTTTCTCAGCTACTTGGTGATATGTTTTCAAACCAATCCTTAAAACAAGAAAATTAAAATGTGCACATTGAGATAAATTTGGAGCTAACAATATATCGTTACATGTCAATGGAAAAAACAGGCCCCATAGCAGCTTTGATCTTGAGCTCGTCAATGTAAATTATTGCTCCATCATTAACTATCCCTATCATGAATTATCCTTATTGCTGTCATGAACCGGAAGAAGAATTCTACACGATCATGGATTTTACATCCAAGATCATTTTAGAGCAAATGTATAAGTGAGTGTATACTTTTTTTTGTGAAGTGGAACACAACACTGATAAATGATTTTGTGACAAGCAACTCAGTGGTTTCACAGTGAGGTGCATTGGCGTCCCTGTAATGCTTGATTTACTTTCATCTTCTGAATTGGTGCTGCAGGAATTTACCTTCATTATTTCACTCGTTTTGAAAATGAGCATGTCTCAGGCGCCAACTGTCCCCTGCTTCGCATGTCCTCATCTCTTATTTTTACTTTCACAGCTCTATGCATGCCATTTCCTTTTTTATATTTTATCCTGTCTCACCCTGTCCTCCTGCAGCACGTCCTTATCACCTCCCACTGAATGAATGTGCTGCAGGCTCATTTGTGAACAATCAGTGTCATCGAAACACAAAAGAACGCACAAAGCCCTTTACCCCTCAGCAGAAAGATTTTGGACAAGGCAATTACTGGAAAAGAGATTGGAGTTAGACCCAAAGCCAGAGCAGGAAAGATGGAAATATGGGCATAAGAGAGTGAAGGGCCATGCTGGGTGGGGCTGGAGGGCATCAAAGTAAAAGAGAATAACAGATTCTTTATGCAGGTAATGGGTGAGGGGCAGGGGAGTATAGACTGAAGATTCATTGACAGATTTCTTTAACAATAAAAGGTGTAAACAGTCATTTTGATATCCCAAACCACTGTTCTTTACAGGAGAAGAGGGCAGGGACAAATTGGGGTACTCCTTGGTTCATGCGTTGAGGCTTTTACAGCCCCCATATATTTAAACTCCTCCACCTGGGGCAGTTTGTGACCCTGCATGGAAAAAAAGACATCAGAAAGGATTGGTGACTAACATTCTTCGGCTACGGGGTGGGGGGGTGGGGGTGTCCATATTCGCATATTCGGCATGTTGGCGGTTATCTCTGGTCCTTAATAAGGGTGGAATACTGCGCACCAATTTTAAAATCTCTGTTCCAGTCAACCATGAAAGACATGAAATTTGATGTTAAATAATTCCGCAATTATTAATTTCTCCTTTATGATCAATTTTTCAACGTTTGGCACTTCCATTAATTAAAAGGCACACATTTAACTACCAAATCTGAGTCCCTGACTGGTCAAAGTTCAATGGATGGACTTTTTGGACGTGGAGTTGAAAAAGTGGTCATAAAAACTTGTGTACTGTAGCCACACGTGAATGCAGACGTTTTAGGCACATGGAAGCACAAAAAACACATTTATGCACGTTTACATTTTCTTTGGAAGTCGCTGCATGAAAGCATGTTGCGGAGGATGATCCATAGACGCCTCTTTCTACAATAGGACAAAAGAAAAGATTTCAAACACAGGAAATTTTTAAACAAGGCTTAAATACCTTATTAAATTATGAATCATGTAAAATATCCCCCATAATTTTAGTTGTTAATGTATTTTTTATCAGTTCTAATCTTTGCATTAATCTGTTTTTTTTAAATTATTTTTTTAAACACTATCATATTAGTTGCCAACAGTGGTTTTACTTAAAGTTGCATTATAGAACAGTTGCATTATCTGTAACTCATACTTACAGTATAGAGTTCAAGAACCCAGACGCAGAGTAAGGCTTGGATGCAGCAGGGCAAGTTGAGGACTGTTTAATGTCAGTAGCAAGGATCACCTCAGGAGGGAAAACCAAGGGAATCCAAAAAAAAAAAAAAAAAGGAAAACAAAAACCCAAGGCGCAGCGTCTGCAGCACAACATCACAACAAAACAGCACACAAAATGCTCCAACACTGAGATATTAAACAAGGTGACTTAAATAGGCAGACAACTTCATCAACTAACAAGGTGCAGTTGTGGACTCAAGCAGGAAGCACAGGTGAGTGGGCGGAGCAGCAAGGAGAAGCCACCGCAGACCTGCACAAGATCCAAAAATGAGAGACAAAAACAAAACAAGCAGAACGTGTCATACCCTTTGTTCAATGTGCGTGTGATACATTGCTAACTTCCTTGGTATTTATGGTTGATTTTTTTTTTACGAAATTTGGTTCCTTTGTCAATAAGATTTAGTGTAGTTATCCTTCCAACTGCAAATGTGATTTAGCAGCCCCTGCATTCTTAAAACGCCCTTGTTTTGATTTTCTGCATTTCTGAATGGTGAAGGTTTGAACCCCTGATCATCAGAAAACCAAACACTGCAGTAAGCCATGCAGGCCACAGGGGAGCAGTATAGTGCAGGCCAGCAGTTTGTTTGTTGTTGTTTTTTTACCTGCAGAAATTCCATAACTGAACTGACAAAGATTACAGAAAAAACACAAATTTCCCTCATTTTTCTTTTTAAACATTTCCATTAAACATCTAAATTGTGCCCCATTCCTTTTTTTTTCTTCTGTAAGTTTTGGATAGATTTCCTTCAGAATACGAAGCTTCTCTTGAATTTGTTTCCTCTTTGTTTCCTCCAACCCAAACCATGAGTTAGATGCAATTTGAAGCAAATAAAAAGACAAATATAAAGAGTGTGTTGAGCAGCATTTTTGGAGAAGTCTATCCCCCAATCTCCCCTGGCCTCGGGCCTGTATGGCATCCCTCCTCCAGCTGCTTGGCAGGTGAGCACGTCTCATGTTTCCAAGAGACAGATTATCTTTGAAAGCTTTGAAGAATTTGCATTTGAGAAGGACAAAAAGGGAACTAAACCCCAATGCAGTTATGTGACACACTAAAGTGACTAAAATAAAAAAGATCTTCATTTAAACCACAGCTTAGCTGAGCTTCAGGCTACTGAGCCTCTCAGGTCTGTGAAATGATTATAGTCAAGTAAAAGGAGTGCAGAGGAAGATTAACTCACCTTGGAGAGGATTTAAACAACTTTAAGAATAACAAAGTTCAGAATGTCACTGTTTTTTTTTTTTTACATATGTATCATTCTGACATTAATTCTAGATAAAACAAAGATATGAATCTGGCAAAAGCTTTTATGAGATGAAAGCTGAGTCACTGTCAATTATCTGTAAGGAATACAATTTTTCTTCCTGAATGACAAAAAAAGAAACGTTAATTATGTAAGATTGTAAATGGTAAATTGTGGTTATAAAGCTTGTTTTACAGCCACATTACACTGGAAAAATATCACTCCTAGAAACAAGTAAAAACAACACTTAGATTAAAAAAAAATATCTACAAAAAATGCCAATGGGAAAAGAAAAATTGTCTGACCTCAAAACATTTTTTTTCACTAAGACATGTTTTCTTAAACTAAAATTATTTTGCTATTGAAAAACTTTATTAGCACAAAATATTTTTCTTGCGAGACAGAAAATGTGTCATTTTTTTCTTGATAAAACAGTCTTTTTCCTTTCTTAAGATTCATTTTTTGCGCTGATTAAAATGTGAGGATGTTCACAGGTTGATGGAAGTCAAGTCTTGCAACCCAAAAATATTTAAACAGCAGCAAATCTGCCATCTTTGAAAAGAGAAGCAAGGCGGTTACTGTCCCCTTGAAATGTAAAAAAATGGTCATGTAGTCTTGTTTTTATGACTTTAATTAGGCAACAGTCAGGGCTGTAAAATGAATGGATACAAAAACATAAATGAGCTTTACTTTCTGGCTTTGGATCCCTTTACACCTAGAGATAACTGAAGGTGCAGTGTGGGTTTTCAGTATCAGGATGCGCTCTGGCAATTATGAAGGCCAAATCAACACTTACACTCGCCTTCCTTAGATTGTTATTTGAATTTTTTTGCTGTGTGTTAAGGCACGGAAATCCAGAAATGTCAAGCTCTTGTGTGGCCACAGAAACTTGCTGGAAAGTTGAGGAAATTATTCGGGAGGCACTATGCCTGCATATGTGTGAGCACAAGTAGTTCTAACGAGATCAGGTCATCTGCACCTGAAAAATCTTAATTTGTCTTAAACATCAATGAGACTGCCTCCACAAAGGATTTCACGGGTCACTGAAAACCTTTATAAAGCAATTACTTGAAGAATTAGGAACAAAAAACTACATGAATACTAATTAGAAGGGAGAAGTGTTTAGGCAGTACAAAACTCAGTGATCTCTTTGTTTGTTATGCTGATATGAGAGCTTTGAGCGTCTCTGTGAGATCGATTTGGTAAAAATTTGATCTATTTCCAGTTTTCATGTGAACACTGAAGTGACAAAAACTGAACACCAGGAATGTCTTAAATGAAGGTTTCATACTGATCATAAGCACTGGTTCCAATGCAGGCACTATTCTGATCAAGGCAAAGAGAAGCCAAAAGGAAAACTCTTGGGGTTTTTCTGACTGTTTTGTTCTTTGGGGTTACAAAAAGTGTATCATATTAATTTATTCAGGTATCGTTTCAAGGGCTGTGTTAAAAGGTCATCCTAGTGCAACAACACACATCCCTCCCTGTGGTTCACCTTCACCCGATTGTAAATCACCCAACTTGGTGGAAGCTAGGTTGTGATTGACATACTTTTGTTTGTTTTTTTGATTACATCACATGTACATAAAAAGACAAAGATAGTAGAGAGCACAACAGGAAAAGAAACTTACCAATCAATTTTATAGCTTGATCATATCTTGTGGTTTTCAACTGATACTGCTATTACTCGACCAATTTCTGGATGTGTCTCTATCTTTTACATCTTTAGTGGTAATGCTTACTTAACATTGTTATTTTGGCTCTGTTAACCTCAGTGAACCCTAGTAATGTTGTTAATAGATAACAGATGAGGATGTGCTGCTGATGGGATTTCTCTTTTGATCCTGTGCCCTCAAGACTGTGTTCTTGTCCACACTGGCAAGGGCACAGAAAGCAGATATTTTATCCCTTTATATCTGCTATAATCTGCGTAGAAATACATCAATTACAGGTGAGTTCAGGCCCCTGCAATTCCCCTGTGGTTTGATCCCACTCAACTGCTCAGCATAGCTCATTTCTCTTAGGAGCTGAGGAAAGGGTGCAGAATGAAGAACAGAGGAATTTTTGCATCTCGAGATTCTGAAAGATGCTCATACATTGCATTTGCTGCTCAGACATTATAAGTGGCTTTGAGTCACTTATATCTCCAGCCAGACAAAGCTAGAGCAAGAGGATCTGGCTTATTTTCTGTCCAATACTAGTAAAAGGCAAAAGCCAGTATTTTTTTTATTATTATTTGAAAACATCGCTTAATGGCCAGAAGTCTGCCTTCTTTCTTTTTCTGTAAAATAATGTCAGGAGCTTCTTGTCTCAGGGGTCCATGTGGTACAGGGATGGATGGATGGATGTATGGATGGATGGATGCAGCTACTGCTGCAATCATAAGAGCATCTTCCTGTATACTGTGTGAGCTCATCAGCATTAGATATGTAGCAAAAGCAAGTTTTGATAATCTGCATGGGTTCGTGGTTTTTAGGTCTCCTCAGTTTTTTTGGTTGCACACCTCTGCTTCTGTTGGAGTGGGTGTGTCCTGAGGCTGCAGGAGGTCCTCAATGGAGGAGAGACACCATGAAGTATCACAAACCAGGAAACAAGCCTCTCTTTACAGTCATGATCATTTTAATGCTGAAAGTCAAGGAATTCATACAAGTGTAACATCTGCAAGTAATTGTAATTATAGAACAAACACAGACATAATATCAGCTGTAGAAAAAACTAAAAAATGGCATCGGACTAAAAGGTTTGTTTCTTCTATTTACATTTGTTTTAATGTCAACTTTGTGTTGATATTTAAATAAATGCGAAATAATTTAGATCCTGTCTTTTCATTGGTTTGTTTGTTTTATCATACCAGACGTTTGTCTTTAAATAAATCCCTAGACATATGATTTTACTGAAGTTTACACAAAACCACTTTCCCAAAACTAACCAACTGTTCCCCCTGTTCATAAAAGAAGCAGATGGAACTGCTGCAGGCTCTGGCTTTTCCTGTCAGGAGAGCTGTAGGCCATGAGGGCTCCCTGGATCACTCACTTTGGAGCCTTTGTGAAGGAAAACACCCGGGTCACTTCAAGATCCTTGTCGAGACAAATTGTTGGTAATGATGATTCTGGCATGAAAGCAGATTTAAAGCTACTCCCCGTAGAGCTTTGATGGAAAACTCTATATTTGCCCCTTAGTTGTTGTCACTGCTGTGGGAATCTGATAAACGGCTCATTTATTCCCCTTCATGACAGCAGTTTTTTTTCTACACAAAATGTAGTTTTATCCATTAATGTGTGGTTAGATAACAGACTCCCCTTAACTTAGTGCGTTTTAAATATTTTTTTAAAGAAGTGAAAATGAGACAAGTCTATATGCTTCATTTAAATATAAAAATGCTGTTCAAATAAGGAATTTCATCAGGGTTTGACATAAAATTGCACTTTAATACATTGGAGAAAAAAACAACTGCTTTAACATTTATTTGTCCCCCTGCTGCGTTTTGTTAAACATTTGCCTTGAAAAGTATTGCAACTTTGACTATAATTAAAACTGCTACAACTCCACACTTATTGTGTTGCAACATTTATAAAATACGGCCCTAAAGACCCTGGTGGGAGTAGCTTGAGATTGCAGTAGATTTTTCCCAAATCAAAGATTAGAACGCTTATTTTAAATGCACTATTCCATGTCTGCTATCTCCAAGGGAGCAAGTATACATCAAACACCAGAGATTTAACATTAAATAGCTTTATCAGCGACTTGGATGAGTTTCAAGACAAGAAGTCAGTTAAGTCTGAGTGCCATGACTCGACTTCAAGACGTGTTTTGGATAAAAGAGGATCTTTACTAACATTAAAAGTAATGTCTATAAACTCTGGGACTTTTACCATCTTCTGCATGAATACATGTTAAATATTTTAAATACAAGAATTGACATTTGATTTAAATATTCAGTCGTTATAAGCTAGTTGTAGAAAAACAGTGAAGGCACCCATGTAGGGGGAGTTGACCCGTACGGGTGCTGTGAGTTTTTGGGTTGTCTGGACCCATGGTGGGTCATAGAGAGGAGCAGCTAAATCTTAAAGGGAGCGCAAGTGTGGCTCGAGTACCCACCTTAAGGGACATTAGATGGAATGAACAATTCCCATGCTTGTGTATTGTGAAGTATTTTTAAGGTTGCAGTTATGATGTTTAGGGGATGCTGTCATACAATGTACATACGCCACTCTAGTCATCAGTAGGTGCATGTACTGGCTCCTTACTGATGGCGTACAAATGCTGCACGCACAGGGTGTCCAGATATTAGGGTAAGGGTCCATAGGATGCTGGAGGATGGCCACACAAACTACGCTCTGATTGTCTAACTTCCTAAATTGTAACAGTCAGGCTGCATGCAAGGAGTATTCAAGGGGCGCACAAAGAGTGCACGGTTATCATTTGAACAGCACGAATGTTCTCCTTGTGCAGTGTGCAGGATCTGGAGGGGTAAAAAAAAATCAGTACAACTCCCCTGCATTTTTTTATTACCCTTCTGTATAGTGTAAGTGTTTGCTGCGACTTTTGACAGCATACATACAACACCTCCTGACCCTGCAAAGCCCTTTTTACCAACAAAAGCTGCATCTCATCTGCATTCCCGCTGCAGAGTGGACCTAGAGCAGGGGTGTCAAACTCATTTTCACTGAGGGCCACATTAGCATGGTGGCTGTCCTCAAAGGGCCAGATATTACTTATACATGTAACTAAATGTAATGAAAAATAAACATAACTACTCCTTAATGGTAAAATAACTCATTTATATACTATATAAAGTCCAATTCCCCTTAGATATGAATAAATATACACAAATTTTTCTTTTTTATTTTAAGAAATTAAAAACTTTTATGCTCTCGAGGGCCACATAAAATGACATGAAGGGCCACATTTGGCCCCCGGGCCTTGAGTTTGACACATGTGACCTAGAGGAACCAGAAATGGGAATGAAGCTGTGTGAAGGGAGGTTCAGAGGAAGGCAACAGCGCTCTCTGCTGTTTAGCAGCCATAAATGTGTCATACTTCTGCCATAATCAGCTTTAAAAACTATTCAATTCAATTCAATTGTATTTGTATAGCCCAAAATCACAACAACAGTCGTCTCGATGGGCTTTGAAGTAGAACATGAACTCAAAAGGATCATAATAAAAAGAGTCAATAGGAAAATACTAAAATGAACTAACAAACTGACTAAGCTATACTGGCATCCCTGCCCTTAGACCCCCCTTCGCGGTAGACATTAAACTAGACATTAAAAGATTATATAAATCATGAATAAGGAATTTGGTACAGTTATTAATTATAATCAAATTTACTGAAGCTGAAGATAAAACTATTTATCAATAAAAATGTATTATGTAAGTCAACAAACACCCTCAGTGGTTTGAAACATATCTAATCTGGATTTAAATGTTACTGTTGATTAATTAAGACTTTATTAATCCCACGATGGGGAAATTCTTTAAAAAAAAAAAGACATCCAAAACAGCAAAAGTGACATTCAAGCAAAAGTAAAGTGACCAGTAAAGTCTATAGTAAATGTTGTTGCTTTGGCATAGTTTTAATATTTGATAGTTTATTTAGGTATAACATTTATCAAGAAGTAAAGTCTGCAGGTAATTAAATAAATGAAAATACAAACTTACATTTGTGGATATCTATAAATCAGAAAATTAAAACTCTAATGGGACAATACGTAGAAAACCGGGACTTGTTAAGTTATTTTGGTACCTTGACAAGTTTTTTTTGTTTTTTTTTTGTTTATGTGAATAATGCATAATCTGTTCAATGGTATAGGAGTTAAGATTTTTCTTCTAGCCACTCCTTTTTGTGCACTTTATCACTTTCTGGTCATTATGTTATATCATTTTTATCATTTTGTCCAACTATTTATTTTGTGTTTGAAAATAAAATCACCAATCAATCAACCAATTAATCAGACATACAAAGTAACAATGTAAAACAACCGTTTGTAGAATACCTTTGAGTTTGAATTATTTTCAAAGTTGTAATACTATTTAATTTAGTTTCTGATGTACCCTATCTGAACAATGGCATATAAATGTACCTTAATATAAATGCACTTTTGCTGTTTGTCATTTTATAAAAATCCAAAAACAGAAGCATTTAGGCATCTGTATGAGCTTTAGAGATATGCAAATGTGGCTCCTCGGACGCCCACAGTTATTTTCTTAAACTTTGAACAGAATTCTTGTCAAAGTTATCACTTCTGTGAGGCTTTTTCTCGTTCACCCATATCATGACTGGATTTTTTTGCATTTAGAAGGAAAAAGTTCTGTGAAAAGAAGTGGCTAAAAATTGTTAGAACTTGTCATTTGTCTGTCTCTGTAGGTCTTGTTTCCTCACTTGTGCGTCTCTTGTCACCGCATCAGCCCTGCAGATGGTGTTGGCAACATGACGGCAAAGTGTTCACAGCAAAGTGTTAACAGTTTCCTCCCCAGCCAGCTGGAAGCTGAACAACAAGTTCTCCTGTTCAGTAATGGGGCATGTGTGAGGGGGGCAGCAGCCCAAACGCATTCACACATTCTGAGGACAGAAAAATGAAAGCAAGTATGAACAGGTTAGTAAAATAAGCGGGAAATTATTATTATTATTATTATATATTTACTTGAAAATCAGACACCTTGGCCCTTGTGATTGTAGTGTTTTTTTATTAAACAACCTTTTTTCTGAACAACTGAAAGGTCGTTAGCTATGCTTGCTATATTTAAAGCCAGGTCACATGTTTGGTTAAAAATCCTACTCTAGCTGTGTAATTCCTGTGATTGTCCTGCGTTTTACCCTCTTTGTGTCATGTGTTAGTTAAGTGAGACACTTTTACGGCTATGTAATGGAATAGATTTATTACAAAGTCGAATACAATTTTTACTTCATTGATACATCTGTCTTATAAATATGAAAGAAGTAAGACAACAGAGAGTATTTATGCTGTATTTTAGGAAATATGACCAAGATGATATTAAAGCCTTTTATTTTGAATCGCCAGCAAAACTAGTGAAATGAAATAAAACTTTAACCAAACTAGAAACCCTGATTTCTGTTTAGATACTATTTTGATCCTGATCCTTACATTGACTGTGATGTGGGTTTGCAGAGTATTATTAATATTGTAGTCTTTTAATTGGATTTTTCAAAGAAGCACCATCCTTTTTTCACTGGGATTTCTTTTGTTTGTTTGTTTGTTTGTTTGTTTTGGGTTTACTGGCGGTCCTGCATCAGACTAGCAACTTGTCCAGGGTGTAACTCACCTTCACCAAGAAGTGGCCGGAAGAGGCCCCGGCAGCCCCATCAATGTTTTAAAGGATGAAATGGGTTTAGAAGACAGACAGGTGTACTGGCATACAATGTTTGTTTATAAGCTTCAATCATCATTTGATTGAAGTTTATAATACAATCATTTGGTCTAGTGCGATACAGGGGCATCTAAAAAAAATTACAACTTGCCCAAAATCGAGCTGCCAGGGTGGCTCTTGGTTGCTCTTTTTGGACCAATGTGAATGACATGCACACCATTTTAGGTTGGTTGATGGTAAAAGACAAAGTACAACTCAGTCTTCAATGCTTAATGCACAACGTCGTTTTTAAAAAATGTCCACAATATTTGGTAAACAAAGTCTTATACAGTGGGTATTGTCACCAGTATCAAACTCGTCAGGTCAGCTCTGGTGATTTGATTGTTCCTTTTTCAAGATCTAACTATATGAGAAGAACAGTGCTGTTTAGATCTTCTGATGCATGGAATCAAGTGTCTGTAAGGACAAGGCTTATTAGTAACAAATATCATTTCAAAAAGATTTTAAAACTAAGATACATGGACTACTTACAATAACTAAAGATTTGAATGATTTGCTGTTATGAAATGTATTATTGTTAATGTTATGTTGCTGTGTGTTTTGATATGCTGGTACAAAAATGAAATTGTTTTAACTTATTTTATCATGTTAAGCTTTTAAGGTAAATATGATGAATTGGTCACTGTATTTTGTGAAATCAATTTTGGTTTTTGTGAAATTGGTAAAATGTATGTATTTTTTGCGTATGGACCCCAGGAAGACTAGCGACCACTTTGTGGAAGCTAATGGGGCTCCGAATAAATAAATAAATAAAAATAAATAAAAGCTGTCAATTCTGAAGAGTCAAAAGAAACCACGGTAGATCAGGATTTTTCAGAATTCTTAATTTTTCCATGAATTGACTGATAAAAACAAGTTAACCTAAGCCTATAATGAAGGTTTATTGTGTGTTGCTTGTTTGTTGTTCGAAATATTTTATACTTTTAATACTTTCTACGTTTTAAAGCAAAAGAAGACAATATTAAGCTGAAAAATAATGCCCTAGTATTGCCTGAATTTTATAAAGCAATTAAAATGTATGCA